>SJYW01023357.1:3645-26646 GCA_006410735.1 Raphicerus campestris | reverse complement strand
CTCTGGCCAGAAGATGATGTAAATCACCTAAGACTTGTGTATACAACTAGGTATGTAGAGAAAAAAGCCTGGTTTTGATAAGAGTCAGGGCTGCTGACACTGCATAACTTTGTATTGCCCACTGATCTCTATGTACAATTAAAAGTATAAAAAGCCTTCTGAACAATAAAGGATGGACCAGTTCCTCGGACTAGTCTCTCGAACTAGTTTCTTGGAAATCTGGCTGCCCCCATGTCTCTTTCTCCCTCTCCCTCCCTCTCCTTTTCTGGCTGAATTCCCATATGGAGCAAGGAGGCTCCCGAAGTCTACTTAGTTGCACTGGCTTTTAAGTTCCGTGAGAGAGAGAGCCCAAAGCAAGGCACTCTCCGAAATTCAAATGGGCACTGGTGGCCCAATGTAAATGGTGCAAATCTCTTATCCTGAGATTTTATTAGCTCTCCCCATAAACCAAGTTATTCAGAATATTTTCTCCACTAAATTTTCCTATTACACTATTTCTTTCTAATCTAATCTTATATTTCTAAATAAATAAGCTTTCCTCGCCTACGCCATTCACCCTTCGAATTTCCCTGGATCCACCAGGGCTGGACCCTGGCAAATCCCAAAGAAAGGAAATGCCAAAGAATGCTCAAACTACCACACAATTGCACTCATCTCTCACGCTAGTAAAGTAGTGCTCAAAATTCTCCAAGCCAGGCTTCAGCAATACATGAACCATGAACTTCCAAATGTTCAAGCTGGTTTTAGAAAAGGCAGAGGAACCAGAGATCGATTTGCCAACATCTGGTGGATCATCAAAAAAGCAACAAAGTTCCAGAAAATCATCTATTCCTGCTCTATTGACTATGCAAAGCCTTTGACTGTGTGGATCACAATAAACTGTGGAAAATTCTGAAAGAGATGGGAATACCAGACCACCTGACCTGCCTCTTCAGAAACCTATATGCAGGTCAGAAAGCAACAGTTAGAACTGGACATGGAACAACAGGCTGGTTCCAAATAGGACAAGGAGTACTTCAAGGCTGTATATTGTCATCCTGCTTATTTAACTTATGTGCAGAGTACATCATGAGAAACACTAGGCTGGAAGAAGCACAAGCTCAAATCAAGGTTGTTGGGAGAAATATCAATAACCTCTGATATGCAGATGACACTACCCTTATGGCAGAAAGTGAAGAGGAACTAAAAAGCCTCTAGATGAAAGTGAAGGAGGAGAGTGAAAAAGTTGGCTTAAAGCTCAACATTCAGAAAACTAAGATGATGGGGTCTGGTCCCATCACTTCATGGGAAATAGATGGGGAAACAGTGGAAAAAGTGTCTGACTTTATTTTTTTGGGCTCCAAAATCACTTCAGATGGTGATGGCAGCCATGAAATTAAAAGACACCTATTCCTTGGAAGGAAAGTTACAACCAACCTAGATAGCATATTCAAAAGCAGAGACATTACTTTGCCAACAAAGGTCCATCTAGTCAAGGCTATGGTTTTTCCAGTGGTCATGTATGGATGTGAAAGTTGGACTGTTAAAAAAGCTGAGTGCCGAAGAATTGATGCTTTTAAACTGTGGTGTTGGAGAAGACTCTTGAGAGTCCCTTGGACTGCAAGGAGATCCAACCAGTCCAACCTGAAGGAGATCAACCCTGGGATTTTTTTGGAAGGAATGATGCTAAAGCTGAAACTCCAGTACTTTGGCCACCTCATGAGAAGAGTTGACTCCTTGGAAAAGACTCTGATGCTGGGAGGGATTGGGGGCAGGAGGAGAAGGGGACAACAGAGGGTGAGATAGCTGGATGACATCACCGACTCAATAGACAAGAGTTTTGGTGCACTTTGGGAGTTGGTGATGGACAGGGAGGTTGGCGTCCTGCAATTCATGGGGTCAGAAAGATTCGGACACGACTGAGCGACTGAACTGAACTGAGAGTTATTTTGCTCATACAGCACAGCTGTAATGGATGAAGGAAATTTTTTAAGTGGACTTTAAATGAGGCAAATCAAAAGCAATTCAAAATCACTGCTCTTTAAGAGCTCTTTCTTTTATTTAGGTGTGGAATTTGCACTAATTTCCTATAGCTGGTCTAATAAAAACATAAACTTGGTGACAACACAAACTTATTCCCTTATAGTTCTAGAGGTCAGAATTCCAAAATTGGAGTCGCTGGTTTAAAATTCAGTTATTTGCCTTTTCCAGCTTTTGGAGGCTGCCCACATTCTTTGGCCCATGATTCCTTACTCTCTCTTCAAAGCCTGCTATCTTGTTAAGTCTTATGGCACTGCATCACTATGATACTCTCCTCCTCCATTTTACTTATCAGGATGCTGTGATTAAGCTGGGCCCACCGAGATAATAATTTCCCCACCTCAAGATTCTTAATCACATGTAGAAAATCCCTTCTGCCATGTAAGGTAACATAGCTTATTTGAATGGTGGGTAAAATAACATATATTTATTCCCTCAAGTTTGAGGGAGCTAGAAGTTTGAAATCAAGATGTTGGCTCCTCTGACATCTCTAGCAAAGAATCCTTCCTGGCTCTTATAGCTTCTGGCATTTGCCAGCTGTCCTAGCTTGCAGGAGGGCTTTCCAGGTGACTCAGTGGGAAGAATCTGCCTGCAATGCAGAAAATGTCAATTCAGTCCCCGGGTTGGGAATATCCTCTGGAGAAGGAAATGGCAACCCACTCCAGTATTTCTTCCTGGAAAATCCCACACACAGAGGGGCCTGGAGGGCAATGGTTTATGGGGTTGCAAAGAGTCAGACATGACTAAGCACATACTAGCTTGCAGGGGCACCACCCCAGTCACAGGACCATTTTCTTCATATGTGTATTCACATCGTGTAAGATCATATATTTATATATCCTGAGAGTTAGGATGTGGATAATGTTCATGGGATATTACCATGCCTACTACAGCTAACATATTACTGATACCTAGGAATGCTTTTTGTTGCCAGAACTATCATTATTGCCTGCTGGAGACAAGTTCCTGAAATGGAAATAAAGTTAACTTTGAACAATTGAAACAATTTTATAAAAGGGATTAGAAATTATGAAAGTGAGACTATTATTTGTATAGATCAGGCACATTTGGTATTACATGTATTTTGGCTTGTCAGTCCAGAAACTTAACCATTTCACACATTGCTTCTGTAGAATAAATACATGTTGATTTCTCAACTTGCAAAAGAGTCAGACATAACTTAGTGACTAAACACACAGACATATACATACCACCACTTCTTTATCCATTTATCTGCTGGTAGACACTTAGATGGCTTCCATATCTTGACAATTGTAAATAATAATGATATGAACACTGTAGCGCATGTATCTTTTTGAACTGGTGTTCTTGGGGGTTTTTTTGTTTGTTTGTTATGTTTCTTTCTTTCTTTCTTTCTTTTTTTTTTTTTTTTGGAGGGGTATATAGCTAGTAGTGGACTTGCTGGGTCATATGACAATTTTATTTTTAGTTTTTGGAGAAACTTCCATATAGTTTCCCACAGTGGTTGCACCAATTTACATTCCCACCAACAGAGTATAAGGGTACCATATTCTCCACACCTATGCCAATATTTGTTATTTGTGTTCTTTATGATGACAGTTGATTCTCACAGGTATGAAGTGATATCTCACTGCGGTTTTTATTTGCATTTCCCTAATAATTAGTGATGCTGAGCATCTTTTCATGTGTCTCAAGACATCTGCATTTCCTCTTTGGGAAAATGCTCAGTTATATCTTCTTAAAAGAAACAAAAAGCAAAAATTTTAAAATTGGACCTGATTAAACTTTAAAGTTTTTACACAGCAAAGGAAACCATTGTCAAAGTGAAAAGACAACCTACAGAATAGGGGAAAATATTTGCAAATGATAAGACCAAATTGGGGTTAAAATTCAGCAGATATAAGCAGTTCCTACAACTCAACATTGAAAATATAAACAACCCAATTTTTTTTTTTTTAAGGAACTTCATTTTCAAAGGTAAAAGTGAGAACTGTCCTCCCTAGGTTTAAGCTAGTGGAAATAATTTTGGGAAGAGGTAGAGAAAGGTGTAAATCAGGGTCATTAGGGAGTTGTAGGATGGAGAGGGCCTTGATGAGTTACTATAATGAGAATGCTTTCTCAACAAAGGGAGGAGGCTGCTGAAAGGAAAAGATAATCAAAGTAGCTAAAATAAATCCTTGCTTGCTTTAATAATTCTGTCTCAGGTTCAGCTGTCTGGCAGGCATATGCCCTCTTCAAGTCTACTGCTTAAAAAGTCCTCCATTTCAATGTGGCAGAATTCCCTATTCTCAGAAGTTCAGAAAAAAATATTTTGAAATAGCATGAAATGACAATACAGACATGCCTTTGACTGCATGCTTCAATTTCTCTGACTACAATTAGAACAGAATTTAAACAGAATTGATTGAATATTTGAACAGAAATGATTACTTCTATTTACCCTTGTAAGGGACTAGCTGCCGATAGGGACCACCAGACGGAGTTCAGAAAGAAAAGGTTTATTGGCAATTTCGGATCCGGGCCCCCCGCCAACCCAATCGAAGGTGGGGTGCCCCGATTTTTCAGTTTGGAAGCTTTTTATCTTCTAGCAGAGGGGAGGAGCTGGGTTAGGTCCTCTTTCTCAAGCATTGAGCAAACATGGTGGTTACACATCTGGTAAATTTTTAACCCTCGGGACTTTTCTTATCTTGACTACCTCCAGCCGCCCCTACCCCCCTTCTCCCCGAGAGGGTGATTGCTCTGGGCTCTTAGTGAGGAAATTTTTGTAATTTTTGTTCCCTTTTACAACCCTGTAGGATTTTTGTGGACTATGGCTTCCTACTAAATAATGGATATTGAAACAAATTGCTTTCAACTCTTAAAGGACTTTTCTCTGTCTTAAATCATCTTCAACTTTTTCTAACTTTGGAACATTCATATAGAGTAAGCATATTTAAAATGTGGAACCAAAATGTAACTAACAGTAAACATATTTGGCAAGGCAACTGATTGTCACTATGGCAACAATAAATCTGCTTGATATTTAGTCTTTCCATTACTTTTTTGTGGCTATAGTAATGAAACCTTGGATTTCTGACATCATTTCCAAATTCTACTAAACCAAAGCCTCTTTCACCCCGCAAGAAGGAGGAAAGGCCAGTATTATTAATGCACAACATGTATGAGACTCTTTTCTAGCACTAGGACATGGACAACATTTTGCTACATGTTCAGTTCAGTCATTCAGTCGTGTCCGACTCTTTGCAACCCCATGCACTGCAGTCCATCACCAGCTCCCGGAGCTTACTCAAACTCATGTCCATTGAGTCAGTGATGAAATCCAACCATCTCATCCTCTGTCGTCCCCTTTTCCTCTTGCCTTCAGTCTTTCCCAGAATCAAGGTCTTTTCCAGTCAGCTCTTCGCATCAGGGGGCCAAATTATTGGAGGTTCAGCTTCAGCATTGGTCCTTCCATTTCAGGACTAATTTCCTTTAGGACTGACTGGTTTGATCTCCTTGCTGTCCAAGGCACTCTCAAGAGTATTCTCCAACACCACAGTTCAAGAGCATCAATTCTTCAGCTCTCAGCTTTCTTTATAGTCCAACTCTCACATCCATACATGACTACTGGAAAAACCATAGCCTTGACTAGATGGATCTTTGACATCTACATGTTAATCAAACTAAAAAACATGCTTTAAAAGTAGAAAAATATCTAGCAAAAAGCTAAGAAAGTAGAACAAAAGTAAAGCAATAATTTTGTTATTAAGACAGCCTTTTATACTAGACCTGTACAAAAGCAGCTTTAATTTATGAGATATTGAACTTAAATAGTAATGGGTAAAGGAGAATATTTTTGTCTCTTTTTAGAGGAAATAAAAAGGAAAATAATGGCAATTAAGAGCCACAGAAATTATTTTAAAAATTTCTTGGGGTTTTGAGGGGCTTTTGTGTTTAAGAAAATATTATATGAAGAGTGGCCAAGATGGCAGAGTGGAAAGACCCTGAGCTCACAGTCTCTCACATGCACACAAAGTCATAACTAACCACAGAACAACTATTGATGAAAAAAACTGGCACCTATCAAAAAAAAATCTACAGCAAAAGATATAAAGGAGAAACTTCAATNTGAATATTTGAACAGAAATGATTACTTCTATTTACCCTTGTAAGGGACTAGCTGCCGATAGGGACCACCAGACGGAGTTCAGAAAGAAAAGGTTTATTGGCAATTTCGGATCCGGGCCCCCCGCCAACCCAATCGAAGGTGGGGTGCCCCGATTTTTCAGTTTGGAAGCTTTTTATCTTCTAGCAGAGGGGAGGAGCTGGGTTAGGTCCTCTTTCTCAAGCATTGAGCAAACATGGTGGTTACACATCTGGTAAATTTTTAACCCTCGGGACTTTTCTTATCTTGACTACCTCCAGCCGCCCCTACCCCCCTTCTCCCCGAGAGGGTGATTGCTCTGGGCTCTTAGTGAGGAAATTTTTGTAATTTTTGTTCCCTTTTACAACCCTGTAGGATTTTTGTGGACTATGGCTTCCTACTAAATAATGGATATTGAAACAAATTGCTTTCAACTCTTAAAGGACTTTTCTCTGTCTTAAATCATCTTCAACTTTTTCTAACTTTGGAACATTCATATAGAGTAAGCATATTTAAAATGTGGAACCAAAATGTAACTAACAGTAAACATATTTGGCAAGGCAACTGATTGTCACTATGGCAACAATAAATCTGCTTGATATTTAGTCTTTCCATTACTTTTTTGTGGCTATAGTAATGAAACCTTGGATTTCTGACATCATTTCCAAATTCTACTAAACCAAAGCCTCTTTCACCCCGCAAGAAGGAGGAAAGGCCAGTATTATTAATGCACAACATGTATGAGACTCTTTTCTAGCACTAGGACATGGACAACATTTTGCTACATGTTCAGTTCAGTCATTCAGTCGTGTCCGACTCTTTGCAACCCCATGCACTGCAGTCCATCACCAGCTCCCGGAGCTTACTCAAACTCATGTCCATTGAGTCAGTGATGAAATCCAACCATCTCATCCTCTGTCGTCCCCTTTTCCTCTTGCCTTCAGTCTTTCCCAGAATCAAGGTCTTTTCCAGTCAGCTCTTCGCATCAGGGGGCCAAATTATTGGAGGTTCAGCTTCAGCATTGGTCCTTCCATTTCAGGACTAATTTCCTTTAGGACTGACTGGTTTGATCTCCTTGCTGTCCAAGGCACTCTCAAGAGTATTCTCCAACACCACAGTTCAAGAGCATCAATTCTTCAGCTCTCAGCTTTCTTTATAGTCCAACTCTCACATCCATACATGACTACTGGAAAAACCATAGCCTTGACTAGATGGATCTTTGACATCTACGTGTTAATCAAACTAAAAAACATGCTTTAAAAGTAGAAAAATATCTAGCAAATAGCTAAGAAAGTAGAACAAAAGTAAAGCAATAATTTTGTTATTAAGACAGCCTTTTATACTAGACCTGTACAAAAGCAGCTTTAATTTATGAGATATTGAACTTAAATAGTAATGGGTAAAGGAGAATATTTTTGTCTCTTTTTAGAGGAAATAAAAAGGAAAATAATGGCAATTAAGAGCCACAGAAATTATTTTAAAAATTTCTTGGGGTTTTGAGGGGCTTTTGTGTTTAAGAAAATATTATATGGAGAGTGGCCAAGATGGCAGAGTGGAAAGACCCTGAGCTCACAGTCTCTCACATGCACACAAAGTCATAACTAACCACAGAACAACTATTGATGAAAAAAACTGGCACCTATCAAAAAAAAATCTACAGCAAAAGATATAAAGGAGAAACTTCAATGAGATGATTCAGAAAGGCAGATTCACAGTAATCAAATCCCACGCCCTGCCAGTGGATAATCCACAAAATGGAGAATGATTATATTGCAGAGCTTTTCCCACAGGAGAGAGAGTTCTGAGCCCCACACCAGGCTCTGCAGCCTGGGAATCTGGACAAGCCCCCAGAGTATTTGATTCTGAAGGCCAGTAGGGATTAACTGCAGGAGCTCCACATGACTGAAGCTAATAGAAAAGTCACTCTTAAAGGCTGCGCACAAAACCTCACATACATACAAGAATGCAGGGCAAAATTAGTAATTTGATAGCAGCTTGGACCAGATCTACCAGCTAGTCTTGGAAAGTCACCTGGAGAGGCAGGAAGAGAGAAGTGTGGCTTACCCTGGGGATACATATACTAGTATCAGACATATTGGGGAACATTCAATGACATTAACACTGCTGCTGTAAGCAGCTGTCATTTTGGCTCACTAATGTCAAAACCTAGCAACACTCAACAATCTGGAGGTGACAGTGCTGGGACACTTTGGGTCAAACAACTAGCTGGGAAGGGACACAGACCTACCCATCAGCAGACAGATTGACTAACCACTAAAGATCCCACAACCAGCTCTGGACACATCCCTAGACAGAGTTCAGCCCACAGAGGTATAGTGCCCACCATGACTCAGCAGCAGACAGGCACTGGATCCTCCCACCAGGAGGTCAAATAGTCTTTAAACCAGCTTTCCCCACCAGGAGCCAAACAGAAGCAAGGAAACCATGATCCCACAAAATAGGGTAGACTTTACCCTGGGAACAGCTGGACCCTGGCCTGCCCACTGGCAGAGCAATACCACATCTAGGACAGCAAAGACACCATACTCAACTGTGTCAGAAATTGACACCCCCTACCAAGGATCTGAACTCCAAGGATCCTGCCCCAAGACTCTAGGAACAGGCTGTGTGTTCTAGAGATCTGGAAATAATGCAAAAATATTGTTTCACCTGCTAGTGGGTGGGCAACAACTCTAAGCCTTTGTAATTCTAAGTCTAAAACCTCATGGTAATTGCAGACCAAATATCTATGGTAGATATACACACAGAAAAAGAAAAAGGAATCCAGACACAACACTAAAAGTAGTCATCAAATCACAAGATTAAAAAAAAATAGAAAGATAAAAATAGACCTACAAAAGTAAATCTAAAACAAATAACAAACTGGCAACAACAATATACATATCAATAATTACCTGCAATGTAAATGGACTAAATACTTCAACCAAAAGACATACTGGTTGAATAGATTTAAAAAAAAAAAAAATCAAGACCTGTACATATGTTGCCTACAAGAGACTCACTTCAGATCTAGAGACACATACAGACTGACAATGAGGGGTTGGAAAATATTGCTCCAATATAATGGAAATCTTAAGAAGGCTGCACTCAGTTCAATTCAGTCCAATCACTCAGTCGTGTCCAACTCTGTGACTCCATGAATCACAGCACGCCAGGCCTCCCTGTCCAACACCAACTCCCATAATTCACTCAAACTCATGTCCATCAAGTCGGTGATGCCTTCCAGCTATCTCATCCTCTGTCCTCCCCTTCTCCTCCTGCCCCCAATCCCTCCCAGCATCAGTCTTTTCCAATGAGTCAACACTTCACATGAGGTGGCCAAAGTATTGGAGTTTCAGCTTTAGCATCATTCCTTCCAATAAACATCCAGGACTGACTGATCTCCTTTAGAATGGACTGGTTAGATCTCCTTGCAGTCCAAGGGACTCTCAAGAGTCTTCTCCAACACCACAATTCAAAAGCATCAGTTCTTCAGTGCTCAGCTTTCTTCACAGTCCAACTCTTACATCCATACATGACCACTGGAAAAACCATAACCTTGACTAGATGGATTTTTGCTGGTAAAATAATGTCTCTGCTTTTTAAGGTGCTATCTAGGTTGGTCATAAGTTTCCTTCATATAGATATCAGAAAAGAATTTAAAAGAGAGACTATTGTAAGACACAAAAAAGGACACTACATAATGAGTTAAGGATCAATTCAAGAAGATACAAAAATTGTAAATAGATGTTCATGCAACGTAAGAAACCCCCATCTATAAGAGAAATGTTAACAGACTTAATAGGAGAAATAGTAATTAACACAATAATAGTGGGAGATTTTCAGCACTCTGCTTACATCAATGGACAGATCATCTAGACAGAAAAATCAATAAGGAATCACAGGCTTAAAATGACACTTTAGACCAGATGGAATTAACAGATAATTATAAAGCATTTCTATTTTTGCATTCCAGTCCCCTATGATGTAAAGGACATCTTTTGGGGGGGTGTTAGTTCTAGAAGGTTTTGTACGTCTTCATAGAACCATACAACTTCAGAATTACTGGCCAGGGCATAGACTTGGATGACTGTAATATTGAATAGTTTGCCATAGAAATGAACAGAGATCATTCTGTCGTTTTTGAGATTGCATATAAGTACTGCATTTCAGACTCTTTTGTTGACTATGATGGTTACTCCACTCCTTCTAAGGGATTCTTGCCAACAGTAGTGGATATAATGATCATCTGAGTTAAATTCATTCATTCCAGGCCATTTTAGCTCACTGATTCCTAAAGTGCAGCTGTTTACTTTTTTTTTTTTTTCCCACTGTTTACTCTTACCATCTCCTGTTTGATAACTTCCAATTACCTTAGAGTAGGAAGTCAAGAAACACCTGGAGTAACAGGCCAATTTGGCCTTGGAGTATGAAATGAAGGAGGGCAAAAGCTAATATAATTATATCAAGAGAACTCACTAGTCATAGCAAACACCCTCTTCCAACAACACAAGAGAGGACTCTACACATGTACATCACCAGATGGTCAACACCAAAATCAGATTGATCACATTTTTTGCAGCCAAAGATGGAGAAGCTCTATATAGTCAGCAGAAAAAAGACCGGGAGCGGATTGCGGCTCAGATCATGAACTCTTTATTGTCAAATTCAGACTTAAATTGAAGTAAGAAAACCACTAGACTATACAGGTATGACCATAATCAAATCCCTTATGATTATACAGTGGAGGTGATAAATAGATTTAAGGGCCTCGATCTGATAGAGGACCTGATGAACTATGGACAGTTTGTGACATTGTAGAGGAGACAGGGATCAAGACCATCCCCACAAAAAAGAAATGCAAAAAAGCAAAATGGCCTCTAAGGAGGCCTTACAAATAGATGTGAAAAAAAAGAGAAGCGAAAAGCAAAGAAGAAAAGGGATGATATACCCATCTGAATGCAGAGTTCCAAAGAAGAGCAAGGAGAGATAAGAAAGCCTTCCCCAGTGATCAGTGCAAAGAAATAAAGGAAAATAATAGAGTGGGAAAGACTAGAGATCTCTTCAAGAAAATTAGAGATACCAAGGGACATTTCATGCAAAGATGGGCTCAATAAAGGATGGAAATGGTATGGACCTAACAGAAGCAGAAGATATTAAGATGAGGTGGCAAAAATACACAGAAGAACTGTACAAAAAAATCTTCATCCCACATAATCATGATGGTGTGATCACTCTCCTAGAGCCAGACATCCTGGAATATGAAGTCAAATGGGCCTTAGAAAGCATCACTACGAACAATGCTAGTGGAGTTGATGGAATTCCAGTTGAGCTATTTCAAATCCTAAAAGATGCTGCTGTTAAAGTGCTGCACTCAATATGCCAGTGAGAGGGTAACAGACAGGAAGGCCTGGGGTCTTCAAAGAGAGGACATAGGCTGAAATGTCAGGCATTTTTTTTATCTCTCTCTTAAGCAGCAGGAGGAAACTAGTGATTCCCCCCCCTCCTTCTCTATACAAATTTAAAAAGAAGTTTCTCTTAAAATACTGTGTTGCCATAATGACAGCTGGTTCCACCTGAACCTAAAGCTAACCAATGCATTTTTCTTATGTAAATGTTTGTTTTAAGCTATGTTAATGTACTATTCATTTATCCCAGACTCTGTATTCAAGTCGGTTCACCTAAAGGCTTAGAACTGACTTGACAAGCCCCCTTCTGATGTCTATGTTGAAAGCTTTCTCTATCTCCTTTATATAAAAAAATATATATTATTACACAAAAGCTCTGAGCAATCAAGCCTCGTCTCTGGCTCCGGATTGAATTCTTCTCTCTGGAGGCCAAGAAATCTGGCGTCTTTTCATGGTTCAGCAAACTTTCACCAGCTAATTGGGAAAATGCAACACTGTCTATAGGACTGGAAAAGGTCAGTTTTCATTCTGATCCCTAAGAAAGGCAATGCCAAAGAATGCTCAAACTACCACAAAATTACACTCATCTCACATGCTAGTAAAGTAATGCTCAAAATTCTCCAAGCCAGGCCTCAGCAATATGTGAACGATGAACTTACACATGTTCAAGCTAGTTTTGGAAAAGACAGAGGAACCAGAGATCAAATTGCCAACATCTACTGAATCATTGAAAAAGCAAGAGAGTTCCAGAAAAACATCTACTTCTGCTTTATTGACTATGCCAAAGCCTTTGACTGTGTGGATCACAATAAACTGTGGAAAATTCTGAAAGAGATGGGAATACCAGACCACCTGACCTGCCTCTTGAGAAATCTGTATGCAGGTCAGGAAGCAACAGTTAGACCTGGACATGGACAAAAGGACTGGTTCCAAATAGGAGAAGGATTACGGTAAGGCTGTATATTGTCACCTTGCTTATTTAACTTCTATGCAGAGTACATCGTGAAAAAAGCTGTGCTTATAGAAGCACGAGCTCAAATCAAGATTGTTGGGAGAAATCTCAATAACCTCAGATATGCAGATGACACCACCCTTATGGCAGAAAGTAAAGAAGAACTAAAGAGCCTCTTGATGAACGTGAAAGAGGAGAGTGAAAAAGTTGGCTTAAAGCTCAACATTCAGAAAACTAAGGTGATAGCATCTGGCCCCATCATTTCATGCAAATAGATGGGGAAATATTGGAAACAGTGGCAGACTTTATTTTTTGGTGCTCTAAAATCTCTGCAGATGGTGATTGCAGCCATGAAATTAAAAGACACTTGCTCCTTGGAAGGAAAGTTATGTCCACCCTAGACAGTATATTAAAAAGCAGAGATATTACTTTGCCAACAAAGGTCTGTCTAGTCAAGACTATGGTTTTTCCAGTAGTCATGTATAGACGTGAGTGTTGGACTATAAAGAAAGCTAAGTGCCAAAGAATTAATGCTTTTGAACAGTAGAGTTGGAGAAGACTCTTGAGAGTCCCTTGGACTCAAGGAGATCCAAACAGTCCATCCAAAAAGAAATCAGTCCTGAATATTCATTGGAAGGACTGATGTTGAAGCTGAAACTCCAATAATTTGGCCCCCTGATGGGAAGAATTGACTCATTTGAAAAGACCCTGATGCTGGTAAAGACTGAAGGCAGGAGGACAAGGGGACGAGAATGGATGAGATGATTGGATGGCATCACCGACTCAAAGGACATGAGTTTGAGTAAACTCCAAGAGTTGGTGATGGACAGGGAGGCCAGGAGTGCTGCATACCATGGGGTTACAAAGCGTTGGACACAACTGAGTGACTGAACTGATACTGAGACTGATGGACCTAACATTCCAGGTTTGTATGCAACATTGCTCTTTATAAAGAGCTATAGCATCAGAGTTTACTTCTATCACCAGTCACATCCACAACTGGGTGTTCTTTTTGCTTTGGCTCTGTCTCTTCATTCTTTCTGGATTTATTTCTCCATTGATCTCCAGTAGCATATTGGGCACCTACCAACCTGGGCATTTCATCTTTCAGTATCATATCATTTTGCCTTTTCATACTGTTCATTGGGTTCTCAAAACAAGAATACTGAAATGGTTTGTTATTTCCTTCTCCAGTGGACTGCATTTTGTCAGAACTCTCCATCAGGACACGTACATCTTGGGTGACCATACATGGCATGGCTCATATTTTCATTGGGTTAGAAAAGTCTGTGATCCATGTGATCAGTTTGGTTAGTTTTCTAAGATAAGAAAGACTTCCTCAGTGATCAGTGCAAGGAAATATAGGAAAAGAGTAGAATGGGGAAAATGAGAGATCTCTTCAAGAAAATTAGAGATACCAAGGGAACATTTTATGCCAAGATGGCCACAGTAAAGGATAGAAATGGTATGGACCTAACAGAAGTAGAAGATATTAAGAAGAATACACAGAAGATCTGTACAAGAAAGATCTTCATGACCCAGATAACTACAATCGTGTGATCACTCAACTAGAGCCAGACATCCTGGAACGCAAAGTCAAAAGGGCCTTAGGAAGCATCACTACCAACAAAGCTAGTGGAGGTAATGGAATTCCATTTGAGCTATTTCAAATCCTAAAAGATGATGCTGTGAAAGTGTTGCACTCAATATGTCAGAAAATCTGGAAAACTCAGCAGTAACCACAGGACTGGAAAAGTTCAGTTTTCATTCCAATCTCAAAGAAAGGTAATGCCAAAGAATGTTCACACTACCTCACAATTGCATTCATCTCACACACTAGCTAAGTAAAGCTCAAAATTCTTCAAGCTGGGCTTCAACAGTACATGAACCATGAACTTCCAGATGTTCAAGCTGGATTTAGAAAAAGCAGAGGAAACAGAGATCAAATTGCCAACATGTGTTGTATCATGGAAAAAGCAAGAGAGTTCCAAAAAACCACTTCTGCTTTATTGACTACACCAAAGCCTTTGAGTGCGTGGATCATAACAAACTGGAAAATTCTTCAAAGGATGGGAATAACAGACCACCTGACCTGTGAAATTTGTATACAGGTTAAGAACCAATAGTTAGATCTGGACATGGAACAATAGACTTATTTCTAATCAGGAAAGAAGTACATCAAGGCTGTATATTGTCACTCTGCTTATTTAACTTATATTCAGAGTATATCATGTGAAATGCCAGGATGGGTGAAGCACAAGCTGGAATCAAGATTTCCATGAGAAATATCAATAACCTCAGATAGCAGATGACATTACCCTTAGGGCAGAATGTGAAGAAGACCTTAGAAGCCTCTTGACAAAAGTGAAAGAAGAGAATGAAGAAGTAGTCTTAAATTCAGAAAACTAAGATCATAGCATCTGGTCCCATCACTTTATGGCAAATAGATGGAGAAACAATGGAAACAGTGAGAAACTTTACTTTGGGGGGCTCCAAAATCACTACAGTAGGTGACTACAACCATGAATTTAAAAGATGACTGCTCCCTGGAAGAAAAGCTATGATTATCCTAGACAGCATATTAAAAAGCAGAGACAGTGGGTGGTCCTAAGATGGCAGAGGAATAGGATGGGGAGACCACTTTCTCCCCAACAAATTCATCAAAAGAACATTTCAAC
This sequence comes from Raphicerus campestris, assembly GCA_006410735.1. Classification (NCBI taxonomy): domain Eukaryota; kingdom Metazoa; phylum Chordata; class Mammalia; order Artiodactyla; family Bovidae; genus Raphicerus; species Raphicerus campestris. Next base: position 11,484 of record SJYW01023357.1, on the reverse strand, counting down.
ACTGAGTAAATGCCACAAAACAACTTCTGAATGCTGGCAGAGGACATCAGGCACCCAGAAAAGCAGTCCATTGTCTTCAAAAAGAGGTAGGAAAAAATATAAAAGACAAAAAAAGAGACAAAGAGGTAGGGACGGAGCTCCATCCCGGTAAGGGAGTCTTAAAAAGAGAGAAGTTTCCAAACACCAGAAAACACTCTCACTGCCAAGTCTGTGGTGAGCCTTGGAAGCACAGAGGGCAACATAACAGAGAGGAAAACTAAATAAATAATTAAAACCCACAGATTACCAGCCCAACAGTAACTCCCCCAGCAAAGAAGAAACACAGACACATGCTTCCACCACTAGCAAGCGGGGGCTGGACAGGGAGGCATGAGCTGCATTGCTTAGAGTAAGGATTGGGCCCAAATGCCCGATTGTAATCAGAGCAAACTAACTTGGTCTAGCAAACCAGACTGTGGGATAGCTACCATGCAAAAAGCTCTAACATAAGACACCACCAAGACTGCGCATGGAACAAAGGATGGAACAGAATTAGCCGGCTGCAGACCATCCCCCTCGGGTGTCAGGCAGCCAGAGCCAGAAGGGCCAGAAGGGGGCAATCGCAGCCCCAGAGAGACATTATTTACCAAACTGAAAGCAGGCTCCTTTGCTAACTAAGACTTCTTGGGGTTCTGGACAGTAACCATCCGCCTGAGAAGGTGCGCCAGTTGTACACCTAGAAAACTGAGCAGCAGGGACAGGAGGGGTGATAAGTCATGACCGCGCTCGCAAAACAGCTGAGCTACTCGGACCTGGGAAGGGCACAAAACGTAGGCCCACCTGAGTCTGCGCCTCTGAGGACACCCTGAGTGCCTGAACCTGAGCGGCTTAGACCTGGGAGGTGCATGCAGCCCAGGGCCAGCCTCGGATGGTTCCTGGCGGAGCGACCTGAGCTCTGTGCCCAGTGATCAGGGACAGGCCCAATGTGACTGACACTGTGAGCACACGCCAGTGTTATTTCTTTGCAGCATCCCTCCCTCCCCACAGCGCGACTGAACAAGTAAGCCTAAAAAAAGTGTCCACCACAGCCCCCCATGTGTCAGGGCAGAATCAGACACTGAAGAGACCAGCAAATAGCAGAAGCTAAAACAGAGGGAATTGCCATGGAAGTGAGAGGTGCAATAGATTAAAATACTGTCATTAGTACCAACTGCATAGGAAGGGGCCTATAGATCTTGAGAAATATAAACCAGACCAAGGAACTATCCGAAAATGAACTGACCCCACACTGCCCACAACATCTAAGTCCTAGATATATCTTTACTATTTTTTGATCATTCTTTTTTTTTTTAACGTTTTAAAATTTTTAAGTCCTCTATTACTCCTTTAATTCTCAATTTTACACCTTACTATTACCAGAGATCAAATTTCCAACATCTGCTGGATCATGGGAAAAGCAAGAGTTCCAGAAAAACATCTATTTCTGCTTTATTGACTATGCCAAAGGCTTTGACTGTGTGGATCACAATAAACTGTGGAAAATTCTGAAAGAGATGGGAATACCAAACCACCTGACCTGCCTCTTGAGAAATCTGTATGCAGGTCAGGAAGCAACAGTTAGAAATGGACATGGAACAACAGACTGGTTCCAAATAAGAAAAGGAGTACATCAAGGATGTATATTATCACCCTGTTCATTTAACTTATATGCAGAGTACATCATGAGAAATACTAGGCTGGAAGAAGCACAAGCTGGAATCAAGATTGCTGGGAGAAATATCAATAACCTCTGATATGCAGATGACACTGTTAGACCTTACGGTCTTTTCCTAAAATCTGTCGCTCAAAAGATCACCGAGACTCGGATTCAATGCAAACAGCAAGAGGATTTATTAAGCCAGCACGCCAGGGTTCAGTCACCTCCGAGGAGGAACGAACCCCGAACAGTGGTTACAGAGCAATATTTAAGCACAAGAGTTAGAAACAGGTACAGGTAGGGTGGGGAGCGTCCAATTGGTGGGCAGGTTTTAATTTTTACAGGGATAGGCTCGTTTGTAGATAAGGGCCTGCTCCCCAGAAAGCCCCTGAGAGAGCCAAAAGGCCACATTCCATGAGATAAGAAAACAACCCCCCAGGAAGCCCCTGATAGAGTCAAAAGGCCACATTTCATGAGATAAGGACCTGCTCTCAAAGGTTTAGCAAAAATTTAACTTTTCTTTTCAACACCACCCTTATGGCAGAAAGTGAAGAGGAACTAAAAAGCCTCTTGATGAAAATGAAAGAGGAAAGCGAAAAAGTTGGTTTAAAGCTCAACATTCAGAAAACAAAGATCATGGCATCCGGTCCCATCACTTCATGGGAAATAGATGGGGAAACAGTGGAAACAGTGTCAGACTTTATTTTTTGGGACTCCAGAATCACTGCAGATGGTGACTGCAGCCATGAAATTAAAAGACGCTTAGTCCTTGGAAGAAATTTTATGAGCAACCTAGATAGTATATTTAAAAGCAGAGACATTACTTTACTGACGAAGGTCCGTCTAGTCAAGGCTATGGTTTTTCCAGGGGTCATGTATGGATGTGAGAGTTGGACTGTGAAGAAGGCTGAGCACTGAAGAATTGATGCTTTTGAACTGTGGTGTTGGAGAAGACTCTTGAGAGTCCCTTGAACTGCAAGGAGATCCAATCAGTCCATTCTAAAGGAGATCAGCCTTGGGATTTTTTTGGAAGGAATGATGCTAAAGCTGAAACTCCAGTACTTTGTCCACCTCATGCGAAGAGTTGATTCTTTGGAAAAGACTCTGATGCTGGGAAGGATTGCGGGCAGGAGGAGAAGGGGACGACAGAGGAGAAAGGGACGACAGAGGATGAGATGGCTGGATGGCATCACTGACTCGATGAACATGAGTCTGAGTGAACTCGGAGATGGTGATGGACAGCGAGGCCTGGTGTGCTGCAATTCATGGGGTCGCAAAGAGTCAGACACGACTGAGCGACTGAACTGAACTGATTACTTTTCAAAAAAAAAAAAACCCTATTTTTAAAGCAAACTTCATATATATTTTCTTTTTAATAATTTTTGGGACTTTTCTTCTTCTTCTTTTCTTCTTCTTCTTCTTCTTCTTCTTCTTCTTCTTCTTCTTCTTCTTCTTCTTCTTCTTCTTCTTTTCTCTTTAATATTGTATTTCTGAAAATTGAACCTCTACTCTAGATTTTTAATCTTTGCTTTTTGGTATTTATTATCAATTTTGTATGTTTAAAAACCCAACCTTCAGTACCCATTTTTACTTGGGAGTTAGATTACTGGCTTGACTGCTCTCTCCTCCTTTGGATTCTCCTTTTTCTCCACCAGATAACTTAGGTCGCCTGTCTCCTCCCTCCCCCTTTTCTGCTCTACCCAACTCTGTGAACCTCTGTGGGTTCCAGACAGTGGAGAACACTTAGGGCATTGATTATTGGCTGGATCTCTCTGTCCTTTTCATTTCTCCCTTTTATCCTCCTGGACACCTCTGTCTCCTTGCTCCCTCTTCTCTTCTCTGTATAACTCCGTGAACATCTCTGAGCAGTCCAGACTATGGAGTGCACATAAGGAAGCGATTACTGGCTAGCTTGCTCTCTCTTCCTTTGATTCTACCTCATCTCATTTGGGTCACCTCTAACTCCCTTCTCCCTGTTCTCTTCCCTGTGTAACTCTGTGAACCTCTCTGTGTGTCCCTCACTGTGGAGAAACTTTTTATCTTTAACCTAAATGTTTTATCAATGGTGCGGTATAGAAGAAGTCTTGAGACTACTGTAAAAACAAGACTGAAAACCAGAAGCAGGAGACTTAAGTCCAAATCCTGAGAACATCAGAGAACTCCTGACTCAAGGGAACATTAATCGATAGGAGCTCATCAAACACCTCCATACCTACACTGAAACCAAGCACCACCCAAGGGCCAACAAGTTCCAGAGCAAGACATACCACGCAAATTCTCCAGCAACACAGGAATACACCCCTGAGCTTCAATATACATGCTGCCCAAAGTTATTCCAAAAGCACTGACATCTCAGAACTCATTACTGGACACTTCATTGCACTCCAGAGAAAAGAAATCCAGCTCCACCCACCAGAACACCGACACAAGCTTCTCTAACCAAGAAACCTTGACAATCCACCAATACAATGCCACCCAAAGCGAGGAAACTCAACAATAAGGAGAATTCCACAAACTGTCAGAATACAGAATGGCCACCCCCAAATGCAGCAATATAAACAAGATGAAGAGAGAGAGGAATTCCCAGCAAGTAAAGGAATAGGAGAAATGTNTAACCAAGAAACCTTGACAATCCACCAATACAATGCCACCCAAAGCGAGGAAACTCAACAATAAGGAGAATTCCACAAACTGTCAGAATACAGAATGGCCACCCCCAAATGCAGCAATATAAACAAGATGAAGAGAGAGAGGAATTCCCAGCAAGTAAAGGAATAGGAGGAATGTCCACCAAACCAAACAAAAGAGGAAGAGATAGGGAATCTACCTGATAAAGAATTCCGAATAATGATAGTGAAAATGATCCAAAATCTTGAAATCAAAATGGAATCACAGATAAATAGCATGGAGACAAGGAATGAGAAGATGCAAAAAAGGTTTAACAAGGACCTAGAAGAAATGAAAAAGAGTCAGTATATAATGAATAATGCAATAAATGAGATAAAAAAAAACACTCTGGAGGCAACAAATAGTCAGATAACTGAGGCAGAAGATAGAATTGGTGAAGTAGAAGATAGAAGGGTAGAGATTAATGAATCAGAAAGGAAAAAAGAAAAATGAATTAAAAGAAATGAGGACAATCTCAGAGACCTCCAGGAAAATATTAAATGCTCCAACATTCGAATTATAGGAGTCCCAGAAGAAGAAGACAAAAAGAAAGACCATGAGAAAATACTTGAGGATATAATAGTTAAAAATTTTCCTAAAATGGGGAAAAAAATAATCACCCAAGTCCAAGAAACCCAGAGTCCCAAACATGATAAACCCAAAGCAAAACACCCCAAGACACATATTAATCAAATTAACAAAGATCAAACACAAGGAACAAATATTAAAAGCAGCAAGGGAAAAACAACAAATCACACACAAGGGGATTCCCATAAGGATAACAGCTGATCTTTNAGGGAACATTAATCGATAGGAGCTCATCAAACACCTCCATACCTACACTGAAACCAAGCACCACCCAAGGGCCAACAAGTTCCAGAGCAAGACATACCACGCAAATTCTCCAGCAACACAGGAATACACCCCTGAGCTTCAATATACATGCTGCCCAAAGTTATTCCAAAAGCACTGACATCTCAGAACTCATTACTGGACACTTCATTGCACTCCAGAGAAAAGAAATCCAGCTCCACCCACCAGAACACCGACACAAGCTTCTCTAACCAAGAAACCTTGACAATCCACCAATACAATGCCACCCAAAGCGAGGAAACTCAACAATAAGGAGAATTCCACAAACTGTCAGAATACAGAATGGCCACCCCCAAATGCAGCAATATAAACAAGATGAAGAGAGAGAGGAATTCCCAGCAAGTAAAGGAATAGGAGAAATGTCCACCAAACCAAACAAAAGAGGAAGAGATAGGGAATCTACCTGATAAAGAATTCCGAATAATGATAGTGAAAATGATCCAAAATCTTGAAATCAAAATGGAATCACAGATAAATAGCATGGAGACAAGGAATGAGAAGATGCAAAAAAGGTTTAACAAGGACCTAGAAGAAATGAAAAAGAGTCAGTATATAATGAATAATGCAATAAATGAGATAAAAAAAAACACTCTGGAGGCAACAAATAGTCAGATAACTGAGGCAGAAGATAGAATTGGTGAAGTAGAAGATAGAAGGGTAGAGATTAATGAATCAGAAAGGAAAAAAGAAAAATGAATTAAAAGAAATGAGGACAATCTCAGAGACCTCCAGGAAAATATTAAATGCTCCAACATTCGAATTATAGGAGTCCCAGAAGAAGAAGACAAAAAGAAAGACCATGAGAAAATACTTGAGGATATAATAGTTGAAAATTTTCCTAAAATGGGGAAAAAAATAATCACCCAAGTCCAAGAAACCCAGAGTCCCAAACATGATAAACCCAAAGCAAAACACCCCAAGACACATATTAATCAAATTAACAAAGATCAAACACAAGGAACAAATATTAAAAGCAGCAAGGGAAAAACAACAAATCACACACAAGGGGATTCCCATAAGGATAACAGCTGATCTTTTAATAGAAACTCTTCAGTCCAGAAGGGAATGGCAAGACATAAAGTGATGAAAGAAAATAATCGACAGCCCAGATTACTGTACCCAGCAAGGATCTCATTCAAATATGAAGGAGAAATCAAAAGCTTTACAGACAAGCAAAAGCTGAGAGAATTCAGCACCACCAAACCAGCTCTCCAACAAATGCTATAGGATACTCTCTAGACAGGAAACACAAAAAGGGTGTATAAACCTGAACCCAAAACAATAAAATAAATGGCAACAGGGTCATACTTATCAATAATTACCTTAAATGTAAATGGCTTGAATGTCCCAACCAAAAGACAAAGACTGGCTGAATGGAAACAAAAACAAGACCCCTATATATGTTGTCTAAAAAGACCCACCTCTAAACAAGGAACACGTACAGACTGAAAGTGAATGGCTGGAAAAAGATATTCCATGCAAATACAGACCAAAAGAAATCAGGAGTAGCAATACTCATATCAGATGAAATAGACTTTAAAACAAAAGCTGTGAAAAGAGACAAAGAAGGACACTACATAATGATCAAAGGATCAATCCAAGAAGAAGATGTAACAATCATAAATATATATGCACCCAACATAGGAGTGCCGCAATACATAAGACTAATGCTAACAAGTATGAAAACGAAAGTTAACAATAACACAATAATAGTGGGAGACGTTAATACCCCATTCACACCTATGGATAGATCAACTAAACAGAAAATTAACAAAGAAACACAAACTTTAAATGATACAATAGACCAAATAGACCTAATTGATATCTATAGGACATTTCACCCCAAAACAATGAATTTCACCTTTTTCTCAAGTGCACAGAACCTTCTCCAGGATAGAGCACATCCTGGGCCATAAATCTAGCCTTGGTAAATTCAAAAAAAAAAAAAATGAAATCATTCCAAGCATCTTTTCTGACCATAATACAGTAAGATTAGATCTCAGTTACAGGAGAAAAACTATTAAAAATTCCAGCATATAGAGGCTGAACAACACGCTTCTAAATAACCAACAAATCACAGAAGAAATCAAAAAAGAAATTGAAATATGCATGGAAACGAATGAAAATGAAAACACAACAACCCAAAACCTGTGAGACACTGTAAAAGCAGTGCTAAGGGGAAAGTTCATAGCAATACAGGAATACCTCAAGAAACAAGAAAAAAGTCAAATAAATAACCTCACTCTACACCTAAAGCAACCAGCAAAGGAAGAAATGGAGAAATCCAGGGTTAGTAGAAGAAAAGAAATCTTAAAAATTAGGGCAGAAATAAACGCAAGAAACAAAAGAGACCATAGCAAAAGTCAACAAAGCCAAAAGCTGGTTCTTTGAAAGGATAAATAAAATTGACAAACCATTAGCCAGACTCATCAAGAAACAAAGGGAGAAAAATCTAACCAATAAAATTAGAAATGAAAATGGAGAGATCACAACAGACAACACAGAAATACAAAGGATCCTAAGAGACTACTATCAGCAATTATAGGCCAGTAAAATGGACAACGTGGAAAAAGTGGAAAAATTCTTAGAAAAGTACAACTTTCCAAAACTGAACCAGGAAGAAA
>SJYW01023350.1:95954-108681 GCA_006410735.1 Raphicerus campestris | reverse complement strand
GATTGAGAGACAGCATCTCAAGTAATCCTTGAGAGAACTGCTTTAAGGAGGCGAGAGGAGTCAGGTAATGTATAGGAGTTTTGCAACAAAGGGCAGGTAGTCTGAACATCAAAATATAATAATATTAATTAAAGAAACCACATATCCCTGGTTAAGAAATTTAAAGCTTTTCTGTGTGTGGGAAGATGCAAGAGTCTGGGCTCACTGAAATCATTCCTTTCAGAGACTCTCAGCTTTCCTGAGACCAAGGTCCTGTGTTTTTCACATCCTGACTCCCTTGGGCTCACCTTAGGGAGTGGCTACAATTCTGATGGCTGCTAGTTCACAGGTATTTTTCTCCTTCCAGAGTGCTCTTAGGGTTCAGGAACTCACACTGGAGAGCTATAATCGCTGATAACTGTGACATTCTTGTTTGCTGATATAGTAGGAAATATGACATTTCTCAGAGGGAATGTTCTGCGCCTTCTGTGATATTGAATTGGTTTTTTTTTTTGACTCTGTCAGGTAGTCTCATGCCAGCAAGGAGACCCAGCCAGCACATGAAATTATAAGGAAGTACTTTAATACGTGTATGTGCATGCTAAGTCACTTCAGTCATGAGACGCTATGGACTGTAGCCTGCCAGCCTCCTCTGTCCATGGGATTCTTCAGGAAAGAAGGCTGATTGGGTTGCTTGCCCTCCTTTAGGGGGATCTTCCAGACCCAGGGATTGAACCTGTGTCTCCTGCATTTCAGGTGTATTCTTTACTGCCTGGCCATCTGGGAAGCCCTAATATATGTATACATATACACAAATTCAAAGGCATTATTATTTAAATTCAGCATACAAAACATACATCAAGTTCACTTTAATACCTGACCTAGAATGTTCAGTGTTTACTTTTAATTGTGAAATACAATAGAGTCCTTTTCAGTCCAGTCAAAGTTCACAAGACTGACTTACCTGACTAATCACACTTCTTAGACAGTTTTTCCTGCAGACAAAGTATTTTTTTTAACAAAGTAACTGAAGGTTGTCCCTCAAAATCTAAAAATCCTGGGTAGGTGAGGCAGGCCAATAATAAATTGCTTTAATAGGTGTGAGATACAAGACATTATAGTTTTTTCTTGGGTACTTGAAAGTTGTCATAAAAATGGCATTACAATCTAATTTCTTGGGGGTTGTTTGTGAGACTCTGCAATTCTTCCCTTGGGAACTAACCTATTTACATTCTGGCTGAGTATAGGAATGTGCTTAGCTGATTCCTCTTAGAAATGTAAATAGAGTCAAGACTAACACACTTATATGGTACAAGGAAAGCATCTCTTCATTGTCACCCCCAGCATAGAAAGCAAACAGGAAGGAGTTGATTGTTATTTTGTGTGTAAACCTTGAGGAAACAACACAACTCATTCAGAGTGAAGAAAAATTTCACCTATCAGGGTCACCTATTAATTCCATTCCTTTAGGTTAATGCTGTACTCCTGAGTAGAATGCAATCCTGAGATAGTTACTAGTGTGGAGTGGAGTATCTCCTGTCATATCTATAAACAAGGATGTCACAGCCATCTACACCCTCCAAATGTGAGTTTCAGAACCCAGAGGATCCCCCAAGTAGAGAACAATGCCTGGGATACAGCGGCCTTCCCTCCCTAAGGATGCAGGTGGAGAGGTGGGGGGTACAGAATGGGGAGGAGGTCAGATTGATCAGATATCTCCTCGGAGGTGGTGGAGAATGAGGAACCTGATCACAACTGGAGGGTAGGGTTTCTTGTTTAAGTGATTTAGCAAGATTGTTGATAAATTGGACCGGGCAGAGATGAACATAGAAGTTCCCAAAATTAAGACCGGTTGGAAAAGAATTTGGAATTTGGAGGATCCTGAGTTGAACTCGATCTATGAGAATCTTTGTCACTCCAAATGTTGCATTTGTTTATGATTGCCGTGACAGTGACAGGTTCTGACAAAGGGGTAGAGGTAAAGAAAGGCAGAACTCAAGGACATTGCTGTAAGAGGTAGGTTTATGCGGCAAGGCTTAGTCTTCCAGGTGACCTGTTTGTGCTAAGGGTGGGTACAGGACAAGAGAGAGGAGTTTTCATGTCCTTACAAGGAGCTTAGAGATCTCCTGCCCCTGGAACTGCTTAAAGATCTCTTGCCCCCTGGAACTGCTTAGAATTTGGGGACTCTGCCTGGATTATAATTTAAAGATGGTGCCCTTACTTGAGCCACTTACCAAAGGAAATGAATCTTTGGACTGACAGTTCTATGCCCTAAATTTAAAATAAAAGGAAAGAGTGGGACTTTTTAAAAGAAAGAAATTTGTGTGTGTGTGTTTGTGTTTAAAGCAAGAACAACAAGATGGATAAAAATATATGGGTTAATTGCTGAATTTGCATCTACCTGCATCTTTTATGTGGCAGATATGAATGCTTTATAGGTAATGAGGTCCTCACAAGAGAGTTATCACCTAATGGTCTGACATTTACAAAGTTGTAAAATGTAGAAGAAGATTTAACAAGAATGAACTGCCCTCCTGCATATTAACACAATTAAGCACCCAGGTACATGTCTAGGAGTAAATAACATAATTATAGTATTAGAATTCTCCAAACAATATTCAGCAGACATTGCAATTTACATTTTAATTTTTTTTTTCTATTTGAAACTTCCAGGTCCTCTAAGCCTTTTCAGCTCTTCCTGAGGTCTCTGCCATCTTATGCTTTGTAACAGGGCTTGGCAGGACTAATGGTACACTGAGCTTCTAACCTCTATTGTTCAAGATGGAAGCTAGGGTGGAGATGGTTCAAACATTTTAACATGGAGATGCTGTTGCACTGGGAAGCCAAAATTTCTGGAAAGCCAAAATTTCTGGAAAACCATAAGACTTTGATGCCTGCCTCCATATTTCTGACTATTAGTTTGCCTGTAATATTTGACTTTTCTGTTCCTTTCCTAACTTCTTTCCCTAAAGCTTTTGGGGGACCTAGAAGTCTGCTAAAATAGCCTAACTTTTGAAATATTTGTATTTAAAGTATAAGAAGAAAGTAACATTTTGGGGCCACTAGCAGGAATGAAACAGGTTAGAGAGTCAGTTAAAAGAGGGAGAAGACATTTCATTACTGGTCTCTTCTTGAATGATGCTTTTTCTGTCAAAACTGTGAAATCTCTTCCCTACCTGAGTTCAGTTCAATTCAGTTCAGTCATTCAGTCGTGTTCCACTCTTTATGACCCCGTGAATTGCAGCACGCCAGGCCTCCCTGTCTATCACCATCTCCCAGAGTTCACTCAGATTCACGTCCATTGAGTCAGTGATGCCATCCAGCCATCTCATCCTCGGTCGTCCCCTTCTCCTCTGTCCCCAATCCCTCCCAGCATCAAAATCTTTTACGGTGAGTCAACTCTTTGCATGATGTGGCCAAAGTACTGAAGTTTCAGCTTTAGCATCATTGCTTCCAAAGAAATCCAAGGGCTGATCTCCTTCAGAATGGACTGGTTGGATCTCCTTGCAGTTCAAGGGACTNGGATATTAAAAAAATAAGGTATGCTCTGAAATATCTCAGAAACTTGCATTTCCAAAGAAACATAGTCTTGCTTTTAGGAATATTTACTATTGCAATCATTTTTAATGTTATTCATGAAACATAATACAGTTTAAAAACAAAGCTTATAGCCCTTGCTTTTCTTTCCTAAACCTCTTAAAATAAAAGGCAGATAATTATTTTTCTTTGTAAAGCAATAAGATTATTTAGTCAAATAAAATAATGGCCTTTCAAAAGGGGTCTCTTCTTTTCTTTTATTCTTTATGATAAGACTTATTTATTACCTTTAATGAAAATGTATACTTTAGTATCTGATTCTTCTAATTACAAAATAAATGAGTTAGGAGGATGAAATGTACCGAGTGGGTAACATAGTCAATAACAATTTAGTATCTTTGTATGGGGACAAAGGTATTGAAAAGACACAAAGTTCCAGTTATAAGAAAAATGAATACTAGAGATACAATGCACAATCAATATAATTAACTCTGTTGTATTTATCTATGAAAGTTATCAACAGAGTAAATCCTAAGAGGTCTCATTGAAAAAAAAAATTGTTTTAAATACTATACCAGTATGAGGTAATAAATGTTCACTAAAATTATTGTGGCAATCATTATATGATATATATATAATCATTATATATATGATATATGTATCATAAAATATATATTAATCATTTATATGTATGTTATATATATAAATTTTATATATATATAAAATCATTATGCTGTACAACTTAAACTAATGTTCAGTTGTATGTGAATTTTATCTAATAAAACAGGAAGAAAAAAAAACACAGATAAAATACCCTTTCAAACCAGAGATCAAATTTCTAACATTCATTGGATTATGGAGAAAGTAAGGGAGTTCCAGAAAAACATCTACTTTTTCTTCATTGACTATTCTAAAGACTTCGTGTGGATGACAATGAACAAGGAAAGTTCTTAAAGAGATTGGAACACCAGATCACCTAATCTGTCTCTTAAGAAGTCTGTATGCTGGTTAACAAGCAACAATTAGAACCAGAAATAGAACAATCTAGTTCAAAAATGGGAAAGGAGTATGACAAGCCTGTATATAGTCACCCTCCTTATTTATCTTCTTTGCAGAGTACATCATGCAAAATTGCCAGGCTGGATAATTCACAAGCTGGAATCAAGATTGTAGGGAGATACATTAACAACCTCAGATGCAGATGATATCACTCTCATGTCAGAAAGTGAAGAGGAACTAAAGAGCCTCTTAATGAGGGTGAAAGAGAAGAATGGAAAAGCTAGCTTAAAACCCAACATTCAAAAAACTAAGATCATAGCATCAAATCCAATCACTTCATGGTAAATAAAAGGAGAAAGAGTGAAAGCAGTGACAGAGTTTATTTTCTTCAGCTCCAAAATCACTGTGGATGGTGACTGCAGCCATGAAATTAAGACATTTGCTCTATAGAAGGAAAGCTATGACAAACCAGGGCAGTGTATTGAAAAGCAAAGACAGCACTTTGCCAACAAAAGTCCATACAGTCAAAGTGATGGCTGTTTTGTTGTTCCGGTTTTTTTAAATTTTTTCACTTCTCATGTACTGATGTGAGAGTTAGATCATAAAGAAGGTTCAGTACTGAAGAATTGATAGTTTTGAAATGTGGTGCTGGAGAAGACTCTTGAGAGTCCCTTGGATTGCAAGGAGATCAAACCAGTCAATCCAAAAGGAAATCAGTCCTGAAATATTCATTGGAAGGATCCTTGCTGAAGCTGAAACTCCAATACTTCCACCACCTGATGCCCAGAACTGACTCCTTAGGGAAAAAAAAAAAAAAAAACTGATGCTGGGAAAGATTGAAAGCAGGAGAAAGAGAAGACAGAAGATGAGATGGCTGGATGGCATCACTGACTGGATGGACATGAGTTTGAGCAAGCTCTGAGAGTTGATAATAGACAAGGAAGCCTGGTGTGCTGCAGTCCATGGGGTCACAAAGAGTCGCCCATAACTTTGCAACTGAACTGAACTGAAAGGAAATCAACCTTGAATATTCATTGGAAGGACTGATGCTGAATCTCCAATACTTTGGCCACCTGATGAGAAGAGTCTACTCTGGAAAAGACCCTGATGCTGGGAAAGATTGAGGGTAGGACAGGAGAAAAAGGTGACAGAGAATGAAATGATTGGATGGCATCACTGACTCAATTGATATGAGTCTGATCAAACTCAGTGCAAAAGTGAAGGACAACAAACCTGGCGTGCTGCAGCCAGGGGGTCACAAAGAGCTCCAAAGGTTCAGCGACTGAACAACAAAAACAACGAAGCGTGGATAGTTGATTTATACTGAGGTATTTGTGGTTTATTAATTTTCTTCTAACAGAAAAATTTCAATCTGTTTGGGAGCCTGGTGTCAAAAAAGAAAAACAATCTTGTACAGAGTTAATTTGCCCATAACTAAAAGTTAAAAAAAAGGAAAAACTGCACCAGTTCAGCTGAAGTATGCCAACAAATATTAACCAACCAAGCAAAGAGTGAAAAGACAATGAATATTTCCTATGTGACCCATGCTATAGAAAGAAAAGAGCATTTTTTACAGTGTATCTATACATTTTCTACATCATTGAAATACGACATGAAATAATTATATTATTATTTCATTTGAACATAAAACATATACACATGTGCACTCACAGGCACCTTTAAAAATCTTAGATGGAAATAGATGTATTATTACAAATTAGTACTTAAGGGAAAATTTGCTGAATATTGCCAGTAAACTGCCAATGTAAAACAATTTCACCATCCAAATCCAAGACAAAGATACAGAAAGGATTCACTTCATCTCAAACAGAAAAGAGTCAAATAGCCCCACACTGGATTTCTTAAATATTAAAGATTCAGAAATGAAAATACATAGCAGAGACAGAATGGCATTGTGGAGAACATCAGTATTCCCTGGGACTAAAACAGTTAATGGAAAAGTTTCTTTGAATTCTAAGGAGCATTGAAAAATACATTTCAGATATCATTAAACCAAAAGCATCCATTAGCCCCTCTCAGACATGACCCCACTAAGTTTTCTTCTTTTTTACTTCATGTTTTGCTTTGTTTTCTTAGTGGTTAGCCAAGAAAACAAAGGATCACTAACCCCATTACCAGAATCACCCGGTGATACAAATACATGTCTCCGTGTGTATCTTAAAAATTAACCAGAAGACACAAAATTATCTGGAAAGAAATATAGCATTAATCCTTTTAGCATAGTGTTAATCCTAGATACCTATAAAAATTACTCTGATAAGGATCAATAATATATTGGCTTTGGGAGATCATATTCCAAGTGAAGTAATTATTATTCTATGTTCTGTTCTCAAAGAAAATTTATAAGGAAATAAAAATGAAACATATGACACTTAAGATACTCTATGGATAAATTAACTAGAAATTATTTTATATATGTAAAAAGTACAAATTCCATATTTGGGTAATTTTGATGTGTCAGAACAAAGGAAAACTCTTGCAATCATCTTCTTCAAGTTTTTTTTAAAGAGGAGAAATATAATGAATTGAACATTAAAAGTCAATGAGTTTTTATACATTTTTTTTGCCAAAGTATAGTTTTTAAATTAATAAAGAGGAACCATAAGAGTAAGATGGAAAGTAATAACTCAAACACAAAATATATTTCAAAATAATTGTTAATTGAANATATCATTAAACCAAAAGCATCCATTAGCCCCTCTCAGACATGACCCCACTAAGTTTCCTTCTTTTTTACTTCATGTTTTGCTTTGTTTTCTTAGTGGTTAGCCAAGAAAACAAAGGATCACTAACCCCATTACCAGAATCACCCGGTGATACAAATACATGTCTCCGTGTGTATCTTAAAAATTAACCAGAAGACACAAAATTATCTGGAAAGAAATATAGCATTAATCCTTTTAGCATAGTGTTAATCCTAGATACCTATAAAAATTACTCTGATAAGGATCAATAATATATTGGCTTTGGGAGATCATATTCCAAGTGAAGTAATTATTATTCTATGTTCTGTTCTCAAAGAAAATTTATAAGGAAATAAAAATGAAACATATGACACTTAAGATACTCTATGGATAAATTAACTAGAAATTATTTTATATATGTAAAAAGTACAAATTCCATATTTGGGTAATTTTGATGTGTCAGAACAAAGGAAAACTCTTGCAATCATCTTCTTCAAGTTTTTTTTAAAGAAGATGTGTATANTTGCCCATCAGAGGAAAACAAACAAACAAAAACTCAGCACAAATCTCACAATAATAAAAGTTTACACAAACCACTGGACCAACCTTAGGAGGGCAGAAACCAAATGGAAGAAAGAATTCAAATTTCTTCAAGGAAAGAATTCAATTTTCTTCGAAACTTCAGAAAAGGAGACCTCAAAAACAATAAATTTAAAAAAAAAGCAATGAAAAGGCAGAGAAATACTACAAATGAAGGAACAAGCTAGAAACACAGAAGTCCAAATAAATGAAGAGGAAACAGAAAAACTATCTGACAAAGAATTCAAAATAATGACAATGAAGATGATCAAAAACCTTGAAAACAAAAAGGAGACAATGGAAGAATCAATTAACAAAGACCTAGAAGAATTAAAGAATAAACATACAGAGACAAACAGGACAATTACTGAAATTAAAAACACTTTAGAAGGAAGCAATAGCAGAATATCTGAAGTAGAAGAATGAATCAGTAAGCTGGAAGATAAAATGGTGGAAATAACTTCTGAAGAGCAGAATAAAGTAAAAAGAATGAAAAGAACTACAGATAGTCTCAGAGACCCCTAGGACAATATGAAATGCACCAACATTCGAGTTATAGGGGTCCCGGGAGGAGAAGAAAAAAACGGGTATGAGAAAAATTTTTGAAGAGATTATAGTTGAAAATTTAGTCAACATGGAAAAGGAAATAGTCAATCAACTGAAGAGGGACAAAAAGTCCCATATGGGATAAACTCAAGGAGAAACACACCAAGACATATACTAATCAAACTAACAAAGACTAAACATAAAGAAAGAATATTAAAAGCAGCAAGGGAGAAGCAACAAGTAACATACAAGGGAAACCCCGTATGCTTAATAGCTGATCTTTCAGTAAAAACTCTGCCAGCCAGAAGGGAATGGTAGGATATACTTAAAGTACTGAAAAGGAAAAATCTACACCCAATATTACTGTACCCGACAAAGATCTCATTCAAAATTGATGAAGAAGTCAAAAGCTTTACAAAGAAGCTAAAGTTAAGAGACTTCAGTACCACCAAATCAGCTTTACAACAAATGTTAAAGGGACTTATATAGTCAAGAAATACAAGAAAACAAAAATGATCTACAAAATTAACCCCAAACAATTAAGAAAATGGCAATAGGAACATATATATCAATAACTACTTTAAATGTAAATGGATTAAATGCTCCAACCAAAAGACACAGACTGGCTGAATGTATACAAAAACACAACTCATATATATGCTGTCTACAAGAAAGTCATTTCAGGCCTAAAGACACATATAGACTGAAAGTGAGAGGATGGAAAAATATTCCCTGTAAATGGGAAGTGAAGGAAAGCTGGAGTAGCTATCCTCATATCAGGCAAAATAGACCTTAAAACAAAGAAGAACAAGAGATAAGGAAGGGCAATACATAATTGATCAAAGGATCAATCCAAGAGGAAGACATAACAATTGTAAATATATATGCACCCACCAGAGGAGCATCTCAATACATAAGACAAACACTAACAGACATAAAAGGAGCAATTGACAGTAACACAGTAATAGCAGGAGACTTTAACATCCCACTCACACCAATCAGATTTGTCACACCAAGACAGATCATCAAAACAGAAAATTAATAAGAAAACATAAGCCTTAAACAATACACTAGATGAGATGGAAATCATTGATATATTCAGAACATTTCACCCAAATGCAAAAGAATACACCTTCTTCTCAAGTACACATGGAACATTCTCCAGGACAGACCAGAATTTTGGTCACAAATCAGACGTCAGTAAATTTAAGACAATAAAAATTATATCAAGCATCTTCTCTGACCACAACACTATGAGACTAGATATTAATTACAAGAAAAATACTGTAAGAAACACAAAGACATGGAGACTAAACAACACATTTCTAAATAACCAACACTTTACTGAAGAAATCAAAAGGGAAATAAAAATATTTGCAGAAACAAATGACTATGAAAACACAACAATTCAAAACTTATGGGGAGCAGCAAAAACAGTTCTAAGGGAGAAGTTTATAGCAATGTAATCCTACCTCAAGAAACAAGAAAAGCTTTGAACAGACAACCTAACTTTACACCTAAAGCAACTGGAAAAAGAAGAACAACAACAGCAAAAGAAGATAAAAAGAAGAAGCTCAAAATTAGTAGAAGGAAAGAAGTCATAAAAATCTGAGCAGAAACAGACGAAAAAGAAAGAAACAATGGAAAAGATAAATACAAATAAAGATGTTTCTTTGAGAAGATAAAGAAAATTGACAAACCTTTAGACATACTCATCAAAAAAAAAAGAGAGAGAGAATAATCAAATCAGCAAAATTAGAAATGAAAAAGAAGCAGTTACAACAGACAATGCAGAAATACAAAGGGTTATAACAGATTATTATGAACAACTATATGGCAATAAAATAGATAACCTGGAAGAAATGGACAGATTCTTAGAAAAGTTCAATCTTTCAAGACTGAACCAGGAATATATAGAAATTATGAACAACCAATTACAAGAACTGAAATTGAAGCTGTGATAAAAAATCTTCCCAAAACCAAAAGCCCAGGACCAGATGGCTTCACAGGAAAATGCTATAAAACATTTAGAGTAAAGCTAATGCCTATCCTTCTAAAACTCCAAAAATTACAGAGAAAGGAACACTTCCAAACTCATTCTACAAGGCCACCATCACCCTAATACCAAAACCAGACAAAGACAACACAAAGGAAGAAAATTAGAAGCCAATATCACTAATGACCATAGATGCAAAAATCCTTAACAAAATTTTAGCTAACAGAATTCAGCAACACATCAAAAAGCTCATACAACATGATCAAGTTGGGTTTATTCCAGGGATGCCAGGATTCTTCAATATATGGAAATCAATCAATGTGATACACCATATTAACAAATTAAAAGATAAAAACCATATGATCATCTCAATAGATACAGAAAAAGCCTTTGACAAAATTCAGCACCAATTTATGATTACAACTCTTCAAATGGGCATAGAAGGAATATACCTTAACATAGCAAAGGCCATATATGACAAGCCTACAGCAAACATTATTCTCAAAGGTGTAAAACTGAAAGCATTCCTCCGAAGATCAGGAACAAGACAAAGGTGTCCACTTTGACCACTGTAATTAAACATGGTTCTGGAATTTCTAGGTATAGCAATCAGAGAAGAAAAAGAAATAAAACTAATTCAGATCAGAAAAGAAGTAAAGCTCTTACTGTCTACAGATGACATGATATGGTACATAGAACACCCCAAAGATAGTATCAGAAAACTACTAAAGCTAATCAGTAAATTTACTAAAGTTTCAGGACACAAAATCAATACACAGAACTCAATTGCATTTCTGTATACTAACAATGGAAAATTATCAAGAGCAATTAAGGAATCAATCCCATTCACCATTGCAACAAAAATAATTAAATATATAGAAATAAACTTACCTAAGGAAAAAAAAAAGAACTGTACACAGAAAATTATATGACATTAATGAAAGAAATCAAAGATAATATAAACAGATGGAGAGATATTCCATATTTCTGTGTAGGAAGATTCAATGTTGTGAAAATGACTATACTACCAAATTCAGTCTACAGATTCAATATGATCCCTATCAAGTTACCAATGGCATTAAAAAAATTAATTATTTTAATTGGAGGCTAGTTACTTTACAATATTGTAGTGGTTTTTGCCATACAATGACATGAATCCCATTTTTTACAGAATTAGAAGAAAAAAAATTCACAATTCATACAAAAACACAAAAGACCCAGAATACCCAAAGCAGTCTTGAGAAAGAAGAATAAAGCTGGAGGAAACTACTTTTCTGACTTCAGATTATGCTACAAACCTGCAGTCATCAAGATAGTATGGTTCAGTTCAGTTCGGTTCAGTCGCTCAGTTGTGTCTGACTCTTTGCAACTCCATGAATTGCAGCACGCCAGGTCTTCCGGTCCATTACCAACCCCAGGAGTTCACTCAGACTCACGTCTATCGAGTCAGTGATGCCATCCAGCCATCTCATTCTCGGTCGTCCCCTTCTCCTCCTGCCCCCACTCCCTCCCAGCATCAGAGTCTTTTCCAATGAGTCAACTCTTTGCATGAGGTGGCCAAAGTACTGGAGGTTCAGCTTTAGCATCATTCCTTCCAAAGAAATCCCAGGGCTGATCTCCTTTAGAATGGACTGGTTAGATCTCCTTGCAGTCAAGGGACTCTCAAGAGTCTTCTCCAAAACCACAGTTCAAAAGCATTAGTTATTTGGTGCTCAGCCTTCTTCACAGTCCAGCTCTCACATCCATACACGACCACTGGAAAAACCATAGCATTGACTGCTGCTAGTCACTTCAGTCGTGTCCAACTCTGTGCAACCCCACAGATGTCAGCCCACTAGACGGACCTTAGTCAGCAAAGTAATGTCTCTGCTTTTGAATATATGTGAAACACAATAAACTGCGGAAAATTCTGAAAGAGATGGGAATACCAGACCACTTGACCTGTCTCTTGAGAAATCTGTATACAGGTCAGGAAGCAACAGTTAGAACTGGACATGGAGCAACAGACTGGTTCCAAATAAGAAAAAGGAGTACATCAAGGCTGTATATTGTCACCCTGCTTATTTAACTTCTATGCAGAGTACATCATGAGAAACGCTGGATTGGAAGAAACACACGCTGGAATCAAGATTGCTGGGAGAAATATCAATAACCTCAGATATGCAGATGACACCACCCTTATGGCAGAAAGTGAAGAAGAACTAAAAAGCCTCTTGATGAAAGTAAAAAAGGAGAGTGAAAAAGTTGGCTTAAAGCTCAACATTCAGAAAACAAAGATCATGGCATTCAGTTCCATCACTTCATGGGAAATAGATGGGGAAACAGTGTCAGACTTTATTTTTTCGGGCTCCAAAATCACTGCAGATGGGGATTGTAGCCATGAAAT
>SJYW01023350.1:64637-74980 GCA_006410735.1 Raphicerus campestris | reverse complement strand
GATGGACAGGGAGGCCTGGTGTGCTGCAGTTCATGGGGTTGCAAAGAGTCCGATACAACTGAGCTACTGAACTGAAATGAACTGAATCTAAATTATAAACTAATGAAGAACAGGGAAAGTATTAATAACTGATTTTTTAAAAATTACTTAAACCCTTTGCAGAGAACTCCCAGTTTTAGATAGCCTTGCACAGTGAATTATTTCTCTGAACATATCTTGAAAGATAGTTTTCTTTGAATCCTCTTTGGTGACACCTACTTTCTACCTAAGACTATTTAACAGGAATGCTTTAAAATATTCCACATTCAAAGATCCCCTCCCCTATTTTTTTTTTTTTTGTTGTTTTTTAATAATTGCTACTTAAGCTCACAGTCTCTTCATCAGGCATTTACTATTATCTCTATTTTGCAGATAAAGAAACTGAAGTTCAGTAGCTAAAAGGATTGTTCAGTGTTAAACAGAGATAAAGAGAAATTGGAACTGGAACAGAGGTCTTCTGACGACCAGTCCAAAGTTCTTCCCTCTATCCCATAATACCTTTCTACCTTCCATTGTATTGTACCCCTATGGAGCTCTATTTGTACCTTTCCATTTTGTCATACTCTAAAATGACATTCAGTTCAGTTCAGTTCAGTCGCTCAGTCATGTCCAACTCTTTGCGACCCCATGAATCGCAGCACGCCAGGTCTCCCTGTCCATCACAAACTCCCGGAGATCACTCAGACTCACGTCCATCGAGTCCGTGATGCCATCCAGCCATCTCATCCTCTGTCGTTCCCTTCTCCTCCTGCCCCCAATCCCTCCCAGCATCAGAGTCTTTTCCAGTGAGTCAACTCTTCAAATGAGGTGGCCAAAGTACTGGAGTTTCAGCTTTAGCATCATTCTTTCCAAAGAACACCCAGGGCTGATCTCCTTTAGAATGGGCTGGTTTAATCTCCTTGCAGTCCAAGGGACTGTCAAGTCTTCTCCAACACCACAGTTCAAAAGCATCAGTTCTTCGATGCTCAGTTTTCTTCACAGTTCAACTTTCGCATCCATACATGACCACTGGAAAAACAATAGCCTTGACTAAACGGACCTTTGTCGGCAGAGTAATATCTCTGCTTTTCAACATGCTATCTAGGTTGGTCATATCTTTTATTCCAAGGAGTATGTGTCTTTTAACTTCATGACTGCAGTCACCGTCTGCAGTGATTTTGGAGCCCCCCAAAATAAAGTCTGACACTGTTTCCATTGTTTCCCCATCTACTATTTGCCATGAAGTGATTGGACCAGATGCCATGACCTTAGTTTTCTGAATGTTGAGCTTTAAGCCAACTTTTTCACTCCTCTCTTTCACTTTCATCAAGAGGCTTTTTAGTTCCTCTTCACTTTCTGCCATAAGGGTGGTGTTATCTGCATATCTGAGGTTATTGATATTTCTCCTGGCAATCTTGATTCCAGCTTGTGCTTCATCCAGCCTAGCATTTCTCATGATGTATTCTGCATATAAGTTAAATAAGCAGGGTGACAATATACAGCCTTGACGTACTCCTTTTCCTATTTGAAAAATGACATTAGTACAATAAAAAGTGATTTAGGTGAAAGACCAGATTCCACAAATTTACTAATGATAAAGACCTATTGAATCTGGAATTTATGTTTTTGATAAGTGAATCTTTTGTACTCTTTTGTGTGAACACAGTTATAAGAAATGTTTTCTGACAAGCTTGGTGAGACATGGTAACCTGGCAGGGCTCATATGCCATCTGACAGTTATGATTTTTAGGCCCAAAGCCATCCTATGTGTTGTTCCTTCTTCTGTTCCTTTGTGTAGGTGAAGCTCCTCAGTGAGGCTGCGTTATCATTCTTTCAAGCTGATCCATCAGCTGCTCACTGAAGGGCAGTCAGTGGCTTTTCAAAATCACGTGTAGTATATTCACAGCCCTCAGTGGAACTACTGGAAAATTACAGGTCTTGATAAAACCCACATGTCCCTGAATTCAGCCTATGTGCTACAATTTTCAATTTGCTTCAACCATTATTTCTTATAAATGTGCTTAGGGTTGTACCATT
This sequence comes from Raphicerus campestris, assembly GCA_006410735.1. Taxonomy (NCBI): domain Eukaryota; kingdom Metazoa; phylum Chordata; class Mammalia; order Artiodactyla; family Bovidae; genus Raphicerus; species Raphicerus campestris. The sequence goes on along the minus strand of SJYW01023350.1, from coordinate 72,925 downwards.
TGATCACTTACATTTAACATTTTCCTACTTACCCCAGCATTACTGGATATGCTAAAGTATTTGCAAGTGCCATTTAATACTAAGGAATCTGAGAAGTAACAAGAAACATTTTTTAAAAATATGTATGTACATATTCAAAGATTTTGCTGTTTTTTGAGTAAGGTGAAAATTATGAAAATACTGTTCTGAAACATCATTTTTCTGAGTTATCTGAGCTAAATCAGGTTAAGATTTTCAGAAATTTAATTTTAACCAGGATTTAATCAGCAATGTAATTAAGCAAATAATATCTGTTAATGTAATATAAAATGTAGATATGCTTGTTTGTTTTAAAAATATTTCTCTAGATGTCCAATAGAAATAAAATTTGAGTCACATATTTAATTTTTACATTTTCTAGTAACCACACTTTACAAAGGTAAATAACAATTGCAATTAATTTTAATAATTTTATTTAACCTAATATACCTAAAATATTATTTCAATGCTCAGTCAATATAAAGATAGATATATTTTACATATTTTAATTTTTTCTTTTACTGTCTTCAAAATATGATGTGTATTTTACACTTTAAAAATGCATCCAATATGGACTAGCCATTCTCAGTGTTATGTTGGAGCCAACTTGCAGTGAATTTGCAGTTGGTTATTACATTTTCTGAATTTCATGAAACAATGGTAAATTAAAATTGGTCCCTGTAAGAATCTTTATTCCATAGGAATCTTCAACTGATGCAAGTTTTTTGGAGGGTGGGTTGAAGTAGGAAACTGATTGTTAAATATTTACCAGCACGCTGCTGCTGTTGCTGCTAAGTCGCTTCAGTCGTGTCTGACTCTGTGGGAACCCATAGGTGGCAGCCCACCAGGCCACCCCATCCCTGGGATTCTCCAGGCAAGAACACTGGAGTGGGTTTCCATTTCCTTCTCCAGTGCATGAAAATGAAAAGCGAAAGTGAAGTTGCTCAGACTTCATGGACTGCAGCTTACCAGGCTCCTCCATCCATGGGAGTTTCCAGGCAAGAGTACAGGGGCGGGGTGCCATTGCTTTCTCCAATTTACCAGCATATCACCTCAAAATAACCACTGTGGCTAATTACCATATTGGGAAATTCATCCCTAGATAATAACAAAAATTATATTATTTGATAAATGTTTCTTAAATATAGTTAGAATTTTTTAATTTGTCCTGAGGACGGTGTTTTCATAATGGACACCACTTGGAAAAACACCAGAAGAGAGGAAAAATTGATAAAAACAGTGACATGTCATATATTAGCTGTGAGACTCCATAGCCAAAACTGGCTAACTACTCTCCTTTTCCATACAGTTCTTGGTCTGGGCTTGAGGAAAGGATTGCTTCTTCTGCTTTTTAAGAATATGTCTAGTCACAAAAGCTGCTACTGGTAAGAAGACTGGAGAAAGAGATTAGCATAAAAACATGAGAAAGATATGAACTTTCTTATAGATATCATAAATTACAGTTCTGTTTTTAATGAGAAAATAGACATTTTTATATTGATATTAGTTTATATATTTAAACCTCATTAAGAGTTATTAAATCCTATTTATTAAAATATGCACAATTCATTAACTTTTTTAAGATTACCTAATATACTTCTAATATATTAAATTTGAATGATTAAATCTAATTTTAGTGGAGGAGGATCATGTGGTAAGCATTGCAGGATGCTTTATTGTATAAATCTTTGATATCTATAACAAATATACAGTCTTCCATGAAAACAGTAATAGCTTGCTTTATTGGGTTTATAACTATGTGCCAGACACTTTAAATATTTATTTCAATTTATTTACACAATGATCTTAAGTGGTGGATATTATACAGATTCTAAAGAGTGGGACACTGAAGCTCAGGAAAGTTAGTGGGTTTGAAGTCAGCCATCTAGTAAATGATAGACCTGAGAAATGAACTAAGGCCTTTCTTATTCCAAAGTCTGTGGTTTTGTTCTGGATCATACTGGTTCCCTAGAATTTCAATTCAACTTTGTTGGATTTTAACCAGTGTTTTTCTTACTGGGAACATAGAGCTAAGGTAAGGATGGACACATCATGAACTTAGAACAATAAAGCCTCATTTGTACAAATGGTAACAGTTTATAGAGTTGAGGAAAAGAACAAACTCAGTATGTCTTCCAAAATATAAGCCTCATCTTGTTCACGTACTACCCCCTACTAATATGTCAATACTAGTATATGGTGTGTACTAAATACATACAAATTAAATGAAGTTCTGCTCTCATAGAAAAGAAAAACAAATCAAAAGGAAAAAAAAGAAAAAACCCTTATTCTCCAATTAGGATAATGGAAAGTGGTGTTTCCTGAGAACTTATCAAGGGACAGGCACTGTTCTAGGTGCTTCTCTTGTATGAACTCGTTTAATCCTCATCAATTGCATAAGGTAGGTACAGATAAGGAAAATTGAGGCACATGGAGGATAAGAAACCTCCCTGTGCTACTAACAAGTAGCAGAACTAGGATTTAAACCTAAGCAGTCTGGATCCACCATGCATACTCTTAGTTACTACAGCATATGGCAGACAAGCTACAGGAAACTCAACTGTTAAAAACTAATAAATAATAAACATGTGGATGCAAAGTGACTATGAAAAAAAGATGCATATAATACCATAAATCAGTTCAGTACTAATTTTCAAATTAGTAATAAGAAATTACTGGAAATGGAGAAATCACTTCCCACCTTCAAAATATGAAAGATGGAGAAGTTGGAATTCAAACAGGATAAAGGATAAGTAGGATCTGCATACACAGAGAAAGAAGAATTTTCTCTCTATGCAGAGAGAACAGTATGAGAATATATATGGAGGCTTCCAGGGGACCCTAATGTTAAAGAACCCACCTGCCAATGCAGGTAGACCTAAGAGATGGGAGTTCAAGCCTTGGATCAGGTAGATCCCCTGGAGGGGGGCATGGCAACACACTCCAGTATTCTTGTCTGGAGAATCCCATGGACAGAGGAGCCTAGTGGGTTTCAGTCCATGAGTCACACAGAATCAAAAGCAACTGAAGCAATTTAGCATGTATGCACACAGACTATTTTTGTGGAACATTTATGACAGTGTGTTTATAAGGTCAATAACCATAATGCCCATCAAGCAAAGTGGCATGAAAGGAAAGAAGGAAAATATGAGGGTAATAGAGAGAGATGTCACGTATTCTACTGAAGACTGTAAGAAAGGCTTAAGAGGCTATGCTGTGTTTAGAGAATAGCATTTGGTTTGCTCAAGCATAATAAATTACGTGATGAAGAACAGTGGGAGGTCAGACTAGAAAGGTCATTAGAGTCCATAGCATGGAGAATGTTGAATCCTGGATATAAGGAATTTATGATTCATCAATAGCAATTGGTCAGTAGGCAACCCTGAAGGATTTTAAGCTTCAGAGCTAAAATTACATTTCCACTTCAGGAAAAGAAATCTGCCAGTTGTGAGTGGAATAAAGTATGGTGGAGGGAACCATAGTCTGGAATTTATGTTAGTGGTTATTGTAGAAGATTAAGCTAAAGATAATGATATTCTGAGATGGGATAGTGGCAATAGACATGAAAAGAAGAGGGTGTGTAAAAGTGCTTTGGATACTAAAAGAAATATGTTCCAAGTGTAAAGAGGAAAAACCCAAGATGTGAGAATGGAGAAATAGCAAGATCAAAGTTACATGAATTTCCAATTCACTCATTCTCTCNAATTCAAACAGGATAAAGGATAAGTAGGATCTGCATACACAGAGAAAGAAGAATTTTCTCTCTATGCAGAGAGAACAGTATGAGAATATATATGGAGGCTTCCAGGGGACCCTAATGTTAAAGAACCCACCTGCCAATGCAGGTAGACCTAAGAGATGGGAGTTCAAGCCTTGGATCAGGTAGATCCCCTGGAGGGGGGCATGGCAACACACTCCAGTATTCTTGTCTGGAGAATCCCATGGACAGAGGAGCCTAGTGGGTTTCAGTCCATGAGTCACACAGAATCAAAAGCAACTGAAGCAATTTAGCATGTATGCACACAGACTATTTTTGTGGAACATTTATGACAGTGTGTTTATAAGGTCAATAACCATAATGCCCATCAAGCAAAGTGGCATGAAAGGAAAGAAGGAAAATATGAGGGTAATAGAGAGAGATGTCACGTATTCTACTGAAGACTGTAAGAAAGGCTTAAGAGGCTATGCTGTGTTTAGAGAATAGCATTTGGTTTGCTCAAGCATAATAAATTACGTGATGAAGAACAGTGGGAGGTCAGACTAGAAAGGTCATTAGAGTCCATAGCATGGAGAATGTTGAATCCTGGATATAAGGAATTTATGATTCATCAATAGCAATTGGTCAGTAGGCAACCCTGAAGGATTTTAAGCTTCAGAGCTAAAATTACATTTCCACTTCAGGAAAAGAAATCTGCCAGTTGTGAGTGGAATAAAGTATGGTGGAGGGAACCATAGTCTGGAATTTATATTAGTGGTTATTGTAGAAGATTAAGCTAAAGATAATGATATTCTGAGATGGGATAGTGGCAATAGACATGAAAAGAAGAGGGTGTGTAAAAGTGCTTTGGATACTAAAAGAAATATGTTCCAAGTGTAAAGAGGAAAAACCCAAGATGTGAGAATGGAGAAATAGCAAGATCAAAGTTACATGAATTTCCAATTCACTCATTCTCTCCTGCATCCGTTAATCTGTTCTGAGATTCAGAGAAAGCAAGTTTGGTGAAAACTTAAGAGTTTAGGGTTTATCAGTTAGTCTCTGTAAGATTAACTAACCTTCTTTTGAGTAGGTGGAGACTTGGTCACTTATGGCATAGAGGTAGGGACAAGGGAAAGTATATCCAAAAAAGAATACCCAAGGTATTCTCCCAGGGGAAAATGTGAGAATAAATTAGATTCTTCTTTTCTTAAAAGGTGATCTCGATCTCACTATTTGCATTAGTGGAAATGCTACAAAAAATTTAGATTAATTTTTTTCTTGGTCTCATCTAAATATCAAAATATATCTAGGTGTAAGCCTCATGTCTACATAAAATACATATCACTACTTCTTAAATTATGTGTGGTTAAAGCCCCTTCATTAAACACTGAATTCTGTAAATTCCAGTAGAAATGAACAAATAATTGACATACACAACATGATCAGTGTGTTAGCTTTCTCTATAATTGCAATCATATTGTAATACATAAATTAGAAAAATAACATGCTGTTTATCTTACATTTATGTAATTTTATGTCAAATATATTTAAATAAAAAAGTGACATGCAGAGACTCCAAATTTTTAATTATTTTATTCAACAAATATAAGGTTACTTTCAAATTTCTACAACAATTCCTAGATGCCTATTGTCAATTTCTGAGCTTCTTTTGTCATGCAAATAACAAACAGCTCAGGAACCAGCTCCCTTTTGCACTGCCCATGTTTCAAATAATAGTGGTCTAGAGGATCATTTCTATAGGTCAGTTCATTTCAGTCACTCGGTGATGTCCGACTCTTCATGATCCCATCAACTGAAGCACGCCAGGCCTCCCTGTCCATTACCAATTCCTGGAGTCCACCCAAACCCATGTCCATTGAATCAGTGATACCATCCAACCATTTCATTCTCTGACGTCCTCTTCTCCTCTTACCCTCAATCTTTCCCAGCATCAGGGTCTTTTCAAACGAGTCAGCTCTTTCACATCAGGTGGTCAAACTATTGGAGTTTTAGCTTCACTGTCAGTCCTTCCAATGAATATTCAGGACTGATTTCCTTTTGGACGGACTGGTTGGATCTGCTTGCAGTCCAAGAGACTCTCAAGAGTCTTCTCCAGCACCACAGTTCAAAAGCACCAATTGTTTGGTGGTCAATTTTCTTTACAGTCCAATTCTCACATCCATACATGAGCACTGGAAAAACCATTGTTGAAATCTTATAGACAATCAAAAATTAAGAGATATTATCACTGCTAAACCAGCTTTACAACAAATGTTAAAGGACTTTCTAAGATAGGAAACATTATTATATAATAGAGAAAAAAAGGTCACAGAATCAAACTCAAACTAGTAACCTAAATAGTCATAGGATCATATATAGCAATAATTAATTTAAATGTAGATAGATTAATTCTCCAACCAAAGGGTACAGATTGGCTGAATGGATACAAAAACAAGACCCCTTTATTTGACCTGTATAAGAGACCCACCTCAGACCTAGGGACATATACAGACTGAAAGTGGGGACTGCAAAAGATAACTCTGCTGCTGCTGCTGCTGCTAAGTCGCTTCAGTTGTGTTCGACTCTGTGTGACCCCATAGACGGCAGCCCACCAGGCTCCCTTGTTGCTGGGATTCTTCAAGCAAGAACACTGGAGTGGGTTGCTATTTCCTTCTCCAGTGCATGAAAGTGAAAAGTGAAAGAAAAGTCACCCAGTCGTGTCCGACTCTTAGTGATCCCATGGACTGCAGCCTACCAGGCTCCTCCATCCATGGGATTTTCCAGACGAGAATACTGGAGTGGGCTGCCATTGCCTTCTCCAAAAAGATACTCTAAGCAAATGAAAATCAAAAGAAAGTGACAGTAGCACTACTTATATCAGATATAAGAGACTTTAAAATAAAGCCAACAAAGGACACTACATAATGATAGAGAGATCAATCCCAGAAGAAGATTTAGCAATTATAAATATGTATGCATCAAACATAGGAGCACTTTAATACATAAGAAAAATGCTAGCAACTATTAAAAGGGAAATAGACAGTAACACAATAATAGTGGGGGGGGGCTTAACTCAGCACTACACCAATGGACAGATCATCCAGAATGAAAATTAATAAGGTAACAAAAGTTTTAATGATATATTGGACCAGTTTGATCTAATTGATATCTATAGGGCATTTCATCCAAAAACAGCAGATTTCACTTTCTTCTCAAAGTGCACATGGAACATCTCAAGCATAGACCACATCTTGGGTCACATATCAAGCCTTTGTAAATTACAAATAATTGTAATTATTTCAGGTATCATTTAAGACCACAATGCTATAAGATTAGATATCAATTATGCATTACTTTGCCGACTAAGGTCCATCTAGTCAAGGCTATGGGTTTTCCTGTGGTCATGTATGGATGTGAGAGTTGGACTGTGAAGAAGGCTGAGGGCTGAAGAATTCATGGTTTTGAACTGTGGAGTTGGAGAAAACTCTTGAGAGTCCCTTGGACTGCAAGGAGATCCAACCAGTCCATTCTGAAGGAGATTAGCCCTGGGATTTCTTTGGAAGGAATGATGCTAAAGCTGAAACTCCAGTACTTTGGCCACCTCATGCGAAGAGTTGACTCATTGGAAAAGACTTTGATGCTGGGAGGGATTGGAGGCAGAAGGAGAAGGGAACGACCGAGGATGAGATGGCTGGATGGCATCACGGACTTGATGGATGTGAATCAGAGTGAACTCTGGGTGATGGTGATGGACAGGGAGGCCTGGTGTGCTGTGATTCATGGGATCACAAACAGTTGGACACGACTGAGTGACTGAACTGAACTGAACTGATGCTCAGTTGGTAAAGAATCTACCTGGAATGCAGGAGACCTGGGTTCGATTCCTGGGCTGGGAAGATCCCCTGGAAAGGGGAAAGGCTTACCCACTACAGTATTCTGGCCTGGAGCATTCCATGAACTGTATAGTCCATGGGATTGCAAAGAGTCAGACACGACTTTCATGGTGGGGGGGGGGCAACTATAAAAAACAGAAACACATGAAAGCTAAACAACATGCTTCTGAACAATCAAGAGGTCACAGAAGAAGTCAAATATGAAATTAAAAAATACCGAGAAGCAAAAGACAATGATATATGACACCTAAAAACCTAGGAGACACAGTAAAAGCAGTAATAAGAGGCAAATTTATAACAATATAAGCCTACCTCAAGTAGCAAGAAAACCATCAAATAAACCATCTAACCTTACATCTATAGCAACTGGTAAAAGAAGAAGAACAACATAAAAACCCAAAGTTAGTAGAAGGAAAGAGATCATAAAGATCAGAGGAGAAATAAATGAAAAAGAAATGAAGGAAACAATAGAAAAGATCAATAAAATTAAAAGCTGGCTAATTAAGAAGATTAAGAAAGAATGACAAATCATTGGACAGTCTCACTAAGAAAAAAAGAGAGAAGACTGAAGCCAATAAAATTAGAAATGAAAAAAAAAAATCTACAACAGACAACCCTGAAATATGAAGGATCATAAGAGAGTACTACAAACAACTATATGTCCAAAAAAAAAAAAAACA
>SJYW01023350.1:0-64511 GCA_006410735.1 Raphicerus campestris | reverse complement strand
AAAAAAAAAAAAAAAAAAACACACACACACACAATCTTGTAGAAATGGACACATTATTAGAAATGTATAACCTTCCAAAACTGAACCAGGCAGACATAGAAAATATGAACAAGCATGGAAATTGAAAATGTAGTCAACAATCTTCCAGGCATCACAACAACAAAAGGCCAAGGCCTGATGTCTTCACAGGTGAATTATCTCTCCTACTCACACTTTTCTGGAGAATTGCAGAGGTTGGGAAACTCTCAAATTAATTCTACAGGGTCACCATCACAGTAATACAAATACTAGACAAAGATTTCAGATAAAAAGAAAATCAGAGGCCAATATCACTAATGCATATACATGCAAAAATTCTCAACAAAATTCAAGCAAACAGAATCCAACAACACTTGATCACACAGCATGATCAAGTAGGGTTTATTCCAGGAATGTAAAGATTCTTCAGTATACACAAATCAATCAGTATGATACACCATAATAGAAAGTGAAAGACAAAAAAGAAAGTGAAAGATAAAAACAATATGATTATCTCAATAGATGCAGAGAAATCTTTCAACCATATTCAACATCCATTTATGATAAAAACTCTCCAGAATGTAGACATAGAAGGAATCTACCTCAACATAAAAAGAATGGCAATGCACAACAATCCAAAGAGAATTTATTATCAACAGTGAAAGCAGCAATGTATTTCTTCTAAGATCAAAACATGCCAAAGTGTGCCCACTCACTATTGCTACTATTATTCAACATAGTTTGGAAATCCTAGCCACAGAAATCAAAGAAATAAAAGAAATGAAGATTGGAAATGAAGAAGTAAAACCATCACTGTTTGCAGATGACATAAAACTATACCTAGAATATTAAACTATACCTTAAAATGCCACCAGAAATTGATAGAGCTAATTGATTAATAAAGTCTCAGGATATAAAATTAATACCCCTTGATTTTATCCCTTGCATTTCTATACACTAAAAATGAAAAATCAAAAAGAGAAATTAAAGAGACAACCCCATTCTCCATTGCAACAAAAAGAATAAAATACTTAGGAATAAACCAACCTAAAATAGACAAAAGATCTGTATGTAGAAAATCGTAAGACACTGATAAAAGAAATCAAAGGTGGCACAAAAAGATGGAGAGATAGCCCATGTTCTTGGATTGAAAGAATCAATATTGAAAAAAAATGACTGTGCTACTGAAAGTTTGTAGATTCAATGCAACTCCTATCGAAATACAAATGGTATTTTTCACAGAACTAGAGCTAAAAAACAAAACAAAGCACCTTAAATGGAAACACAAAAGACACTGAATAGGCATATAAACTGTAAGAATGAAAAACAGAGCAGGAGGAATCAATCTTTCTGACTTCAAACTATGCTACAAAGCTACAGTTATTAAGGCAGTATGGTACTGGTAGAAAAACAGAAACATAGATCAATGGATCAAGGTAGAAATTCCATTGATAAACTCACTCATCCAAGGGCATCTTATCTTTGACAAAGAAGGAAAAAATATGTGCAATGGAGAAAAGATAGCCTGTCCAATAAGTGATGCTGGGAAACTTCACAGCAATGTGTAAAAGAATGAAATTAAAACACTTCCTAATACCATATATGAAAATGACTCAAAGCAAATTAAAGATCTAAATATAAGACTAGAAACTGCAAAACTCTTAGAGGAAAGCATAGGCAGAAAACTCTTTGACAAAAATCACAGTTAGATCCTCTGTGACCTACCTCTTAGAGTAATGGAAATTAAAACAAAAATAAATAAACATAATTAAATGTAATTAATTCATTAAACATATTTAAAAATTGTGATTAAACTTAAAATTTTGCACCACAAAGGGAACTATAAAGAAGGTGAAAAATCAGCCCTCAGAATGGGAGAAAATAATAGCAAATGAAACAATTGACAAAGAATTAATCTCCAAAATATACAAGCAGCTCATGCAACTCAGTACCAAAAACAAACAAAGAAAAAAACCCTAATTAAAACTTGGCAAAAGACCTAAACAGACATCTCTCCAAAGACATATAGATGATTAATAAAAACATGAAAAGATACTCAACACCACTCATTACTGGAGAAGGAAACAGCATCCAAACTTCAATGAGGTAGCACCTCCCACCAGTTAGAATGGTCATTGTTAAGAAATATACAAATAATAAATGCTGAAGAGGATGTAGAGAAAAGAGAACCCTCTTGCACTTTTGGTGAAATGTAAATTGATACAGCCACTATCTCCCTACTGGAGAACATTGTTGCAGCACAGATCACTGTTCTCCCTACTGGAGAACAGTAGGGAGATTCCTTGGAAAACTAGGAAAGAAACTACCATAAGACCCAAAAATCCCACTACTGAGCATACGTCCTGGGGAAACTATAAATCAAAAAGACACATGTACTGCTATGTTCATTGCAGCACTATTTACAATAGCTAGGACATGGAAGCAACTTAGATATCCATTGACAGATGAATGGATAAAGAAGTTGTAATACATGTATAACATGGAATATTGCTCAGTCATAAAAAAGAACACTTTGAGCCAATTCTAATGAGGTGGGTGAACCTACAGCCAAATATAATAGGATGAATAAGTAAGAAAAAAAAAAAGCTAAGTAAGTTAGAAAGAGAAGTAAATTGAAAAAGAAAAACAAATATCAGATATTAACCTCTATATATGGAATATGGGCTTCACTGGTGGCTCAGAGGTTAAAAGCATCTGCCTCCATTGTGGGGGACCCGGGTTCGATCCCTGGGTCAGGAAGATCCCCTGGAGAAGGAAATGGCAATCCACTTCAGTATTTTTGACTGGAGAATCCCATGGACGGAGAAGCCTAGTAGGTTACAGTCCACGGGGTCGCAGTGTCGGACACGACTGAGCGACTTCACCTATATATGGAATATAGAAGGATGGTACTGATGAGCCTTTTGCAGGGCAGTAGTGGATATCCAAACATAGAGAACAAGCGTATGGAGACAGCTGTGGAAAGAGCATGGTGTGAATTGGGAAAGTAGCATTGAAGCATATATTTTACCATAGGTACAATGGTTCAGTTCAGTTCAGTCACTCAGTTTCGTCTGACTCTTTGAGACCCCATGAATTGCAGCACACGAGGCCTCCCTGTCCATCACCAACTCCCGGAGTTTATCTAAACTCACATCCATTGAGTTGGTGATGCCATCCAGCCATCTCATCCTCTATCATCCCCTTCTTCTCCTGCCCCCAATCTCTCCCAGCATCAGAGTCTTTTCCAATGAGTCAACTCGTCACATGAGGTGGCCCAAGTACTGTAGTTTCAGCTTCAGCATGAGTCCTTCCAAAGAACACCCAGGACTGATCTCCTTTAGAATGGACTGGTTGGATCTCCTTGCAGTCCAAGGGACTCTCAAGAGTCTTCTCCAGCACCACAGTTCAAAAGCATCAATTCTTCGGTGCTCAGCTTTCTGCACAGTCCAACTCTCACATCCATACATGACCATTAGAAAAACCATAGCCTTGACTAAATGGACCTTTGTTAGCAAAGTAATGTCTCTGCTTTTTAATATTCTAGGTTGGTCATAACGTTTCTTCCAAGGAGTAAGCGTCTTTTAATTTCATGGCTGCAGTCACCATCTGCAGTGATTTTGGAGCCCTCGCAAAAATAAATTCTGACACTGTACAATGGTTAGCCAGCAAGAATTTGCTGTATGACTCGGGGATCTCAAACCTGGTACTCTCTGCCAACCTATAGAGGTGCTATGGGATGAAATATGGAAGGTAATTTCAGGAGGGAGGGAATATGTGTTCACCTATGGGTGATTCATATTGAGGTATGGCAGAAACTATCACAACATTTTAAAGCAATTATCCTCCAATTAAAAATAAATAAATAAAATAAAGGATGATCTAAATGATCATTGCTCACAGATACCTTATTTTATTTATAAAGACTCCAAATTGTTTACAAATTATTCTAATTAGTAAAATAGATAAGTTATTGGGTGCATGATTTTCAAAAAATTGCTTTTCTCCATGTCAGAACACAAACAAACAGAAATGTCAGAAAAGTAATTACATTTACCAAGGCAAAACAACATATTTTTGTTTGAAAATGACTCAGAGCAGTGTCCACGGTTATTGTTGAAAAGGTCTGACTTCCCACAGGGAATATAATAAATAGATAAAGGGATAGGTCTTAGTCTGACAATGTAAGCCTACCTAACTGAAACATGGTAGATGTTTTTACATACTCGATCTCACCTGAAGTCTTGTGGTAATGGTAAATTGTTAACTTTCATTGATGATTAGAATTCCACTGCATAGATGTCTAAGTTTGTCCATTCTTTTATTAACTGACAACTGAGTTGTTTGTCTTTATATATGGTTCCAAATAGGGAAAGGAGTACGTCAAGGCTGTATATTGTCACCCTGCTTATTTAACTTCTATGCAGAGTACATCATGAGAAATGCTGAGCTGGAAGAAACACAAGCTGGAATCAAGATTACCCAGAGAAATGTCAATAATCTCAGATATGCAGATGACACCACCCTTATGGCAGGAAGTGAAGAGGAACTAAAAAGCCTGTTGATGAAAGTGAAAGAGGAGAGTGAAAAGGTTGGCTTAAAGCTCAACATTTGGGAAACTAAGATCATGGAATCTGGTCCCATCACTTCATGGCAAGTAGATGGTGAAACAGTTGGTGACTTTATTTTTTGATCATAAATGATGATTAAATTGAATGATTACGATGATGAAATTAAAAGACACTTGCTTCTTGGAAGAAAAGTTATGACCAACATAGACAGCATGTTAAAAAGCAGAGACATTACTTTGCCAACAAAGTTCTGTCTAGTCAAGGCTATGGTTTTTCCTGTGGTCATTTATGGATGTGAGAGTTGGACTATAAAGAAAGTTGAATGCTGAAGAATTAATGCTTTTGAACTGTGGTGTTGGAGAAGACTCTTGAGTCCCTTGGACTGCAAGAAGATTCAGACAGTCCATCCTAAAGGAAATCAGTCCTGAATATTTATTGGAAGGACTTATGCTGAAGCTAAAACTCCAATACTTTGATCACCTCATGCATAGAGTTGACTCATTGGAAAAGACCCTGATGATGGGAGGGATTGGCGGCAGGAGGAGAAGCGGATGATGGCATATGAGATGGCTGGATGGAATCACCGACTCGAAGGACCTGAGTTTGAGTGAACTCCAGGAGTTGATGATGGACAGGGAGGCCTGGCATGCTGTGATTCATGGGGTCGCAAGGAGTCAGACATGACTGAGCGATTGAACTGAACTGGACTGAAGTTATAAAGAAAGGAGTATGTCAAGGCTGTACATTGTCACCCTACTTATTTAACTTAGGTGCAGAGTAACATCATATGAAATGCTGGGCTGGATGACTCACAAGCTGGATTCAAGATTGCCAGGAGAAATATCAACAACCTCAGATATGCTGATGATACCATATCAATGGCAGAAAGTGAAGAGGAACTAAAGAGCCTCTTGATGAAAGTTAAAGAGGAAAATGAAAAAGCTGACTTAAATGTCAACATTTAAAAAGCAAGGATCATGGCATCTGGTCCCACCACTTCATGGCAAATAGATGAGAGAAAAGTGGAAACAGTGTCAGATTTCATTTTCTTGGGCTCCAAAATCACTGAATGGTGACTGCATCCCCAAAATTAAAAGGCACTTATTCTTTGGAAGAAAAGCTATGACGAACCTAGAGAAGTGCATATAGTCAAAGCTGTGGCTTTTCCAAGTCATGTATGGATGTGATAGCTGGACCATAAAGAAGGCTGAGGGATGAATAACTGATGCTCTCGATATGTGGTACTGGAGAAGACTCTTGAGACAAAGAACAACATTTGGGACGTGGACTGCAAGGAGATCAAACCAATCCATCCTAAAGGAAATTAACCCTGAATATTCATTGGAAAGACTGATGCTGAAGCTGAAGCTCCAATACTTTGGCCACCTAATGTGAAGAGCTGACTCACTGGAAAAGATCTTGATGCTGGAAAAGACTGAAGGCAAGAGGAGAAGGGGGACAACAGAGGGTGAGTTGGTTGGATGACATCACTGACTTAATGGACATGGATTTGAGCAGATTCAGGAAGATAGTGAAAGACACGGAAGATTGGCATGCTGCATTTCATGGGGTCACAAGTCAGACACAACTTAGAGAGTGAACAACAACAAAGTGATAAGGGNTTGAACTGAACTGGACTGAAGTTATAAAGAAAGGAGTATGTCAAGGCTGTACATTGTCACCCTACTTATTTAACTTAGGTGCAGAGTAACATCATATGAAATGCTGGGCTGGATGACTCACAAGCTGGATTCAAGATTGCCAGGAGAAATATCAACAACCTCAGATATGCTGATGATAGATACCATATCAATGGCAGAAAGTGAAGAGGAACTAAAGAGCCTCTTGATGAAAGTTAAAGAGGAAAATGAAAAAGCTGACTTAAATGTCAACATTTAAAAAGCAAGGATCATGGCATCTGGTCCCACCACTTCATGGCAAATAGATGAGAGAAAAGTGGAAACAGTGTCAGATTTCATTTTCTTGGGCTCCAAAATCACTGAATGGTGACTGCATCCCCAAAATTAAAAGGCACTTATTCTTTGGAAGAAAAGCTATGACGAACCTAGAGAAGTGCATATAGTCAAAGCTGTGGCTTTTCCAAGTCATGTATGGATGTGATAGCTGGACCATAAAGAAGGCTGAGGGATGAATAACTGATGCTCTCGATATGTGGTACTGGAGAAGACTCTTGAGACAAAGAACAACATTTGGGACGTGGACTGCAAGGAGATCAAACCAATCCATCCTAAAGGAAATTAACCCTGAATATTCATTGGAAAGACTGATGCTGAAGCTGAAGCTCCAATACTTTGGCCACCTAATGTGAAGAGCTGACTCACTGGAAAAGATCTTGATGCTGGAAAAGACTGAAGGCAAGAGGAGAAGGGGGACAACAGAGGGTGAGTTGGTTGGATGACATCACTGACTTAATGGACATGGATTTGAGCAGATTCAGGAAGATAGTGAAAGACACGGAAGATTGGCATGCTGCATTTCATGGGGTCACAAGTCAGACACAACTTAGAGAGTGAACAACAACAAAGTGATAAGGGCGTCCCTGGTGGCTCAGTGGTAAAGAATCTGCCTACAAATGCAGGAGATGCAAGAGACATGAGTTTGATCCCTGGCTCAGAAAGATCCCTTGGAGAAGGAAATTACAACCCACTCCAATATTTTTGTTTGGAAAATCCCAAGGACAGGTGAGCCTGATGGGCTACAGTTCATGAGGTCACAGAGTTGGGCTTGACTGAGCTACTGAATAACAACACGAAATGATATTTAAACACTTATGACATTTCTAAAGAGTAGATTCCTTACTTTCTCATAGGTAGAATTGGGAAGTTGGTTCTGCTGTTTTGCAAGAACTCATCAGATAGGAGGGGCAGCCTCAGCTGTTATAGATAAACCCAAGTTCATGACTTTATAACACATTTTAAAAAATGCTGTGTCTTTGTACATTTGTTCCTGCAATACTAAATAATCAGCAAACAAGAAACAAAACCAAATAAGTGATAAGTCCTGACAAAGTAAATCATCCATTTTTTTGAATGCACCTTTTTATTTGGTTGTTATGCAATATAGAAATTCCTCATATACTTTTGATTGTTTGAAAAAAGTCTAAACCATGAAAAGATTTAAAGTTGCATTTGTTTTTCTTCATTTCTATTTTTGTCCAATCATTTAGCAAAGCAAATATGTTCTTAATTCCTAAAAGCTTATGACTTTTATTTCTTATCTATTCCTTAAGAAAGTTAGGTACTCAATTATATTTATGCTCTTTATATTTTTTAGATTTTAATTAAAAATTCATAAAAATTGATGAATATAGGGAACAAAGTATAAGGGAGGTTGGGAAGTTGCTTGCAAACAAGACTCTCAACCAGGGCTGAACATTCTTGCAGATGAGATGTTCTGCCAAAAATCCTCTGTTTGATCCCGTGGGAAAAGAACATTTCTTACATACAAGGATGTTTTTCTGATTCCTCAAAAGGAACAGACCTGGGAACAAAATGGATTCTAAGTTGATAAAAAAGTTCTCAAAGCAAAGTCTTAGCTGCAGTAAACAAGTTAAGGTAAAGGTTATCTCGCCCTGTGCCTGAGCATTGTATAGTCTCTAAATCATGGTGTTTGGCAACTTGCCCCGCTGATTGCTGTAAAAAAATAAATAAATAAATAAAATAAGATAAAGCATCTACAAAAAGCAACAACAACAAAAAAATTTCCAACCACTCTGTAGTGTTGGTGTTTCATTCTGTCGCTAACAGATGCATACCTGTGAGAGAAATGTTCATATATTTTCTTGATAACTACCACCATAAACTTGGGAGTTTTAATATGGAGAAAAATCATAGGAATAACTTTTATAGCCATCATAAGTGTCAGAACATTATCAGTAATGATATTTTACTGAATAAACAAGTAACTCACCCAATATCTCTCTACAAAATATTTATTAGATGTGTGCACTCAGGTGCCATCTATGGAGTCTAACGAAGTCAGACATGACTGAAGCGACTTAGCAGCAGCAGTAGCACACAGATAAATCTCTTTTTATGTTATGTGTGTGTGTGTTAGTCACTCAGTCGTGTCCGACTCTGCGACCCCACAGACTCTAGCCTGCCAGGCTTCTCTGTCCATGGGATTCTCCAGGCGAGAATATTGGAGTGGATTGCCATTCCCTTCTCCAGAGGATCTTTCCGACCCAGGGATCAAATCCTGGTCTCCTGCATCACAGAAATATTCTTTGGCATTTGGGCTATAGGGAAGCCCCTAATAAGTTATGCTTGGTTACAAAAGCAACAACAACAACAACAACAAACAGAGACTGTTTTTCTAAGGGTTGAGGATATACTAATATATCTATTATAATCATCTGTAAAAATGACATAAAGTTAAGCTACTAAGAGCTTGTTGGGTACACTCAAAATATGAATACTGTGTTTTGGCCCATTTCATGTAGATTTGTAAAAAATATACCTCTGAATGCTTTGCAACTAGACCTTTAGAAATGAGGCAAATCTGTGAATTTTCTTCCTGAAAATCATATTGCAAAGGAGAAGTGTTGATTTTTTATTTCATTCAGACAAAATTGGTTATTTACTTTTACTTATTACCATTATAAAAGCACACTGAGCTGGTTTGTTATGATCAAATAAGAATCATCTATAATATTTTCCTGGGTACTGAATAGAATCCAAATCATTTTGGGGTCAGCAGTGTTAGACAATTACTCAGTGTTGAAAAGATGAATACAGTTTGTGGACAACATATCTGATCAAAGAAATAAACTGGCTGTGCCTCCACTTTTATTAGACACACAGAGGAACTAGAAGCCTCGTTTCACAAATGATGTGGACTTAGATTGCCATAATAAACCAGCAATTATTTTTCAGTCATTTGGCCTATTTGGTGATTCCTGGCATGAAATACTCCACTGATTCAACATTTATCAAGACACAGAAACACACACACATACAACCAAAATAAAGTGCTATATTAGTTCCAAATGACTTGGCTTTCAATAACCCAAAGGACAATGCATCTAAAACTGTGAAAAAATTAATTTTGTGCATATTTATCAAAAGACATAGAATATTTGACTTTATTATTCAATTTCCTAACATCATGATGAGAAAATCGAGGGTTATTTCTCTATGTCTCCCAGGTCCCAAATCAGTACTCATGTCACTAAACAATATCTGTTGCAGATATTGTAGGAAATGACTTAGGACAGACTTTATCCACAATATTTCCGTTTGGTTTGGTTTTAGTCCACAGTGTTTTTGTTTGTTTGTTTGTTTTTCCTTTTCAGGTCTCAGCTTCAGTTTTACCCTTTAAAAAGACCTTCAGTGATGACCCTGTCACTCATCTCTCCATTCATCTCCATTCATCTCTCCACTATTTGCTATATATTTTACCCCTAACATTTATACAACTCTCTGATTATTTTGTTTATATATTTTTCTGCAGGCTTATTTCACTCCTTCTACCATTGTGAAATTTCCCTGAGCAGAATCCATATCTGTGTTGTTCACCACTCTATCTTTACAACTTAGAGCCTGGGGCCATGTAGGTACTCAATACAGTTTTGAACATTGGATAAAATTATAAAGAATGAGATGGAAAGAGAGAAAAACAGTAGTGTTTAAAGTCCAGAAGGGAAAGGATCAAGAATGTTAATTGTGATAATATTTACCAGAATATTTATATACGCTGTAGAGACATAAAACATGTACCCTGTGCATGTGTGTATGCATGTATGTGTGTGCACATGTCAGGCATAAGGTAGTAGATGAAAGAAAGCTTGAAAATGTTTGGAAAAACTCAAAAAAACTTAATAAAAAGAGTCTACCACAGGCTGAATAAATGCACCCAGGATGTCCATATACTAGATGTCCATATCCTGGAGATGGACAGGTAAGCCTGATATGCTGGAGTCTATGGGGTGGCAAAGAGTCAAACACGACTGAGCTGAACTGTCCGTATCTGATCCTTGAAAGCCAGGAATATGTTACCTTTCATGGCAAAAGGGATTCTGCAACTGTAATTAAGTTAAGGATATTACTGAAAGGGGAAGATTATCATGGATTATCAGATGGCCAATGTACTCACGAGAGTCCTTATAAGAGAGAATTAAAAGAGTCACAGAAGATAGTGATGGAAGCAGAGGTGAGAGATAGAGAGGACAAGAGATATAGGAAATGCTGAAGATATTATACTGCTGGCTTTGAAGATGGAGAAAGGGACCATGACTCAAGGAATACAGGTAAACTGTAAATCCTAGAATGGGCAAGGAAGTCTGTTCTCCTTGAGAGCCTCCAGAAGCAGCATGACCTTGTCAACCCCTGTTAGACGTCTGACCTCAGAACTACAAGTTTGTGTTGTTTTAGTCACCAAGTTTCAGCCCCAGTAGGAAACTAACATGGGATCTTATTAAACATATCCCTTAAGTGGTAGTTTCTTTACTGCTTTCAAATTTATTTTTTTTAATACAATACCACATTCTTATTGCAGAAGACTTGAAAAATGCAGAAAGTGTACATATAAAGAAATAAAATTATTCTTTAATTCTATCACTCAGAGAAAGAGAACATTATATGTTTTATTTTTATAAATAGACTTTTGATCAATGAAGACAGGGAAGAGGGATAATAGACCTGACACTAAAAACACTTAGCTGTATTGATATGAACAATTAGTTAATTTTAAAATTACAAATCACATTTAATTATTATGTCCTTAGCCTTAAGTATGGCAGACAACTGTGCACAAGATTACAAAGAATCAAACAAGACTGAGTGACTAACACTAGCCTAAATCATGATAGGATTTAGTGTCATTTCATTCAGTCGCTCAGTTGTGTCCGACTGTTTGTGACCCCATGAATCAAAGCACACCAGGCCTCCCTGTCCATCACCATCTCCTGGAGTTCGCTCAGACTCACGTTCATCAGGTCAGTGATGCCATCCAGCCATCTCATCCTCGGTCGTCCCTTTCTCCTCATGCCCCCAATCCCTCCCAGCATCAGATTTTTTCCAATAAGTCAATTCTTCACATGAGGTGGCCAAAGTACTGGAGTTTCAGCTTTAGCATCATTCCTTCCAAAGATATCCCAGGGTTGATCTCCTTCAGAATGGACTGGTTGGATCTCCTTGCAGTCCAAGGGACTCTCAAGAGTCTTCTTCAACACCACAGTTCAAATGCATCAATTCTTCAGTGCTCAGCCTTCTTCACAGTCCAACTGTCACATCCATACATGACTATTGGAAAAACCTGAGCCTTGACTAGACTTAGTTGGCAAAGTAATGTCTCTGATTTTCAACATGCACATGCTATCTAGGTTGGTTATAACTTTTCTTCCAAAGAGTAAGCGTCTTCTAATTTCATGGCTGCAGTCACCATCTGTAGTGATTTTGGAGCCAAGAAAAATAAAGTCTGACACTGTTTCCACTGTTTCCCCATCTATTTCCCATGAAGTGATGGGANGCCTGTCACAGGAGGGGGATGGTCTGCAGCTGGCTATTTCCGATCCGTCCTCTGTTCTGTGCATACGCCTGTTGGTGTCTTATGTTCGAGCGTTCCACGTGGTAGCTATCCCACAGTCTGGTTTGCTAGTCCAAGTTAGTTCGTTCTGGCCACGCACGGACCCGATTCTGGCCACGTTATTACCTGATTCTCATGAAAAGCACTGCAGCCTGTGTTTCCCGAGGCCCGACTGTTAGCAAGAACTGCCGCTGGCGGGTCCCGCTCCTCCCTGCCCAACCCCCACTCGCTAGTGTCTGATGCAG
Source organism: Raphicerus campestris (assembly GCA_006410735.1). Classification (NCBI taxonomy): domain Eukaryota; kingdom Metazoa; phylum Chordata; class Mammalia; order Artiodactyla; family Bovidae; genus Raphicerus; species Raphicerus campestris. The sequence continues at coordinate 52,132 of SJYW01023350.1, read as the reverse complement.
GAGTTTGCGCTGCTTATCTGCTGGGGGATTTACTGTTGGATTCATAATCTGTTGGTTTTAATTATTTATTTTTCCTTCCTGTTATGTTGCCATCTGTGCTTCCAAGGCTTGACACAGACTCGGCTGCAAGAATGTTTCCTGGAGCTTGGAAACCTCTCTTTTTAAGAGTCTCTTCCAGGGACGGGATTCCCTTCCCGGAACGGGACTCCCTCCCTACCTCCTTTGTCTCTTTTCTCATCCCTTATATTTTTCCTACCTGTTTTGAAGGCAATGATCTGCTTTGCTGGATGCCTGATGTCCTCTTCTAGCATTCAGAAGTTGTTTTGAGGAATTTATGCAACTTTGAAATGTTCTTTTGATGAAGTAGTGAGGGAGAAAATGGTCTCCCCGTCCTATTCCTCCGCCATCTTTTTCCATCTCCAAGAATTAGGAAAATCTTAAATCTTACATCTTGCCCTTCACTTTATCAGGATGAAATTCTTTTATAAAGCCCTAGGCATAGCAGAGATGCCACCACAGGGAACATGGTGAATATTAACCCAGAGTTTCAGAATGAATTTGGCAATCTTAGTTCCTAACTCTTAAGTCCCTTCTCTTCCCAAGAGTTCAATTTACATAAAATGTGTCAGCTTATATTGAAGAATTAAAGCCCCTTTGACCCCTAACTTCCTAGGTCCAATTTAAGCTAAGAACTTTGTTACTCCAAGTTCTGTTAACTTCCTTTGTTCTCAAGGAACTCTATTTCCCAAATCATCTTGTAGACAATTCATTTCTGAAGGAGTTAAAGAATTAAATTCCAACAGTCTTGAAAACTGAATCAATTTGTCAGCCTACAACAATTTCATACTGGATACATTTTGGCTAACCCTTCATTTCCTAGAATTTAGTTCAGAAAGCCAAACAAATTACAATAGAAATGTTGAATTACTACTTACTATAGTGGCTAAGATGGTAAAGAAATTACCTGCAATGCAGGAGAGGTCAGAAAGATCCCCTTTAGAAGGGAATGGCAACCCACTCCAGTATTCTTGCCTAGAGAACTCCATTGACAGAGGAACCTGGCAGGCTATAGTTCATGGGGTTGCAAACAGTTGGACAGGACTAACACTTTCACTATAGTCATTTTAAGCTTACAAGCCTGGGAGTGCAAAACAGAATGTACCTGCATTTATCTGGGTTCTGTAAAATGGGAACTCTCAGTGTGAAATGTCCTCAGTTTTTACTCACATTCAAAGTCTAAGATCATAGAGAAAGAGGTGAGAAATCAGACTGAAATTACATCTGTATATATAAACTGATTTGGGGAGAAACAAGAGACTGACCCAGACTTGCCTGTGAGTGTCCAAGAGTCTCCAGAGGAGGTGTGAGTTTGTGGTGGCCTTCTGCAGGGTTGGGGGTACTGAGTGTAGCAGTATGTGCATGGGATATTTTGAAAGAGGTCACCATTATCTTCATTACCTCCACCATAGTTTGGTCCCAGGTAATTAACAGGGGAGGAACACAGCTCTACCCGTCAACAGAAAACTGGATTAAAGATTTACTGAGCTTGGCCCTGCCCATAAGTACAAGACCCAGTTTCCTCCTCAATCAGTCTCTCCCATCAGGAAATTTCCATAAGCCTCTTATCCTGCTCCATCAGAGGACATATAGACTGAAAACCACAATGACAGAAAACTAACCAATCTAATTACATGAAACACAGCCTTGTCTAACTCAGTGAAACTATGAGCCATGCCTTGTAGGGCCACCCAAGATGGACGGGTCATAGTGGAGAGTTCTGACAAAATGTGGTCCACTGGAGAGGGGGACGGCAAACCACTTCGGTATTTTTGTTGTGAGAACCCCATGAGCAGTATAACAAGGCAAAAAGATAAGACATTGAAAGATGAACTCCCCAGGTCAGTAGGTGCCCAATTTGCTACTGGAGATCAGTGGAGAAATAACTCCAGATAGAATGAAGAGATGGAGACAAAGCAAAAACAACACCCGGTTGTGGATGTGACTGGTGATAGAAGCAAAATCTGATGCTGTAAAGAACAATATTGCATAGGAATTTGGAACGTTAGGTCCATGAATCAAGGCAAATTGGAAGTAGTCAAACAGGAGATGGCAAGATGAATGTCAATATTTTAGGAATCAGTGAACTAAAATGGACTGGAATGGGTGAATTTAACTCAGATGATCATTATATCTACTACTGTGGGCAAGAATCCCTAAGAAACAATGGAGTAGCCATCATAGTCAACAAAAGAGTCCAAAATACAGTACTTGGATGCAATCTCAAAAATGGCAGAATGATCTCTGTTCATTTCCAAGGCAAACCATTCAATATCACAACAATTCAAGTCTATGCCTTGACCAGTAATGCTGAAGAAGCTGAAGTTGAACGGTTCTATGAGGATCTATAAGATCTTCTAGAACTAGCACCCAAAAAAGATGTCCTTTTCATTATAGGGGACTGGAATGCAAAAGTAGAAAGTCAAGAAACACCTGGAGTAACAGGCAAATTTGGCCTTGGAATACAGAATGAAGCAGGGTAAAAGCTAACAGAGTTTTGCTAAGACAATGCACTTGGAATGGCAAACACCCTCTTCCAACAACACAAGAGAAGATTCTACATATGGACATCATCAGATGGTTAACACTGAAATCAGATTTATTATATTCTTTGCAGCCAAAGGTGGAGAAGATCTACACAGTTAGCAAAAACAAGATTGATTTGTTTTTTAGCTGACTGTGGCTCAAATCATGAACTCTTTATTGCCAAATTCAGACTTAAATTGAATGAAGTATGGAAAACCACTAGACCATTCAGGAATGACCTAAATCAAATCCCTATGATTATACAATGGAAATGAGAAATACATTTAAGGAACTAGATCTGATAGAGTGCTGAAAAAACTATGGATAGAGGTTCATGGTATTGTACAGGAGATAGTGATTAAGACCATCCCCAAGAAAAAGTAATAGAAAAAGCTAACTGGCTGCCTGAGGAGACCTTACAAATAGTTGTGAAAAGAAGAGAAGTGAAAAGCAAAGGAGAAAAGGAAAGATATATCTATTTTATTGCAGAGTTCCAAAGAATAGCAAGAAGAGATAAGAAAGCCTTCCTCAGTCATCACTGCAAACAAATAGAAGAAAACGATAGAATGCAAAAGACAAGAAATCACCATGGTGACACTTTGTAGGACAAAGTTTAGGTGAGGAAGATCATATGTAAGCATGTAAGGATGGTCAAAGGCACATGAAAAGATGTTAATCATTAGGGAAATGTGAATGAAAACTACAATGAGTTATTAACTCATACCAGTTAGAATGACTATCATCAAAATGTCTGCAAATAATAAATGCTGGAGAGGGTTTGGAGAAACAAGAAATCTCCTATACTGGTGTGTGTGTGTGTGTGTGTGTGTGTGTGTATAGTTCAGTATAAAATAATTTAAAAAAAAAAAAAGAAAGAGAAAAAGATAATCTCACCTGTGGACAGCCTTTCAGTCCATGTTCAAGGTGCCAGCCTGCTCTTCCCAGTAGGCTGCCCTATGAATTTTGTTCTTATTAAACCAGGCCCCATAATTGTGTAACCAGGTTCCTTGCATTAAATAAATAAATAAAAGATATATATCATTATATGTGAGGGAAATGCATATAAGACTTTATTTCAAGTCCAAGTGTACAGGAAGAGTTTTATTTCAGACAATGAAAGTAGTGATGGGGAGATAAATGTATGTCTGAGTGAAGTGGTGGAAAGATGTGGAAAGTGAAGAGGTAGAGATGTCAGTAATCATGTAATTAATAATTATAACTTTTATTGAGTGTTTTAATCACTGCTTATATTAATTAAAATAAAGCATGCACATGAAGCTTGTATTGAGAAATGGGGAGCGAAACTGTATTCTGTCTTAGGGATGAGTATGAAGTGGTCAACTTTCTCTAAGTGAGAATGACTATTAGATGCCAAGTGCATTTACAGAGTGATTGAGAGAAATCTTCCATGTTATGCTAGTTTAGGGGTTGGCATATCTGCAGGAGTTGAGACCTAAGCAGTCAGAGTACTTCACCAGAGACAGACTTATCAATAAGGTTGGGGAGACAAGCATTATCCCTAGTGGAATTGAAAACTTAGATGTGCCACCTATATTTAATTAAATTAAAAGGTAGATTGGATAGAATGAAAAAAAAAAATTGATGTTTCTCTATAAAGATTGTGTGGGAATTCCTTGCACTGTTATAAATTTTCATTAACTTTGAAATTATATTAAAATTAAAATGTTACTGAGTCTTTTTCATAAATCTATAAATAGAAATGCTACCAAGAAATAACTCATGAATGATTTCAGGTCTAAATCTTTGTGTAGAATGGAGCCAGTTGGCCAGGTTGTTGAAATATTTTTCTTTGATTGTCTTTATTGGTCATTTTTGCCAATGTTGCCAATATAAGATTTTAGCTTTAACATTAAGCTCTCTGGAAAGGATTAATAAAAGTTAAGTAGTTATTTCACACTGTGGAATTTACTTGTCATATAGAGTGATGCTTTAAGTGAATTTGTTTTTGTTTCAGTCAATGAAAATCAGTTAGATTTCTTCATGAAGATGTACGAAGGAATAGAGGAATCATTGCAGTCATGGGAATTCAAGTATATAAGTTTGGTACTGTTCAATCAACGTTCATATTAAGAGGACTCAGTTCATTTACAGTCTCTGATTTGAGGCTTTTCTTTGGTAAATGCCACAAAAATGACAGAGCCCATTTTTTTTCTTTAACATGTTTCCATTTCATTTAGTTTGAGAACATATACTAGAGCCCAAGAGATTAAAGGAACACCATTACTTTATCTGTTTTCTGTGGGAAAATAAGGTAAAGAGACATATTATTTTAATTCTTTGTGTATGACTATAATGTTTCAGCCAGAAGGGCTTTTTTATGGGTGTACCTATACAAGATATAGGAAATTTTATTAGAATATCAATACCAGTATAGATATCTGTCAAATTGGAAATTTAATAGTGTCATCTGGTCCTTAAACACAAATGTGGGTTTGAAAATAAAATTCACAAAATTAAGTTTTAACAAGTTAAAACCTCTAAAAGAACAATTCTATTTAAATTTATCAAGTTATCAAAGAGTATTTTAATAATAAAAATTGAATTTGATGTGGAAAACTTTTCTTTATAGTTTTCATCAGTGTTTACCTTTCTTCCCAATAACCTCATCTTGTGATGTACAACATGATATAATTATTTTGTGCAATTTTCAGACAACATCTCTTGGTATAAAATCCCCAAAATTTCTCTTCAGCTACGTGATCTTGTGTAAGTTATAAAACCACACTAAGTTTTAGTTTCCTCCAAATGAAGATATTAACAGCACCTACATTATAAACTTAGGATGAACATTAAATGAGGTAACGCACTTGAAATACTTAGCAAAGTGCCAAGTCTATTTTAAGAAGTCAACATATATAGCTAGTATTATCTTAATATGAAAATTTTAGCAATTTTTTATTTTCTGATTAAATGTATATTTTAGTTTAGTAACACAGTGAGTCAAAATAATCACATTGATCGATAATCTGAATTTATTCTTTTTTTATTCTCTAGTTAATTTAATTGTGCTCAAAATGATGTTTTATACCATAATCAATTAATTATATGAGAAGTCATTTCTTGAAAACTTGAAGATACAACATTTACACTTCTCCCATGAGGTTACTCTTTTATCTAGGAACTGAAACTATGCAGTTATTGTTTGGATATTCCATGATGAACTTGCTACCCATCCCAATTATTTCAATATTATTTAATTCCATATGATCTATTTTCATATGTGAAAGACAAACAGTTTATAAAGGCTCAGGCACTATCCTCAGGAGTCAGTCTGATGGGGAAATGAACAATCCTATTAAAGCATTGCTTGTAGCACAATAAAAATATGTATACGGTAAGATGTTAGCAGAGGGTGAAAGATGAAAAATATCAATTATTCCTAGTTGATAGAGAGAAATAGATTTGGAATTAAGAGCTTGAGCTGGGGTCTGAAGAACTGAGTAAATACTCAGTTTGGAATTCCAGGCAGAAGGAAGAACCTATGTAAATGCTTGGAGGAGTGAAACAGCAAGTATATGCAGAATGAAAAATAATTATCATTTGTTTGCAGAGTATCAAGTGGATAGAGAAAATAATTTAGGTATAGACAATATAAGCAAAATAATATTTTATTTATAATTTCCATTTTTACCACATTTCTTTATAGGAAATGTGGTTCTCCTTTCTCACTGAGTTTATGGTAAAATACATTTTCCCCCATCTGTTATTTCCTTGTTCAATGTAAGACAATGATCTGTGTACTCCATTGTGGGTAATTTCATTGCATAGGAACATGGAGTTATGTCCATGAATTAAGGTAAATTGGATGTGGTCAAGCAGGAGATGGCAAGATTGAATCTCAACATCTTAGGAATCAGTGAACAAAAATGGACTGGAATGCGAAAATTTAATTTGAATGACCTTTATAACTACCACTATGGGCAAGAATCCCTAAAAGAAATGGAACAGCCTTCCATTCAACAGAAGTGTCCAAAATTAAGTATTTGGGTGAAATCTCAAAAACAACAGAATAATCTCCATTCGTTTTCAAGGCAATCTTTCAACATCACAGTAATCCAAGTCTATGCCCCAACCACTGATGCAAAAGAAGCAGAAGTTGACCAATTACATGAAGATCTACAGTGCCTTCTATTAATAGAACTGGCAACAACAACAACAAAAAGTCCCTATTCATCTTAGGAGATTGGAATATAAAAGCAGAAAGTCAAAATACCCAGAGTAACAGGCATGTTTGGCCTTGGAGTGCAAAATGAAGCAGGGCAAAGGCTAACAGTTTTTCTAGGAGAACACATCAGTCATAGCAAACATCCTTTACCAACAACACAAGAGATGACTCTACACATGGACATCACCAGATGGTCAACAGTGAATTCAGGTTGATTACATTCTTTGCACCCAAAAATGGGAAACTCTATACAGTCATCCAAAACAAGACCTGGAGCTGACTGTGGCTCAGATCATCAGCCTCTTAACAGAAAATTCAAGCTTAAACTGAAGAAAGTAGGGAAAACCATGAGGCCATGCAGGTATGACGTGAACCAAATCCTATATGATTATACAGTGGAGGTGATGAATAGATTTGAGGGATTAGGCCTGGTAGACAGAGTGCTTGGAAAACTATGGATGGAGGTTCATAACATTTTATAGGAGACAGTGACCAAAACCATCCTAAAGAAAGGGAAATGCAAGAAAGCAAATTAGTCATCTGAGGAGGCTTTACTAATAGCTGAGGAAAGAAGGGAAGTGAAAGGAAAGGGAGAAAGGGAAAGATATACCAAACTAAGTGCGGAGTTCCAGAGAATAGCAAGGAGAGATATGAAGGTCTTCTTAAATGAAAAATGCAAAGAAATAGAAGAAAATAATAGAATGAGAAAGAATAAAAATCTCTTCAAGAAAACTGGAGATATCAAGGAAATATTTGGTGCAAGAATACGCATGAAAAGGGACAGTAACTCTAAGATCCTAACAGAAGCAGAAGAAATTAAGAAGAGGTGGCAATAACACACAGAGCTATACAAGAAAGATCTAAAGGACCAGACAACCATGATGGTGTCATCAGTCACCTAAATCCAGATATCCCAGAGTGTGAGGTCAAGAGTGTCTTAGAAAGCATTATTATGAACAAAACTAGTGGAGGTGATGGAATTCCAGCTGAGATATTTTAAATTCTAAAAGACAGTGCAGTTTTAAAGTGCTGCATTCAGTAAGCTAGCAAATTTGGAAAACTCAACAACATCTATAGGACTGGAAAAGTAAAAGATCAGTCTTCATTCCAATCCCAAAGAAATGTAATGTCAAAGAATTTTCAAACTATATACAGTTACCCTCATTTCACATGATAATAAGGCTATGCTCAAAATCCTTTAAGGTAGGCTTCACCATTATGTGATCTAAAAATTCCAGATATACAAGTTGGATTTTGAAGAGGCAGAGGAACCAGAGATCAAATTGCCAACATTTGTTTGATCATGGAGAAAGCCAAGGAGTTCCAGAAAAACCTCTATTTCTGCTCCATTGACTATACTAAAACCTTTGATTTTGTGGATTATAGCAAACTGTGGAAAATTCTTAAAGACATGGGAGTATACAATCATATCTGCCTCCTGAGAAACTGGTATGTAGGTCAAGAAGCAACAGTGAGAAAAGGACATGGAACAACGGACTGGTTCAAAATTGGAAATGGACTATGAAAGGTTATATATTGTCACTCTACTTATTTAAGTTATATGCAGCATATGTCATGTGAAATGCTGAGCTATATGAATTGCAAGCTGGAATCAAGATTCCCCAGAGAAATATAAACAACCTCAGATATGCAGATGATACCAGTCTAATGGCAGTAAGCTAAGAGAAACTAAAGTATTTCTTGATGAGGATGACAGAGGAGTGTGAAAAAAACTGGTTTGAAACTCAACATTCAAAAACCTAAGTCATGCCATCCAGTCCCATCGTGTCACGGTAAATAGATGTGGGAAAATTTGAAAGAGTGACAAATTTTATTTTCCTGGGCTCCAAAATCACTCTGGACAGTGACTGTAGCCATGGAATTAAAAGATGCTTGTTCCTTGAAAGAAAAGTTATGGCAAACCTAGACAGTGTATTAAAAAGGAGAAACATCACTTTGCCAAAAAAGGTCCATAGAATCAAAACTATGGCTTTCCCAGTAGTCATGTACAGATGAGAGAGTTGGACCATACAAAAAAGGTGAGCTCTGAGAAACTGATGCTTTCAAGCTGTGGTGCTGGAGAAAACTCTTGAGAGTCCCTTAGGGTTCAAGGAGATCAAACCAATTAATCCAAAAGCAAATCAACCCTGAATATTCACTGGAAAGACTGACTCTGAAGCTCTAATACCTTGGCCACCTGGTGCAAAGAATCGAGTCATTGGAAATGTCCCTGATGCTGGAAAAGACTGAAGACAAAAGGATAAGGGGTAGCAGAGGATGAGATTGTTAGATACCATTACCAACTCAATTGGTATGAATTAGAGCAGAGTTTGGTAGATAGTGGAGAACAGAAGAGGCTGGCACACTACAGTCCATGGAGTCACAAAGAGTTGGACATCTCTTTGCAACTGATCAACAGCAATTTCTCTGGAAGTAGGCATGTAGAAATTTGGACATCTCCAAATATAAGATATATTTTTTTCAATGTGTCTCTGCTGATCTTTAATGGAACTTCCATTAATTATGGCATTATTCCCAGAGCTGTATGGTCTCCTCCTGTATAATTCTGATAGTTTTTTTTTTTTTTTAATCTCCTCTCATAGAGTCAAATCAACTTTTGTTTCTTCCTGAAAGACTATTCTGCATGGGTTTCTAAGGAGCTCCCTATAATAGCTATTTGACATCTCTTACATTTTAGGAAATTATCTAAAGTTTCCTACCTTNTTAATCTCCTCTCATAGAGTCAAATCAACTTTTGTTTCTTCCTGAAAGACTATTCTGCATGGGTTTCTAAGGAGCTCCCTATAATAGCTATTTGACATCTCTTACATTTTAGGAAATTATCTAAAGTTTCCTACCTTAACCTTTGAGAAAAAGTCTATAAATAGCCCATGTTGTAAAAATCTTTATTAACATTATCTTATTTTTCCTATGTTCTAATTCAGGTCAAATTTTACTATAGTAGCTAANAATCTTCAGTGACCAGATCTCATTCCCTTGAGTCTTACAATTGGTTCTCTATGCTTTCTTTTGAGAATTTGACAAGGTGCAATTTGGTCACTTCTTATCTGCACTGGTTATCTGCTGCATCTTCCAACAAAATTTCTAATTTAACATCCTGTCTATGTAAAAGAAGCCTTCCCAGGTGAGAAAGGATCCACCTGCCAATGCAGGAGACACAGTATTTGTAAGTTTGATCCCTATGTCAGAAAGGTCCCCTGGAAGAGGAAATGGAAACTCACTTCAGTATTCTTGCCTGGGTAATCTCATGGACACAGGAGTCTGGTGGGCTATAGTCTGTAGGGTTGCAAAGAATTGGACACAACTGAGCAACTGAGCATGCACGCATACGCTATGTAAAGAGAGAATTTGGAGAAGATGATCCCTAAAATTTCTTCTCTCCAATTTTGTCCCCTTGGACTCAAAACATCTCATTTCTACTATACAAATTAGTTCTGATCTTGAAGTTTCTTTGTAAATGCTCTTATTAGAACATTAGCATCCTTACATGATTATAGTTATAAGAGCTACAAAGAAAAACAATTATTTCTAAAATATACAAGAATACATATAATAACAGTGGGTACAGCTTTCTGAAAAACATTTTGTAAAAATATAGCCTTCCTTAAAATTCTCCAAAGCCCCTCACTGCCAACCAGATTAAGAACAAAATTCTCAGTAGGAAATTCTTGCACTCTATAATTTGCTTCTTATTAGCCCTCTCATGTTTTCTTTAGCCTGCTTCATCATGTACCCTCTTTTTGGCCACTGTAAATTTCTTAAAATCTTCCAAATTAATTAGGCTACTTTATGTCCCATGCCTTTGCTTACTCTGTTTCCTGATCTTAAATGCCTTGTATATGTTAGTCACTCAGTCATGTTCAACTCTTTGTGACCCCATGGACTATAGTCTATCAAGATCCTGGGTCCATGGACTTCTTCAGGCAAGAATACTGGAGTGGATTGCCATTCCCTTCTCCAGGGGCTCTTCCCAACCAACCCAGAACCTGGGTTTCCCACATTGCAAGCAAATTATTTACTGTCTGAGTCACCAAAGAAGCCCTTACATGCCTTGATTTTGCCAACATAGTTTGAGCGTCCATTGTCCCCTGTTCCAAGAACTGAAACATTCTTTTCTGTCATTTTCATTATGTTTACAAACACTTCTAGAGTGACTTTAGAGAAGAATGATTTTTAGTTAGTCTGCTTTGATTACAAGTCTGCCTCTCTCTACCAGACCTTAAGTTTTTGAGGCAGAATCTATATCTTTTTTTTTTTTCCCTCTCCAACCCTGGCAGCTAGCCCAGTATTTTTCTCATGGCATGTGTTGTTCAGAGAGTGAATGAATGGTGTGTGGGATCCCTTTATATACATCTACTTTGGGATGAAATACCATGATTCTATCACAAGATGGTGGAGTAGAAAGATGTGCACTCATCTCCTGCAAGAACTCCAAAATTACAACTTGCTGCTGAAGAACCATTGACAAGAGAATGTTGGATTCCACCAGGAAAAGATATCCCATGTCCAAGGGCAAAGAAAAAGCCTCAGCAAGATGGTAGGAGGGGTAAAATAGCATTTAGAATCAAACCTCATACCCAGCAGAGATGCTCAGAAGGCTCAAACAAAACCTTGTGTGCACCAAGACCCAGAGACCCAACAGAGACTAAGCCAGACTTGCCTTTGAGGGTTTGAGAGTCTTCTGTGGAGGTATGGGTTAGTAGTGGCCTGCCACAGAGGCAGGGGCTCTGGGTGCAGCAGACATGATGTACACAGCATGTGGCATAAGCCCTGTTAGAGGAGGTCACTATCAACCTCAGCATAGAATCATCAAGCAGAAAACACACAAACTGTAGAACAATTATACCAGACAAATTCTCGCACTGTTAAGAAAGCTCTAGGACCCTCAACAGATTTCCTAACCTGGGTATCTGGCAAAGAGACTGAGAACTCTCAGGAAATTTGAATTTGGAGGCCAGTGGGTTTTGATTACAGAACTTACACAGAACTGAGGAAACAGACTCTTGGAAGGCACAAACAAAACCTTGTGCACACTAGGACCCAGAAGAAAGGAGCACTGACCCCTCAATAGACTGATTCACATTTGCCTATGAGTGTCTTTAGGAGTCTCTGGATGAGGTGTGGGTCAGCAGTGACCTGCTACTGGGTTGGGGCACTGCGTGCAGCAGGGCATGCATGGGACCTTTTGAAGGAGGTCACCATTATCTTCATTACCTCCACCATAGCTTGGTCTCAGGTCAAATAACAGGGAAGGAACACAGTCTCACCCATCAACAGAAAATTGGATTCAAAATTTACTGAGCATGGTCCTGCCCATTAGAACAAGACCCAGTTTTCCCCAAAGTCAGTCTCTCCAATCAGGTAGCTTTCATAAGCCTCTTATGCTTATCCATTAGAGGGCAGACAGAATGAAAACCACAATCACAGAAACTAATCAAATTGATCACATGGACCATGGCCTTGTCTAACTCAATGAAACTATGAGCCATGCCATGTAAGGCCACCCAAGACAGATGGATCATGGTGGAGAGATCTCACAAAATGTGATCTGCTGGAGAAAAAAAAAAAAAAAAAGGCAAACTACCTCAGTATTCTTGCCTTGAGAACCCCATGAACAGTATGAAGAGGCAAAAATAAATGACACTGAAAGATGACCTCCCCAGGTTAGTAAGTGCCCAATATGCTACTGGAGAAGAGCAGAGAAATAGCTCCAGAAACAATGAAGAGATGGAGCCAAAGTGAAAAAAAAAANAAAAATAAATGACACTGAAAGATGACCTCCCCAGGTTAGTAAGTGCCCAATATGCTACTGGAGAAGAGCAGAGAAATAGCTCCAAAAACAATGAAGAGATGGAGCCAAAGTGAAAAAAAAAACAAAACAACAAACAAACCACCGCAGCTGCGGATGTGACTGGTGATGGAAGTAAAGTCTGATGCTGTAAAGAACAATATTGAATAGGAACCTGGAATACTAGGTCCATGAATCAAGGTATATAGGAAGTGATCAAACAGAAGATGGCATGAGTGAGCATCAGTATTTTAGGAATCTGTGAACTAAAATGAAATGGAATGGATGAATTTAATTCAGATGAACATTATATCTACTACTGCGGTCAAGAATCCCTTAGAAGAAATGGAGTAGCCTTCATAGTCAACAAAATATTCTAAAATGTGGTATTTGGGTGTAGTCTCAAAAATGACAGAATGATCTCTGCTCCTTTCCAAGACAAACCATTCAATATCACAGTAATCCCAGTCTATGCCCTGACCAGTAATGCTGAAAGAACCTAAAGCTTGACCTAAAAGACCTTCTAGAACTAATACCCAATAAAGATGTCTTTTTTATCAGGGAAATGGAATGCGAAAGTAGGAAGTCAAGAGATACCTGGAGTAACAGGCAAATTTGACCTTGGAGCACAAAATTAAGCAAGGCAAAGGCTAACAGAATTTTGCCAAGAGAATGTACTGTTCATAGCAAACATCCTCTTCCAACAACACAAGAGAAGATGCTGCACATGGACAACACCAGCAAGTCAATACTGAAATTAGATTGATTGTATTCTTTGCAGCCAAAGATGGAGGAGCTCTATACAGTCAGCAAAATAAGACCAGGAGTTGAACTGTGGCTCAGACCATGAACTCCTTATTGTCAAATTCAGACTTAAATTGAAGACAGTAGGGAAAACCACTGGACCATTCAGGTATGATCTAAATCAATTGCCTTATGATTATACAGTAGAAGTAACAAATAGGTTCAAGGGATTAGATCTAATAGACGGTGCTTGAAGAGCTATGGATGGAGGTTTGTGACATTGTAGAGGAGATAGTGATCAAGACCATCCCTAAGGAAAAGAAATGGAAAAAGGCAAAATGAAATGGTTGTCTGAGGGTAGCTTACAAATAGCTGAAAAAAGAAGATGGTGGTAAAGGAGAAAATGAAAGATATGAATATGAATCTGTGAATGCACAGTTCCAGAGAGTAGCAAGGAGAGATAAGAAAGCCTTCTTCAGTGATCAATGCAAAGAAATAGAGGAAAACAATAGAATGGGAAAGACGAGAGATCTCTTCAAGTAAATTAGAAATACCAAGGGAATATTTCATCTGAAGATGGGCACAATACAGGACAGAAATAGTACAGATCTATCAGAAGATATTAAGAAGAGGTGGCAAGAATACACAGAAGAACTCTACAAAAAGGATTCTCATGACCAGGTTAACCACGATTGTGTGATCACTCACCTAGTCAGACATCCTGGAATGCGAAGTGAAATAGGCCTTATTAAGCATTACTCAGAACAAAACTAGTGGAGGTGATGGAATTACAGTTGAACTATTTCAAATCCTAAAAGATGATTCTGTGAAAGTGCTGCACTCAATATGTCAGCAAATGTGGAAAACATAGNTTAAGAAGAGGTGGCAAGAATACACAGAAGAACTATACAAAAAGGATCCTCATGACCAGGTTAACCACGATTGTGTGATCACTCACCTAGATTCAGACATCCTGGAACGCGAAGTGAAATAGGCCTTATTAAGCATTACTCAGAACAAAACTAGTGGAGGTGATGGAATTCCAGTTGAACTATTTCAAATCCTAAAAGATGATTCTGTGAAAGTGCTGCACTCAATATGTCAGCAAATGTGGAAAACATAGCAGTAGGCCACAGGACTGGAAAATGTCAGTTTTCATTTCAATCTCAAAGAAAGGCAATGCCAAAAAATGTTGAAACTACTGCACAATTGCACTTGTCTCACACACTAGCAAAGTCATCCTCAAAGTTCTCCAAGTTCAATAGTATGTGAACCATGAACTTCCAGATGTTCAACCTGGATTTATAAAAGCCAGAGGAACCAGAGATCAAATAGCCAACATCAGTTGGATCATTGAAGAAGCAAGAGATTTCCAGAAAAAAAATCTACTTCTGCTTTATAGACTATGTCAAAGCCTTTGACTATGTGGATCACAACAGACAGTGGAAAATACTTCAAGAGGTGGGAATACCAGACCACCTTGCCTGTCTCCTGAGAAATCTGTATGCAATCCAAAAGCAACAATTAGAACCACACATTGAACTACAGACTGGTTCCAAATTGGGGAAGGAGTACATTATAATGCTGTATATTGTCACCTTGATTATGTAACTTATACGCAGAGTACTTATCATACGAAATGTCAGGTCAGATGAAACACAAACTAGAATCAAGATTGCCAGGAGAAATATCAATAACCTCAGATACGTAGATGACACCACCCTTATGGCAGAAAGGAAGCAAGAACTAAAGAGTCTGTTAATGAAAGTGAAAGAGGAGAGTGAAAAAATTGGCTTAAAGCTCAACATTCAAAAAACTAAAATCATGGCTTCCAGTCCCATCACTTCATGGCAAATAGACGAGGAAAGGATGAAAATATTGACAGACTTTTTTTTTTTTTTTTGGTGGGGAGAGGACCTCCAAAGTCACTGCAGATAGTGACCACAGCATGAAATTAAAAGATACTTGCTCCTTGAAAGAAAAGCCATGATAAACCTAGACAGCATACTAAAAAGCAGAGACATTACTTTGTCAACAAGGGTCTATGTAGTCAAAGCTATGCTTTTTCTAGTAGTCATGTATACATGTGAGAGTTGCACTATAAAGAAAGCTGAGCACTGAAGAATTGATGATTTTGAACTGTGATGTTGGAGAAGGCTCTTGAGAGTCCCTTGGACTGCAAGGATATCAAACCAGCCAATCCTAAAGGAAATCATTTCTGAATACTCATTGGAAGCACTGATGCTAAAGCTGAAGCTCCAATACTTTGACCACCTGATGCGAACTGACTTGTTGTAAAATCCCTGATGCTGGGAAAGATTGAAGGCCAAAGGAGAAGGGAATGACAGGATGAGATGGTTGGATGGCATCCCTGATTCGATGGACATGATGCAAATGTGATCCCTGTATCGGGAAGATTCCCAGGAGAAGAGAATATTTCCCACTCCAGTTTTCTTGCCTGGTAAATCCCATGGACAGAGGAGCCTGGCAGGCTACAGCCCATGTGGTAGCAAAGAGTTGGACATGGCTGAGTAACAAACACTTTAAGGAAATCTTGTTTTGAAACTCTGAGCCATTTTAGAACCATACAATAGAAAGTTCTTGCCTTTATATAACTTTAGGTTATTGAAAATAAAATATACTAGAATAAATAAAATAAAAATCCAACCCTCTCAGAATATAAGGATTGATCTTTGAGAAGGCTCAATATAGGTATTAAAGAAGTTTTGTTTAAAAAGGAATAAATGGTAGAAATGAATATATTTCTTTAAACAGTATTCCACAGAATCTAATGGACTATTGAGAATATTAGAAAGAACAATCTTTTATTTCTCCAATACAGAATTTTGGTTTTGTCTATTCCTAAATAATTGAACACTGTTGGCAGAGTATCTCAAAAGGTTTAGTCCATTTTCTACTAGGTATTAAAGTCTCTATGTCCATCTTGATCTCGAACAGCCTCAGCCTACAGCAGCTTGAAGCACGATTTCAGTTTCTAGCCAGAAACTGAAGTTATATCGCTGCAGTAAGGGCACTTAATTCTAGCCACTGGACCACCAGACACCAGTGGACANGTCTATTCCTAAATAATTGAACACTGTTTGCAGAGTATCTCAAAAGGTTTAGTCCATTTTCTACTAGGTATTACAGTCTCTATGTCCATCTTGATCTTGGACGGCCTCAGCCTACAGCAGCTTGAAGCACGATTTCAGTTTCTAGCCAGAAACTTAAGTTAGATCGCTGCAGTAAGGGCACTTAATTCTAGCCACTGGACCACCAGACACCAGTGGACAGCAACAAGGCCCCTGGCCTTTTGGTTTTATAGAAATAAATTCCCATAAAGATCGAATGTAGTGAGGCAAGTAAAGTATTTATTCAGAGGAAAAAGATCACAATTGGATAGACACACAGGCAGACTCAGAGAGAGAGTCACACCCTTGCGGTGTTTTGAATCACTTATATGGGGCATTTCTTCTGATTTCCTTTGGCCAGTCATCCTCCTTTGTCTGATTCTGAGTCCATAGTTGGTTTATCTCCAGATTCTCCCTTAAGAGTGCACATTTCTTGGTCAGGATGGATTCTAGTAAAGAGGCCTGTGGGTTGGTTGACATCACTTGCTTTTTGACCTCCAAGGAGCCTTTCTGTGCATGCATAGTTGACTGGAAAGGCCTTGACCTTGAAAATAAGAAATATGTGCTCTCTATTTTTCATCAGGGCAAGGCTCAGCTTTTCCCTTGTTCCTGCTATTTTGAAGCAGGGGACAAACTCCAGCTGCTCAACTTAGGGGCCCATCCAATCTTCTGTCTCAATATTACCATATTTCTATATGTTCCTTAATAAAATATAATCATCTCTTCAAAGTTCTATAGAAATTAAAAGATTTCATTTTTGATATTCCAAATGTATGTGACAGACTGAATTTGTAAATGGATAATACCCAGGCCATTTATAAAAATAGAACTCTTAACCACAACCTGTTGCAACCTGGCCTGGAAACCATCTCCTTATTAAAATAGACAACTCAGGAAGCCAGCATTCTGTGAGTCATACTTGTAGGAAACCACATTGATATTTCTAGCAATAATCCAGGAAGCAAAGCAATAACNTTTTGATATTCCAAATGTATGTGACAGATTGAATTTGTAAATGGATAATACCCAGGCCATTTATAAAAATAGAACTCTAAACCACAACCTGTTGCAACCTGGCCTGGAAACCATCCCCTTATTAAAATAGACAACTCAAGAAGCCAGCATTCTGTGAGTCATACTTGTAGGAAACCACATTGATATTTCTAGCAATAATCCAGGAAGCAAAGCAATAACTTCTTAACAATCAGTCTGAAATATCCAGACCTGATAAGTAACTGAGGCCTTCCCTATTTTTTGTTCCCACTTTCAACTTAGGGCTGACCAAAGAAAGCCAGTTATTCTTGCCTAACCAATACCAATACCATAGATGCCCCACTTTTGATTATCTCAACCACAGTTTCTCTAGGTCAGCAGTCTACAAGGCATTTCTGAAGCCTCTACTTACCCTACTATGAAATTTCCCCACTCCTATGTTGGAGTTTCTGCCAAACACTTGTGATGGTAGCTGACTCCCTTACAAGCAAGCTCTGAATAAATAGCCTTGGCTTTCCCATTTTGTTGGTCTTATTTCCACATAAGTGATAATAATATTTCTTTTTCCTCCCTTAAAACAAGACTCTGATGTTAGGAAAGGTGGGAGGAGAATGGGACAACAGAGAATGAGATGGTTGGATGGCATCACCAACTCAATGGACATGAGTTTGGGTAAACTCTGGGAGGTGGCAATGGACAGGGAGGTCTGGCATGCTGCACTCTGTGGGGTCACAAAGAGTTGGTCACGAATGAGCAACTGAACTGAACTAAAAACATGGTATATACCAGATGTTTAAATATGCTCATTTTGCTTGTTTTTGGGGTTTGCTTTTTTTTTTTTTTGTAATGAAAAACCATGTGGAATCATAGCTACAATTTACAGGACATTTATTTTTAGATATAGTAAACTATATTTAAAATCTAGTTAGATTGCTTTAACGTAATAGCTCATTTTTGTTCCCTCTCTTTTATTCTCATTGTTCCTGATGACCTAAACAGCAATTGTAGCTTTAATTATACTCTATTTTTTGCTGAAGATCAGGAACCTCGTAAAAGAAGAAAAAAAAATGTAGTTAATCTCTACTCACAAAGGATCTCAAAATATGTTTCATTATATGAGTCAACAGATGCCAGTTGTTCTTTCTTCACAGCCCCTGTTTAAAAAGTTTCTTGATAGATAAGGAAACTGCAGTGCATAGTGCTAGAATATGCAAGATGTACATACTGATAGAAAATTACCTGTAAACTCCTTTGATATGCAATACACAAGCAGGAGAATTGAAATGTGATTCTGTCCTAATTGTTTCCCTTGGTAGATGGCTTTCCTTGGTTGTTATTTTAGAATCACTATAATCCTGGGGATTTTGTTCATGAAATCTCTTCACAGTTAGTGTGCTGACTTGTTAGTGTGCTGACTTGTATATCGTATGTGTTTTCAGTTAAAGTGCTCTAAATCCTAGTTAGATTGAAGACTTCAGGCTATTTGTAACTAAATTACAAATGCTATGCAAATTTGTTCTTTTTCTTTCACAGAATATATTTAGCAACTATTATAGGGAAATAGCAAATTAGCCAAGATGGTGTGGTCAGGTTCTCTCACCCCACATTTTGTAAATAATGACTATGTAACAGCTGAGATCATTTATAGCACTGCATATGCATGTCACGAGGTGCTTGCTTGGTCACGAGCTACTTAGTGATGTACACATGTGTAAGCTCTACCTAGAAAGCAGTGGCATTTACGGCGGCATCATGTCTGTGTCCCTTGGGTCACCCAGGAGAGGAAAGAATATAGTGTGTCTGTTCCTATGGCTGCTACAACAGCCAGGAGAAAGGGTGTATNTAAGCTCTACCTAGAAAGCAGTGGCATTTACGGCGGCATCATGTCTGTGTCCCTTGGGTCACCCAGGAGAGGAAAGAATATAGTGTGTCTGTTCCTATGGCTGCTACAACAGCCAGGAGAAAGGGTGTATTGTGTTAGGTTATGCTATAGCTGCTGCTATGGCTGCTGCATCAGCCAGGAGAGCAAAAATATATCTGCAGTTTCCAAAGCTCTTTGAGTCTCTTTCCAGCCTCTTAGCTCATACTTTGCCTATCCTGGGTTCAACGAACAGTGAAGACAGAGGGAACAGCAAAACTTTGGCTTCACAAACGGGATCAGCAATATAATTGGTATAGTGGGCAGGATGAAGAGCAATACAACCACCTTGCTGCTGCCGCTGCTGCTAAGTCACTTCAGTCGTGTCAGACTCTGTGTGGCCCCATAGACGGCAGCCCACCAGGCTCCTCAGTCCCTGGGATTCTCCAGGCAAGAATACTGGAGTGGGTTGCCATTTCCGTCTCTTTGGTATATGCTCAAAGCTTAGCAACTGGTGGTTCTTCTGGTTTTGCTTTGCATCTTGCTAATGTNGATCAGCCCTGGGATTTCTTTGGAAGAAATGATGCTAAAGCTGAAACTCCAGTACTTTGGCTACCTCATGTGAAGAGTTGACTTACTGAAAACACTTTGATGCTGGGAGAGTTTGGGGGCAGGAGGAGAAGGGACCGACAGAGGATGAGATGGCTGGATGGCATGATTGAATCGATGAACGCGAGTCTGAATGAACACCGGGAGTTGGTGATGGACAGGGAGGCTTGGCATGCTGCGATTCATGGGGTTGCAAAGAGTTGGACACAATTGAATGACTGAACTGAACTGAACTGAACAATACCATAGGGAAAAAAGTGGCGGTTTTAAATCTAAACTTCTGAAAAATGATGTTCCCTCAACCTGATGTGGGAACCCCGAATTAGAATACCAACCCAGATCTAGAATAACAACTTTCTGCCTTCTGCCTCATATTTTGCTTAAAAAGCTTTTGCTCACCACTCACTACCTTTGTTTTTGCAATCTTGCTTTCTCATCCCATCTTTAGGAAACTAAACTTCCTGGGGAAGGGGAATCTGAGCTGCTTGAGCAGGAAAGTCCTCAAGACAGGGAAGTCTGTGCTGTATATAAAATACTCAGAACAATGCCCTGGCCCTCAGCCTCTGGAGGAGACACCACTGAGCCCGTATGAGGAGTGCTGAATAAACCCTGTTCTGCTTCTCTGAGTGCTGCTTCTTGTCTCTTTCTGCTCCCACAGTTTCTATAACAAGCCCAAACTTACAGATAGTAAGCCTTAGTCATCTGAGCAAGCAACTTTAGAGTACTCAAACTGTTTATTAACCAGTAAGTTTACATAAATACTGTAATACCTGGATCATATCAAACCTTTTAGTAAAGCCATGNCAATACCATAGGGAAAAAAGTGGCGGTTTTAAATCTAAACTTCTGAAAAATGATGTTCCCTCAACCTGATGTGGGAACCCCGAATTAGAATACCAACCCAGATCTAGAATAACAACTTTCTGCCTTCTGCCTCATATTTTGCTTAAAAAGCTTTTGCTCACCACTCACTACCTTTGTTTTTGCAATCTTGCTTTCTCATCCCATCTTTAGGAAACTAAACTTCCTGGGGAAGGGGAATCTGAGCTGCTTGAGCAGGAAAGTCCTCAAGACAGGGAAGTCTGTGCTGTATATAAAATACTCAGAACAATGCCCTGGCCCTCAGCCTCTGGAGGAGACACCACTGAGCCCGTATGAGGAGTGCTGAATAAACCCTGTTCTGCTTCTCTGAGTGCTGCTTCTTGTCTCTTTCTGCTCCCACAGTTTCTATAACAAGCCCAAACTTACAGATAGTAAGCCTTAGTCATCTGAGCAAGCAACTTTAGAGTACTCAAACTGTTTATTAACCAGTAAGTTTACATAAATACTGTAATACCTGGATCATATCAAACCTTTTAGTAAAGCCATGACATCTCTAGTTTGTTTGCATCTGTGTACACATTATACAAAGGAGATATTTCTAATTCTAAAAGATATTATTAGAATTGGATTTATAAGAGCTCTATTGAACTTTAATAAAAAGTACTTATGTTGCAGTGAAGTGAAGTGAAGTGAAGTGAAGTGAAAGTCAGTCAGTCGTGTCTGACTCTTTGCGATCCTATGGACTATACAGTCTATGGAATTCTCCATGCCCAAATACTGTAGTGGGTAGCCTTTTCCTTCTCTCAGTGATCTTCCCAACCCAGGGATCAAACCCAATTCTCCCACATTGCAGGGGGATTGTTTACCAGCTGAGCCACAAAGGAAGCCCCAAAATACTGGAGTGGGTAGCCTATTTCTTCTCCAGGGGATCTTCCCACCCCAGGAATTGAACGGCATCTCTTGCATTGCAAGCGGATTCTTTATCAACTGAGCTGTCAGGGAAGCCAACCTTTGAAAACCTCAGGTTATCTCCATTTTCACTTGCTATCCTTAGCCTCTTTCAGTGTTTTTTCAGATGGCTACCCTGGTGGCTCAGAGGTTAAAGCATCTGCCTCCAATGTGGGAGACCCGTGTTTGATCCCTGGGTCGGGAAAATGCCCTAGAGAAGGAAATGGTAACCCACTCCAGTATTCTTGCCTGGAGAACCCATGGACGGAGAAGCCTGGTAGGCTACAGTGCACGGGGTGGCAAAGAGTCAGACATGACTAATCGACTTCATCTTCACCATCCTTTCAGCATTAAATCCAAGCTGAAAATATCCAGGCACATCATTATCCAGTAGAACTTTTTGCAACAATGGAAATACTCCGTGACTGCACTGTCCTATATGGCAGCCAATAGACCCAGGTGAACACTGAGTGCTTGACATGTAACTAGAGTGACTGAGGAACTGAATTTTTTTTATTTCACTGAATTTTAATTGACTTAATTTTAAATAGCCACCTGTGCCTAGTGGCTATCATATGAGAGAGTCCCTGTCTAGAGGAAGAAGAGAAACCTTGAGTGTCCAGAGTGGAAAGTTTTTCCTAGAATTCCCCCAGCAGACTTTCCCAGGTGTCTCTTTGGTCAAAAGCCAGTCACATGCCTACTCTTAAATCAAATATTGGCAAGGAAAGCCATTCCCACAAGTAGCTTAAAATAATCAAGAATCAGTGCAGACTCAGCAACCCTGTCCCTGGCAGGGTGGGGGGGGGAGCCGGTGGCCAGACGTGGAGGGGCTCAGAGAAGCCAAGCCTCCGTGTTGGGTGAGGGGCTGGACTGGAGCCAGAGCCACGGTAGCAAAGCTGCTGAGTCCTTCATGGTCTTTTTCCTTTATGTAATTGGTAGTTTGGGTGGTAAAAAGATGGCTGACAGTGTCAAAAGAGAGGAATCCAAATCTGACTCCATGATGGAACTGTTTCTTTGATTTGCTTTTCACTGTTTTTGCTATTGTAATCATACAGAATAGCTTGCCTCAGAGAATCCTGCCCCTCTGGCTGACTGTTAAACTGAAACGTCTTTGTTAAGAACCCTATCCACCTGAAGATGGCAGGAATGGAGAAATTAACACATCCCCTGCCTGAGGATTGCCATTAGAAATGTTTGCAAGATTAATGTCCTTTTTACTTTGCTTCCTCACCTCCCTCTATCTCTGATCTATAAGAGAGCCTAACATCCAGACCCTGATAATATCAATGCTTATTTTGAGGTGCTAGCCTGCCATCCTGTCAGTTGCTTTCTGAGTGAAGTCATTTTCTTTGCTCAACACCTCATTTCTTGGATTCATTGGCCTGT
The DNA here is from genome assembly GCA_006410735.1 of Raphicerus campestris. Taxonomy (NCBI): domain Eukaryota; kingdom Metazoa; phylum Chordata; class Mammalia; order Artiodactyla; family Bovidae; genus Raphicerus; species Raphicerus campestris. The sequence goes on along the minus strand of SJYW01023350.1, from coordinate 29,063 downwards.
CGTGCAGTGAGCAGGGGGAGCTTGGACTAGGAGACTTGCTGCTTGTAGTTGGCCAGCTCCAATCAGGGAATATTGGGACAAGACCCTAGCAGCTACCAGGGCTATTTGTCCTGAGGTTCTTTCCTTCAAGATTCCCTGAAGTGGCACTGGCTAACCCCAATGCTTGGCAGTTAAGATAAGGAACCAACAAACTTCTAGGGTCGACAGACTCAATTTCGTTTGTAGGGTAAGTCTACCCAATTTGATAGCCGGTTCAGTCGGTTCACTTGTTTTGAGTGTCCTTTTGTATGAAGAGCCAATGGGCTTGATATTGGAGTGTAAGTCACTCCATAGTGCACACTTGGATCATTTTTTCCCCTCAATATGGGCTTTTTCTTTAAGCACAAAACAATGATTGGGATACCAATTTGCAGAGGGGATGTATCGTTGCACTCTACCCTGAACTGGTTCGTTGGGAACTAGTCCTCATGGGGCAAGCCCACCTTAGTTGGAATTAGCTCTTTTGTAAGGTAAATTTATTTACCTGACTTGGGAATGGGCCAGTAGGAACTAGTTCCTTTAGGAGCTAGTTATTGTGGGAGTGGGTCAGTTCAGTTCAGTTCAGTTGCTCAGTCGTGTCTAATTCTTTGTGACCCCATGAATCGCAGCACGCCAGGCCTCCCTGTCCATCACCAACTCCCGGAGTTCACGCAGANGTTTCTATAGCAAAAAGAATCAGCCATACGTGTACATTTATTCCCTCCCTTTTGGACTTCCCACCCATTCAGGTCACCACAGAGCACTGAGCAGAGTTCCCTGTGCCATACAGTACATTCCCATTGCATGCGAGTCAGTCGTGTCTGACTCTTTGTGATCCCATGGACTTGGGCCTACGAGGTTCCTCTGTTACTGGAATTCTCCAGGCAAGAATACTGGAGTGGGTTGCCATTTCCTAGTCCAGGGGATCTTCCTGACTCAGGGATGGAACATGAGTCTCATGTCTCCTGCATTGGCACGTGGATTCTTTACCACACCACCGCCTGGGAAGCCCATGTTCTCATTAGTTATTTATGCTGTACATTGTCTCAATAGTGTATCTATATCAATCCCAGCCTTCCAATTCCTCTCAACCTCCCGGCCAACCCATTTTCCCCTTGATAGCCATATATTTGTTCTCTACGTCTGTATGTCTACTTTTGCTTTGCAAATGTGTACCGTATTTCTAGATTCCACATATATGTGTTACTGTATTTGGAAGGAATGATGCTAAAGCTGAAACTCCAGTACTCTGGCCACCTCATGCGAAGAGCTGACTCCTTGGAAAAGACTCTGATGCTGGGAGGGATTGGGGGCAGGAGGAGAAGGGGATAACAGAGGATGAGATGGCTGGATGGCATCACTGACTCGATGGACGTGAATCTGAGTGAACTCCGGGAGCTGGTGATGGACAGGGAGGCCTGGCGTGCTGCGATTCATGGGGTCGCAAAGAGTCAGACACGACTGAGCGGCTGAACTGAACTGAACTGATGACACTTACCTGATTTTCTGTTTCTGATTCTTTCCCTTCGGATGACACTCTCTAGGTCCATCCACCTCTCTACAAATGACCCAGTAAAGAAGCTGTGGTACATATATATATAGTGAAATATTACTCAGCCACAGATACACAGGAATATTACTCAGCCATAAATAGATTTAAATTGTGATTATGCCACATGATCCTCAAAGGACTCTGAGAAAAAACTGCTATTAGCTGAGCTTCTATTTCAGTTTCCCCAAATGCAAGATAGGAAGAAGGACTATGGAAGAATAGGAAGAGTTGTGTGCTTTGTAAAGAATTCCTTTATTATTATTTTTTTTTCAGAAATATTCACCGAGTACCAATTATGTGCCATGTTTTGGGCTAGGTGCTGGAACAATAAACAAAAGAAACCCGAGGGCTGCTCTCCTGGAGCTTTCCTGCTAACTGGGGAGGGAAAATAATAAATAAACAGACAAAATAGCTTCAGGTTACCGGAAGGGTTTTGAAGAAAACACACGGCTGGGTGGACGGAGTGTAGTTAATGGTTTTGACTGTGCCAAGGACAGTTTATGTCTAGTAGGAAGCAATCAGTACATGGGAGCTTTCATTCTACATAATAACAGGTGAAACTCTGTTAGAATTCAACATATGAGGGGAACCCATGTTGTCAAATACTCTTTGCTGCTCACTCAGCAGGTATTTCTCCTTTCTTCCTTGCTGACTGACCTCTGCTTAATCCAAGATTCATCTTCCAGCGTAGGGAAGAATCATGGCCAAACATGGAACCTCCCTCACTTTGCCAGGGGCTGGATTAAAGGGAATCATGTGACTTGGGTCTGGCTGAGATACGAGGGTTTCTGGGAAAGGCCCCTTGCTCTAAAAATGACTGCCAAACAAAAAGCACGTAGAGCAAACTGCTCTCTCCTCCTGGTGCTTGTATGTGAACATTGAAAAGGCGGTAGACTTCCTGGGGCCGTGAAGGAGCTGGCCGAGAAGGCAAGCCAGGGTGTTGAATGTGGCAGAGAAGAAGAGGAAAAGAATATAGGTTTATTATGCTTGTTGGGCAGAGAAGACAATGGCACCCCACTCCAGTACTCTTGCCTGGAGAATCCCGTGGATGGAGGAGCCTGGTAGGCTGCCGTTCACGGAGCCACTAGGAGCTGGACACGACTGAGTGACTTCACTTTCAATTTTCACTTTCATGCATTGGAGAAGGAAATGGCAACCCACTCCAGTCTTCTTGCCTGGAGAATCCCAAGGACGGTGGAGCCTGCTGGGCTGCCGTCCATGGGGTTACACAGAGTTGGACATGACTGAAGTGACTTAGCAGCAGCAGCATGCTTGCTGGGACACTGAATTTCTTGCCTAGGCATCATCCCATCACACATTCTGTCTTAAGTTAATTAATTACATGGTACTTATTGTTCAGGGCATTTGGGGCTGGATTTTTGGTTATTGACAGGCAGGGCTGATTGTTAGAAGCAAAGCATGTTGACAATGCGGGATCTTAGGAATAGGCTTTTGGTTCTTCCCAAGGACTGGTGTGGTGATAAAGGAGAGGAAGAGAATTTGACTCGGTTATTGACATGCAGCTTTGGAAGATCCAACCCCAGATTTAGCAAAACCATCCTGAAATTAAGTAGGGAAGTCTTTCCTAATTCCATGTCTCCTGGGGACACTGCTCTTTAAGTGTGGGGGTACCTCCTTCTGGGAATCCCCACAGGCAAGGTGCTGAGTAGAAAGCCCAGAGTGGATGTGCTATATTTTCAAGAAACTACCACTTTCTACCAATAAGAGGGGAGGAAACTCCAGAATGGACCTTTATGAAGTTTGGGATCCTTGTATACTCACTGCTTTCCCCCAATGCCCACGACAGTTCCCAACACAGCTTTGGTTCAGTTCAGTGACTCTGCTGTGTCTGATTCTATCTGACCCCATGGAGAACTGCAGCACGTCAGGCCTCCTTGTCCATCATCAACTCCTTGAGCTTGCTCAAACTCGTGTCCATCGAGTCAGTGATGCCATCCAACCATCTCATCCTCTGTCGTCCCCTTCTCCTCCTGCCCTCAATCTTGCCCAGCATCAGGGTCTTTTTCTAAATGAGTCAGTTCTTTGCATCAGGTAGCCAAAGTACTGGAGCTTCAGCTTCAACATCAGTTCTTCCAAGGAATATTCAGGACTGATTTTCTTTAGGATGGACTGGTTTGATCTCCTTGCAGTCCAAGAGACTCTCAAGAGTCTTCTCCAACACCACAGTGCAAAAGCATCAATTCTTCAGAACTAAGCCTTCTTTATGGTCCAACTCTCACATCCATACATAACTACTTGAAAAAACCATAGCCTTGACTAGAGGAACCTTTGTTGGCAAAGTCATGTGTCTGCTTTTTAATATGCTGTCTAGGTTGGTCATAGCTTTTCTTCCAAGGAGCAGGTGTCTTTTAATTTCATGGCTGCAGTCACCATCTTTAGTGATTTTGGCCCCCAAGAAAATAAAGTCTGTCACTGTTTTCATTGTTTCCTTATCTATTTGCCATGAAGTGATGGGACTGGATGCCATGATCTTAGTTTTCTGAATGTTGAGTTATAAGCCAACTTTTTCACTCTCCTCTTTCACTTTCATCACAAGGCTCTTCAGTTCCTCTTCACTTTCTGCCATAAGGGTGGTGTCATCTGCGTATCTGAGGTTATTGATATTTCTCCTGACAATCTTGATTCCAGCTGTGCTTCATTCAGCCAGGCATTTCACATGATGTACGCGCTACTACTGCTACTGCTAAGTCGCTTCAGTCTTGTGTGACTCTGTGTGACCCGAGACGGCAGCCCACCAGGCTCCGCCATCCCTGGGATTCTCCAGGCAAGAACACTGGAGTGGGTTGCCATTTCCTTCTCCAGTGCATGAAAGTGAAAAGTGAAAGGGAAGTCACTCAGTTGTGTCCAACTCTTAGCGACCCCATGGACTGCAGCCCACCAAGCTCCTCTGTCCATGGGGTTTTCCAGGCAAGAGTACTGGAGTGGGATGCCATTGCCTTCTCCGGATGTACTCTGCACATAATTTAAATAAGAAAGGTGACAATATATAGCATAGGGACTGAACAAATATCCGTGAAATTAATAATGAAGTCAATTGTAATGATCCAGTGGCTAAGATTCTGAGCGAAGTAGGTGGCCTGGATTCCATTTCTGGTTAGGGAACTAGATCCCATGTACTATAACTAAGACCCAGTGCAGCCAAATAAATAAATATTTTTTTAAGAAATAAACATGGATACATTTTAGAATTGCACAAGCATGGCATGACTTTCTAAACTCCAAACATAAATGTACCAAGAGTGTGTCTTTATATTTTTTTTAATCACTAATGACATTGAAAATGTTTAAGGAGGAATATCCAGCTGGACTTTCATTTGAGCCTTACAACCTATTGTTAAGACCTTTCCTTAATCCCCTTTCCTGGAACATGTTTTTATAATAGATGGAAGGTCCCCAGTTCTCCAGGCCAGTTGCAAGCTTTTCTGTGAGCCACATTAGCATCCTTCATCCAGGAGAATGAGAAGAAAATAGGATCTTGAATGGCACTGCTGGGTGGCCTTCGCTGGTGTGATTGTTCTCACATAATTTGGTCTGCCTGTGCTCAGAGCATCCCTCTTTACCCTGCAAATCCTGACCAGAAGCCTATTAAGCTTTCCCCATTGCCTTAGTCCCGGAGAAGGCAATGGCACCCCACTCCAGTACTCTTGCCTGGAAAATTCATGGACGGAGGAGCCTGGTGGGCTGCAGTCCATGGGGTCGCTAAGAGTCGGACATGACTGAATGACTTCACTTTCACTTTTCCCTTTCATACATTGGAGAAGGAAATGGCAACCCCCTCCAGTATTCTTGCCTGGAGAATCCCAGGGACAGAGGAGCCTAGTGGCTGCCATCTATGGGGTCGCACAGGGTCGGACACGACTGAAGCGACTCAGCAGCAGCAGCAGCGTTACCTTAGCCCGCAGTGAGCTGACTCACACATCTCATAATCTGCATGATCTATTTCTTATCTATCACAGTCATTAAAACATCAAGTGGCAGCACAGGACAAAGCCTGGCAGAATCCACATCCTGCTTCCCCAACAGAATGGGCACTCTGCCAGGCAGAGGTCACACCTTCTGCTTTTTCATATATGTCTGGGTCGAGTCCTGGTGACGTCATATATTATTTTCCTTTTTTCTCTTTATATTATATTGGAGCAGAGCTGATTAACAATACTGTGATGATTTCTCCTGAAATCACACAGCATAGCGATTCAGCCGCACATATACATGTATCCATTCTCCCTCAAAGTCCCCTTCCTTCCAGGCTGCCGCATAACATCAGAGTTCCCTGTGGTATAAACTAGTATATTCTTAAAGCTTTTCAAGCCTCAGTTTCTCCAGTTGGAAAATGTGCACTGCAGTGGTAGCTCCTTCATAAGGTTATTGTAACTATTAAAGAGAAAAAAAAATGTAAAGTGTCTCCTACAATATCTAACACCAGTTTGCACTCAGAGGTTACTCGCCTGTTATTAGGATACAGAAGTGCGGATCTGATAACTGAGAACAGACTTGACTCTCTCACCTTATCTGGACAGTGATGCTCCTACTCTATTTGAAACCTGAAGGTTCTCAAACCCTGCTCTGAACTTGTTATGGAAGAGAAGGCAGTGGTTTCAGGAATGGAAACCCAGGCAAAACTGGGCCAGCCTCTGCTCTCTAAGCATGGTCACCAGCCCCTGGATTAACAAGAGCTATAGAACAAGAAGGGGCTTCCCAGGTGGCTCAGTGGTAAAGAATCTGCCAGCAATGCAGGAGATATGGGTTTGATCCCTGCATGGAGAAGATCAGCTGGAGGAGGAAATGGCAAACTCACTCCAGTATTCTTACTTGGAAAGTTCTGCAGACAGAGGAGCCTGGCAGCCTACGGTCCTCTCTAAAAATCGGACACGACTGAATGACTGAGCTTGAAGAAGACAGGACAAGATAGAGATGAAGTTCAGACTTGCCAGAGGCTCTTGTGGGTGGCAAGGTCTGCACAGGAGCAGCATCCTCTGGAAAGCAAGGTCACCAGAAGCCCACAGAGGGTCATGTGATGACGAAGACAGAGAGCCACCAGCCCTCTGGAGGGCATGTGGCTGATTCAGTCCACAGAAGCCAGTTTCTTCACTTTGGCTGGCCTTTGTGGCTGGCCTCACTGTGAGAGTGTTTCAGTAAGGATCAGGCTGGAGACTCATGCTTGTTCTATTCTGCTGTCTTCCCCAAGTCACAAATAAAACTAATGAGATGCCATTGGCCAAAAAGGCATTTACTCTTTGCTAACCTCTCCAGCCTGGGTCCTGGGCCCATAGTGACTGCCAAGGTACCACCCATTGCCGAAGCCCAGTTGGGTCAAGCCAAAGTGGAGTATGAAGGTGGAGGATGGAGCATTAAGGCTGAGTGATTCTATAGAGATCACTGACGCCACCTCCTCATCGTACAGAGGAGGAAACTGAGGCCCACATGGGAGAGAGGACTTGTACAGTCGCACGGCCTATGGATGTTAAATTTCAGTCTGATTCTGCATCGTATACTCTTTCTAGTCCTGCATGTAGTCAGAGCCCACTTCTGCTCTGGAAGACAGAAGGTGGCCTCTGACCATAAAGGCTGATTTTTATACAACCAACTCAGAAAAAACAAAAGGCTTCAGCATGTCTTTGGCCTGGGTCCAGAGAGATCCTAGGCCACGAGGGATGGGTATATTTCCTCTTACTGTCTTCCCATCCTCAGCCCTTTGCAGCTTTTCTATAAACCCACACATTTGTTCATCTCCTGTCATATGGATTTTACAGGAACATAGGCCAGAAAGAGGCTGACACAGAGGGTTTGATTAATACTAGAAATAACGATAATTTGTAGTTAGCATGCTGTGCTCACAGCACCAGATGCTGTTCTGTTGATTGTACATATTAACTCGTTTAATCCTGACAACCATCCTGTCCCATCAGTTTATAAAGAAGGAAACTGAGGCACAGGAAGTAATTAGCCCACGATCACTTGACTTACCATCTGTAGAGCCCGGATGTGGATTTAGCCAGGCTGAACCCTAAGCCCGTGCTTTCTCCCACTGTTCTTTATTGTCCCAGGAGCAGCAAAGGCCACTTTAGGACATGGCTGCACTGTCTTTATTATTTATTTACTTATATGTATTTAGTTTTGGTTGCACTGGTTCTTCATTACTGCGCTGGGGTTTTGCGGGTGGGGGGGCGGGCTACAGTAGTTGCGGTGCTCGGGCTTCTCATTGTGATGGCTTGTCTTGTTGCATAGCACAGACTCTAGGCATGGACTCAGTAGTGCAGCTGGTGGGCTCTAGAGCTCAGGCTCGGTAACTGTAGCACTTGGGCTTTGTTGCTCTGCTGCATGTGGGAATCTTCTCAGACCAGGGGTCAAGCCCATTTCTCCTGGACTGGCAGATTGGACTCTCAACCACTGGACCACCAGGGAAGTCCTGCTGTTTAAATCATTGATTAAAAATTCTGTCTCCCTGTCCTCAGGAGCTAGAGATGGAGTGGGCTCAGAAAGGCAGCGACTTCCCTCCCCGACATCCCATCTCAGCTCTCAACCCCCATAACCAGAGGAAGTGGCCTCCCCCAGCCCTGCGCTCTTAGATGCTTGCTGGCAAAGGCAGGGGAGGTCAATACTGAATTGAGTTTTCATATTCCCTTCGGGTAAAATTTGCAGGTTCTCACTTGTGCACTGAAAGACAGCCATTTGATCTCTCTCAATTCTATATGAATCTTGCGAACTGGTCTCCGGAAACCGCTCACATGACGGGTAATAAATAAAAGGGAGCCCATTCCTTCTCTCCAGAGGAGGAGTAAGGAGGCTGGAATAATTCATCAAGGCCCCCAACCCATCACATACACACATTCACACCCACCTACCCACACACACACACACACCCGGCACTCCCCTCCACCAGAAGAGCATCGGGGTAGCCTCTGAATTATGTGCCTTTGATTAATTTCTAAGGAAGGAGATCAGCTTTGCCAGAGCCTATGTTGTGTTTTCTCTAAATCAGGGAAAATAACATTACTTCTCCAAATGTTGCTATTAGAATGAGATTTATATTTACCTAGAGAGGCAGCTCTGGAAAGAGATGCAGTGAGGAGTTTATGCTACAGACAGAATAATCTGCCCTGCTGAAATGTGATTTGCTGCAGAGGGCTGTTTGGAGTTCGGATAAATGAGAAAGATAAACACGATGACTGCTGGTGGTTTTCAGTAACACGATTACTGCTGGGGGATAGATCTCTTTCCCTCTTTCTGTGTCTCTCATCCTCTCAGCTTGTGAATGAGCCAAAGCACCAAATTTTCCAAAATAGAANCCCTTGACTAGACGGACCTTAGTCGGCAAAGTAATGTCTCTGCTTTTGAATATGCTATCGAGGTTGGTCATAACTTTTCTTCCAAGGAGTGAGCGTCTTTTAATTTCATGGCTGCAGTCACCATCTGCAGTGATTTTGGAGCCGAATAATAATAATAATAATAAAGTCTGACACTGTTTCTACTGTTTCTCCATCTATTTCCCATGAAGTAATGGGACCGGATGCCATGACCTTCGTTTTCTGAATTTTGAGCTTTAAGCCAACTTTTTCACTCTCCTCTTTTACTTTCATCAAGAGGCTTTTTAGTTCCTCTTCACTTTCGGCCATAAGGGTGGTGTCATCTGCATTTCTGAGGTGATTGATATTTCTCCCGGCAATCTTGATTTCACTTGTGTTTCTTGCAGTCCAGTGTTTCTCATGGTGTACTCTACATATAAGTTAAATAAGCAGGGTGATAATATACAGCCTTGATGTACTCCTTTTCCTATTTGGAACCAGTCTTTTGTTCCATGTCCAGTGCTAACTGTTGCTTCCTGGCCTGCATACAGATTTCTGAAGAAGCAGGTTAGGTGGTCTGGTGTTGGAATTAGTTAATTAGCTTGGTAGGGTAAATTTATTGGGGAATTGGTTTCTCTGTGTGCATCAATGCTGGAATCTGTGCTGTTTTTGTTGGAAATTGTCTGTGCCTTTTGTGGTTTTAAGGCTTATAAAAATGGAAAATACATCATCTATTTCAAAGAAAAGATCTTTGAAGTGCATATTATGTATGTTAAAATCAGAAGAGCAATGACCCTGAATGGCTCACAATTAAACAATCTGATAGTCAGAAATGCTTTACAAAGGAGAGGAACACTCTGAAAATGAACATGCTCAGGGAGCTTCGTTGGACTTGAAGCAACTAATTCTAATTTTCTCTACAGGAACCCCAGTGGGGAGCAAGTTGATTGACTCTCTCTGATAGATACCACTCTCCTTTGTAAATTTAATGCTCAAATAACCTTTTCTCCCAGAACAGCTTGACATCAGGGTCCTACTGGAGCCTTTTCAATCTTGTCCAATCTAGGGAGTATGGCACCCAACTCCAGTATTCTTGCCTGGAAAATCCCATGGATGGAGGAGCCTGGTAGGCTGCAGTCCATGGGGTCCCTAAGAGTCGGACACGACTGAGTGACTTCACTTTCTCTTTTCACTTCCGTGCATTGGAGAAGGAAATAACAACCCACTCCAGTGTTCTTACCTGGAGAATCCCAGGGATGGAGGAGCCTAGTGGGCTGCCATCTATGGGGTTGCACAGAGTCGGACACTACTGAAGTGACTTAGCAGAAGCTCCCATCCAGGGGACTTTGACTACTACTTGGGGTGTTCTCTGTTTGAGAGGAAGCTTCCTTCATAAGGCACTTTCAAGAAAGGTCACCAGCCTAATGGGAATGGCGCATCATGTTAATGTGACTTTCAGGTTGGCTATGGTTTGGTTTATTCTGGTTACTTTGGTAATGCACAGACACCTGGTACTAACTGCTTCCTCTATGTCTTCCTCTACCGTTTTCTCATTTCTTTCTCTGTGAACCTTCTGTAAACAGGCGAGTAGCTATGGAAGCAATTAAGAAACTCTGGCCAGTGTTCTCTCTGATGTGTGCCAAAGGCCCACAGCCCACTGCCACCCAAGCGGGTGAGAGCCCTCCTTTCCTCTACCTCCCTTAATTCCCTCAGTGGAATTACAGGGAAGATTCCTCAGTCAGTATTCCCTATCTTTGTTGTGCCTTTGTTTCTTTCCTCCTCAGTCCAGATTGACTTGTGGGAGCCTGACGGTTGCCTCTAGGTTTCCTGAGAGGCCATCTCCCTTAAGTTAGAGAAGAAGAGTAAAACTTTCCAACATGGGTGTATAAGTACATCAGTCCTTACTGGGGAGGCCTACCAATTCTTTGGAGAACGGAAAGAAAAAACAAAACTGTCCTTGGCTTACAAAGGTAGTCTTTATAGGACCAGAAGAGTGGTTACAAAAAATCCTTTTACCACTCCCCAAACCATTTCTGCTCATCTTATAAAGCTTGTAAATATTAAATAAAGAGGAAACAAAGTCATCTTAGAAACAACTTGTCAATGTCTTTGAGACGCAAATGTCCTCCTTGGTCTTCTCAGAAATCTTTATCTCTGCTGTCTTTTTAATACAAATTTTAGAAAGGGTAAAGTAATTTAGAAATTTGCTTGTCCAAGGTAATAAAAGTTGCTTTTTCTACAAATATTGACATTTAGCCATCAAGCCAAGTGAGCCTGACTTGTTTCATCTGTGAGCATCGCAATTATAATCCAGCCTCTTTTGTAAACTGTTGTTGAGTTTTACATTGCTGTACCTGACTCAGAACTGAAATCTTGATGTAAACTGAGGCCTTGCTGTTTCCATGTTTATATCCTTTTTGGATAGCACTTCCAGGGTTGATTTATAAAAAGAACTCTATTTAATTGGCTTAAATAACAGTAATAAGTACTTATAAACAAACAAAAAAATCTAATTACAAGAAAATCAAGTTAAATAAGTTTCAGGTTCATGTGAACTGGGAAATATTTAATATTAAATTAATATCTGGTATTAATGGTTAAGTTTGTTGATCTAATTCTAATAATATTGACAGGCCTTGAGTCATCAACATATTAAGTATATTATTAAACATAATACTTTCATTGTGCCTAGTTTTAACATAAATAAAGTATTATAACTGTTACAAATTTGTCAACCAAAATGTACCTAAAAGTGGCTCTAAAAACTCAAGAAAACTAAGATATGTGTTTTCAGTAGAAGAAGGTGTGAGAAATAAAAAATTCTGAAAAGAGTTATGCGTGATCAGGATNTGTACCTAAAAGTGGCTCTAAAAACTCAAGAAAACTAAGATATGTGTTTTCAGTAGAAGAAGGTGTGAGAAATAAAAAATTCTGAAAAGAGTTATGCATGATCAGGATTTCTTAAGACTTGTATTTGGATTTTTTCTTTCTGCTCAGAGAAACATTTTTTAGTTTTTTTTAAACAAAGAATATTTGAGGAAAGAAAATATAAATAAAAAGAGTTTTGAGCAAACTTTTAGAAATATATGTTTTAAGGTCTCTCCAGATAATGTACAACTTGAAATTTAAAATTGTGTTGAAATAAGTGATGAAAAGTTTGTGAAAAATGGACCCCCAAAAGGGTTTTGTATATGATCAATCAGGATGGACTAAGCCTAAAATAAGTTTAATTCAGTAAATTAAATTTTAAATAAAGCTAGTACAAAATGTAAATTTGTTTTTTCTCTGTTACAACAGACAAGTCTTCTGAAGATGCTAAACTGACTTTGATAATAGAAATCAAGTTTTTTTACATTTTAAATAATCTGTATTTGCCTTTGAAATCTTCTATTGTCACTTTGGCTAAGTTTCACAGTTATCTATGGTCCTGCTGTATTTTAAAATGTTTTGGTATTCCTTTGACAGGGTTTCCAAATCAAATTATAATAAAGTTCCTTTGACCTCTAACTAACCTTGGGATGCTTCAAAGGGCACCTGGGGGAGCCCAAAGGGACATATTAAACTAATCAGTTTTACTTGGTATGTTAAACTAGTTGTCAAATGAATAAAAAAAATTTAAGTTATATGGTAAATGATGCAGATATTTCGCAGATTATACAGAGTTCCTAAAAATCTGATATGTATTGGTAAAATATTACCAGCCATACTTTTAGTTATCTAAAAGTGTTATATGTCAGAGCNGGGATGACAGAGGATGAGATGGCTGGATGGCATCACTTAATCTATGGACATGAGTTTGGTTAAACTCCGAAAGTTTGTGATGGACAGGGAGGCCTGGCCTGCTGCGATTCATGGGGTCACAGAGTTGGACAGGACTGAGCAACTGAACTGAACTGAAGATTAAACTTAAATCTATAGCCAGTGTTAGAACAGGTGTTTTTAATTGATGAGGTGAGAAGATCATCTCTAGTTAAATGATGAGAAAATGGAACTGGGCTGAATTATCCTGTAAAATAAATTTCCTAGGGAGAATCCAATCAGATTTCTAGGTAGGAGAAATCTACCAAGGTAACTTAGGAGTACTAGACGCATGTAATTGGCCACAACCCAACAATTGGATTGAATTTTAAACTAGCATAGAATCATATCCATGATAGAAAACATTTGATTTATATTCAAAGGTCCAAGAAGTAAAGAAAACTTTACAAATGATCATACAAATCGTATTGAGCAACTTGGGAAGACTATCTCCTGATGTCAACTTCCTCTCCTCTAGTGCAGCTTTTCTCTGTTTGAGCCTCATTTTACTGTGAGTTTGAGGTCAGCAGTCCTCGCTGTAGACCAGTCCAGTATAGGAGCTTTTGAAAGTGGGGATTAACTGAATAATCAATTTCACTGTGCATGAGATAGTTAAAAGTACCTGATAAAAAGGTTTTTCCATTCAGGTTGGAGTCAGTCCCTTTTATTATGTCTTTCTTTTGTCTTGGTTGCAGGCTGGGAGCCATCTGACCTTCATCCAAAGATAGACTACTAAGATCAGCTTCATAAACAAACTTAGAGTGTCTTTAATAATTCAGTTACATTTTACACTAATATAGCATAGCAGCAAAGAAATATTTAGGAAATGAGTGTTAGTAGACACAGACTTCCATTAACAAACTGGAATTTAAGATTCATTCAGACACATTTTCTCCCAAAAATAACTCTCAATTTGACTAAATATAACTAAATTAAGACTAATTTATTTGCAAAATAGAGCTACTCTCAATAAACTTAACCTGATGATTTATAACTATAATTTATCATAGACATTTTTGCTTTGCTGAAACTTTTATAAAAGAGTCTCAGACTGAACTTTTAAAATAAAACCTCTTAGGGCTAAGAAAATCATGCTAAAATTTTAACACAGATTTCACCTAACAGATAAAGGTGAATTCCTCCCTTTTCAAGATCTCAAAAATTCCTTGAGATTTTTGTACCTGTTAGTGAGATAACATTTCTAACTTATTTGATAAAGTTACTGGAATCCTAGAAGTTTCCATTCTCCTGAGGGGTCAGATACAGAGAAAAGATAAATATTTTCAATTTGTTTACAAAAGCATAATTTTAACAAATTATTGTAAGTCATAATTAGTTTGAGGGGAATGTATTCCCACCTAGAAGACACAGATTCAAACCAGTAATTTTTCAGACAAATTAAATTTATAAGCATATTTTTCAGTTCATTCAGTCCTTTTGTTAATCTTTGTGAAGTCATCAGTTTTCCAATCCTTTAATTTCTCACCCAGTTCAGAATCTTGAATTTATCCCAAAGTTCTTTCTATAAATCTTTGAGGAAGTATTTGTGAAAAACTTGGTTAGTGCTATAATAACTCTTGAGGATAGGAACTAGAATTATGACTGATAACATTATACCTGGACATATCAGAATTTTAGGTATTCCATATAATTTCTAGGATATCTATATTAGCAACATTTACCATACAACATAAATCAAGATTTGTTACTCAATTAACAATAGTTCCCATGTAATTCAGGATATAAAATGAACCAAATTAGTGTAATATCTCTCTTTGGGATGTCTCAAAGGCCCTCTGAAGCATCCAAAGTTAGCTAGAAGTCAAAGTGTTACATCAAAATGATTAGGAAGTATTGTGAATAAATATCAAAAGTGTTTAGAACACTCAGTCAGATAGGATAATATGTCCTTTTGAAACAGTAGCTATTCACTTAGCCAAAGTAACAATAGAGGATTTCAGAACAGATTAAGGGAAAAACAAATAAACAAACAAACCTTAAATCTATTATCAAAGGCAGTTCAAAATCTGAAGATTCCTCTTAACAGAGAGAAAAGCCCAATTCAATTTTTTTTTTGTACTAGCTTACTTTTAAAATCATTTAAAATATACTTAATTAAATTTCAAACTTACTCCTGACCATGCACAAAACTCTTCTCTTAGGGTCAGCTTTCCAAAAAAACTTCTTTTCAGCTTGTGTAGGTAGCCATTACTGTGTTCTTTAATCTTAAAATGCCATCTGTAAGTAAGACTTACTTTCTTTTCCTTTCCTAAAATAAAATTTCATTTCTCATACTACCTTTATGGAAAATACACATCCTACTTTTCTTAAAAAAACAAGAGTTGACCTTTATTTTAACATTATATAGACTGGTGAGCATAAATACTAATTTTTTAAAAGAAAAAAAAATTACTTTCTTATAGAAAACATCTCAAGATGGAACCAAACATTATTCATCAGTAGCGCAAAATCACTTTAGTTTCTCTGTAAGAGGAAATTAGTTTCCTGTAATCAGTGTTTCAGAATCTTATTTTATTTTATTTGGAAATGATCTAGCTATTGAATAAACTTTCATCACTTAGTTTAGCACAATCCTAGAAATTCAGGTTACCAAAATCTGAAGAGACCATTTTAGACAGACATTCTGAAAGCATAATTATGTTTAATAAAGTTTATCCAAAAGCTCCAATCTCATTTGCATTTTCTACCCTTAAAAGTTTCTTCACTTAAGTTACTTTTCTTGCTGACAAATTTGTGCCTATTAAAAAATATGCACGACTTGAGAGTTGTAAGTTATATTTAGAGCAAAATGAAGACTGCAGCCTGGGAGGCAACCTCTCAGATAGCTCTGAGAGATTGCTCCAAAGCAACAGTGGGGGAAGGTCAATGTAAAAGGTTGGGTGAAGAGGAATTCAACACCATTAAGCACTCACTTTACAAAAGGTTTTTTGTTAGTCATGAAGATCTGATGTCAGCACAAAGGGATTTAGTGTTTCTCTAGATATGAGCAAGGAGAGGTAAGATAGCCTTCCTCAGCAATCAATGCAAAGAAATAGAAGAAAACAACAGAATGGGAAAGACTAGAGATCTCTTCAAGAAAATTAGAGACACCAAGGGAACATTTTATTCAAAGATGGGCTCAATAAAAGACAGAAATGGTATGGACCTAACAGAAGCAGAAGATATTAAGAAAGGTGGCAAGAATACACAGAAGAACTGTACAAAAAAGATCTTCATGACCAAGATAATCATGATGGTGTGATCACTCACCTAGAGCCAGACATCCTAGAATGTGAAATCAAGTGAGCCTTAGAAAGCATCACTATGAACAAAGCTAGTGGAGATGATGGAAGTCCAGTTGAGCTATTTCAAATCCTGAAAGATGATGCTGTGAAAGTGCTGCACTCAATATGCCAGAAAATTTGGAAAACAGCAGTGACCACAAGACTGGAAAAGGTCAGTTTTCACTCCAATCCCAAAGAAAGGCAGTGCCAAACAATGCTCAAATTACCACACAATTACACTCATCTCATATGCTAGTAAAGTAATGCTCAAAATTCTCAAAGTCAGGCTTCAGCAATACATGAACCATGAACTTCCAGATGTTCAAACTGGTTTTAGAAAAAGCAGAAGAACCAGAGATCAAATTGCCAACATCTGCTGGATCATCAAAAAAGCAAGAGAGTTCCAGGAAAACATCTATTTCTGCTTTATTGACCATGTCAAAGCTTTTGACTATGTGGATCACAATAAACTGTGGAAAATTCTGAAAGAGATGGGCATACCAGACCACCTGACCTGCCTCTTGAGAAACCTGTATGGAGGTCAGAAAGTAATAGTTAAAACTGGACATGGAACAACAGACTGGTTCCAAATCGGGAAAGGAGTCTGTCAAGGCTGTATATTGTCACCCTGCTTATTTAACTTCTATGCAGAGTACATCATGACAAACGCTGGGCTGGAAGAAGCACAAGTTGGAATCAAGACTGCCAGGAGAAATATCAATAACCTCAGAAATGCAGATGACACCACCCTTATGGAAGAATGTGGAGAGGAACTAAAAAGCCTCTTGATGAAAGTGAAAGAGGAGAGCAAAAAAGCTGGCTTAAAGCTAAACATTCAGAAACACGGCATCAGTTTCCATCACTTCATGGAAAATAAATGGGAAAACAGTGGAAACAGTGTCAGACTTTATTTTTTGGCTCCAAAATCACTGAAGATGGTGATTGCAGCCATGAAATTAAAAGACGCTTACTCCTTGGCAGGAAAGTTATGATCAACCTAGATAGCATATTCAAAAGCAGAGACATTACTTTGCCAACAAAAGTCCATCTAGTCAAGGTTATGATTTTGGTCATGTATGGATGTGAGAGCTGGACTGTGAAGAAAGCTGAGAACCGAAGAATCGATGCTTTCGAACTGTGGTGTTGGAAAGACTCTTGAGAGTCCCTTGGACTGCAAGGAGATCCAGACAGTCAGTCCTAAAGGAGATCAGTCCTGGGTGTTCATTGGAAGGACTGATGCTGAAGCTGAAACTCCAGTACTTTGGCCACCTCATGCAAAGAGATGACTCACTGGACAAGACCCTGATGCTGGGAGGGATTGGGGGCAAGAGGAGAAGGGGAAGACAGAGGATGAAATGGCTGGATGGCATCACTGACTCTATGGACATGAGTTTGGTTAAACTCCAGGAATTTGTGATAGACAGGGAGCCCTTGCGTGCTGCGACTCATGGGGTCCCAAAAAGTCAGACATGACTGAGTGACCGAACTGAACTGAGCTAGACAGGAGGTGATGCAAGGATTGAAATCATAAAATCCGTTCCTAAAAACATCCAATTATCTAAAAATCTGCCTCACTAGATTACCTGGAGCACAGAGTCCCTCATTCTACCCTGAACTCCCTCAAGGGTTGTTGAAGGTCAACAGTATAGCAGAATGGGGTTCAGTCTCCGTAGAGGTGGATGGCAAATGGAGGCAGATGGAAAATGACTTTGTTGTTCAGTCATTTGCAATGCTCTAGGTAAGTGCCATTTGTAGTATGACCCCCTTGTGGTCATAAATCTGACCATATTTGGGGGAAATACTTTCATGACCATTTTGCCCGGTGTTGCTGGGAAGGCTCATTTCCACTTCTGAAGAATGTTTTTGCTGATAGGCCACTCAGTGTGATATTACCAGGCTAGGTCTTTATAGTCAAAGATCTCTGGACACTTGACTTCTTTTTATGGTCCAGGAAAATATTACCTCTTGTTGCATCTTCCAATATCTAGAGTTACACTATTACAATCATTGATCCCATATCAAGCTATATATTTGATCAACTGCTTCAAGTCTTGTCATGATTATTTTCATTGGAGCCTTAGTCATGCACTTGGTAATACAAGAAACAGTAATCTTGTGAAACAGGTAAAATACAAATAGTATAGTTAATAACATTAGTGGAATTAAAAGTAAATATTTTATCCATGAGCCTCCCACACCAAACCAGTTTTTTTAAAAGATTGTCAAAACTAGAGGATGGTCAATTGAAGCAAAAATCTGATTTTTCATATGTTTCATCAAATGTGTTACATTAAAGGATTTATCAGGTATGAAAATATAGCAATCAGTTTGAATTATAGCACAGATAACTCCCTGAGATGCTGTAACTTGTCAAGGGCCTTGCAGTTGTGTAGCACTGCCTTTCTCATCAAAAAGATCTCAAAATTCAATAGACTAATAGCCCAGTTATTATCATTTAAAGCTTATGAAAGTTGTTAAGTCTTCAATGGGCCAATTACATCCTCCAATCTCACTGAAGGCACATGTGCACAAAAAAAGAGCTGCTAAGTTTTCATACTAGCAGAGTACAGATGTTTTGATCCATTGGGATCATACAAATGGTAGATTGGTTGGGGATACCTCTAAATTGTTAGTGTGTATGACCTTAAATTCATGGGAATCCCAGGCTACACCTTTGTATCCTTCCCTGTAGATGTAAAGGCCATATATTAGTGCCACAAATCCACTGAGTTCTATCTCAATCACTCTCTCTAAGGGTAATAATATGCCATAGTTCATACAGAACCCAACTTTGTCTCATAATATTACCAGGTTTATCATTTTTAATATGATTTAATTGTTCTCAATGTTCAGGAGCTTTTAAACTTTAATGACCAAAGCCTGGTGCTAGCCATAAAGATCCATCCCATAACTGGGAGTTTTCCTTTTAATAGATGAGAGGTTAGTTTTTTTGACTTAGTTTGTCACTCTGATTGAATTTGAATAACCCTAAGAGAAAAATCTTACCTGTGGTCATGTATGGATGTCAGAGTTGGACTGTAAAGAAGGCTGAGCGCTGAAGAATTGATGCTTTTGAACTGTGGTGTTGGAGAAGACTCTTGAGGGTCCCTTGGACTGGGAGATCCAACCAGTCCATTCTAAAGGAGATCAGCCCTGGGATTTCTTTGGAACGAGTGATGCTAAAGCTGAAACTCCAGTGCTTTGGCCACCTCATGTGAAGAGTTGACTTATTGGAAAAGACTCTGATGCTGGGAAGGATTGAGGTCAGGAGAAGAAGGGGATGACCGAGGATGAGATGGCTGGATGGCATCACTGACTCGATGAACGTGAGTCTGAGTGAACTCTGGGAGATGGTGATGGACAGGGAGGCCTGGCGTTCTGTACTCTCATCTAAAATAAATTCCATAGGAGGTATCCAATCAGAGCCCTGGAGGACAGAAATCCATCAATGTGAACCAGGAGTACTAAACTCAGGTAGTCAGCCATAACCCAACAATTGGATTGAGTTTTAAAGTAGCATAGGATCATAGTCATGATAGAAAACATTTGATTGGTAGGAATAGGTCTAAGGACTCAAGAAAATATTATGAATGATCATACAAATCACATCAGCATCTTGGGCAAGCTGCCTTCTGATGTCATCTTTTTCTCATCTTACTGTAGTGTAGTTTCCTCTGTTTGAGCATCATTTTAATGTGAGTTTGAGGTCAGCAGACCTCTCTATAGACCAGTCCAGCTTACGGGCCTTTGGAAGTAGGAGTTAGTCCAAGAGTCAATATCCCTTCAATTTTGCTGTGTATGTGTCAGTTAAGAGTAGTTGACAGGTGCTTCCATCCAGATTGGAGACAGTTTCTTAAATTATGTCTTTTTCCAGGCTTGGTTGCAGATTGAAACATTTGATCTTTATCAAATGATAGATTATTGAGATAAACTTCAGAAATAAACCTAGAGCATCATTAAATAATTTAATTCAATTTTACATAATATATGCTAACAGCAAAGATCTATCCAGGAAATGCATCTTAGTAGATACAGACCTCCATTAACAAACTAGGATTTAACATTCATTGAAATATTTTTTCTGCCTAAAATCACCGTCATTTTAACCAAATATAACCAAATTAAGATGTGATTTCCTCCCTTCTCAAGGTCTCCAAAATTTCTTGAGATTTCTGTACCTATTAGTGAGATAACTTTCCTAATTTATCTGATAAAGTTACTGGAAACTAAGAGTTTCCAATCTCTGGAGAGTTCAAATAGAAAAGATAAATGTTTTAATTTATTTATAAAATACAATTTTATAAAATTACTGTCATAATTAGTTTGAAGGGAAGGTTTTCTCTTACACCTGGAAGACGCAGATTCAAACTGGCAATTTTTCAGATAGTAAACATGGAAAGTGGAGGAAATGGATTGCCATTTTCTTCTCCAGGGGATCTTCCCGACCCAGGGATCAAACCAGGGTCTCCCACATTGGAGGCAGATGCTTTAACCTCTGAGCCAACTTTCCACAAAACTTCTTTTCAGCATCTATACCCATTGCTGTGTTTTTCCCTCCTAAAAAGTCACCTGTAAGTCAAGCTTACCTCCTTTTCCCTTCATAAAATTCAATCCCATTCCTCATAACTTCTTTTTCTCTTAGCAAAAAAACACTTCCTACTTTCCTTAAGCAACAAAGAACTGACTTTTAGCATTTTATAGATTGAGGAGCATAAATAGCAGTGATAATTTCTAAATCCTTTGCTTTCTTGGAGAAAAAATTTTAGAATGGCACCAAACATTGTTCATTTTTTAGTCCCAAATCTCTTTAGTTTCTCTGTAAGAGATTAGTGTTCAGTTAGTAATAAATGTCTCAAAATCTTATTTGGAAATGACCTAGCTATTCAATAAACTTCCAACACTTAGTTTAGTACAACCCTTAGAAATTCAGGTTGCCCCAAAATGGAGAGACTATTTTAGACAGACATTCCTAAAGCATTCTTAATCAAATTTATCTAAAAACTCATATCTCATTTACATTTTTTAAAAGTTTCTTTGCTCAAGGTAATTTCCTTGCTCACAAACTTGTAGCAGATATGATAATATTTAACATATTAAGCCTAGGTACAATGAAAACATTTTTCTTAATGTTAATTACACTTAGATAGGTCTATATTAGTTAGGTCAACAAGCAAACATTAACATCAGGTATTAAATACTGAATATTTCCCAGTTCACATGAACCTGAAATTATTTAGGTTAATTTCTCAGGTATTTAGAATTATTTGATTTGTAAGCACTTTTTTTTTTAAGGCCAATTAGATTAGAGCTCATTTGCAAAATGATCTCAGCAATCAGCAATATTATCCAGAAAACAAAGTCACACACTGAGACATACATAGACACAAAAGAAATCCTATAGCTTTGTTTTCCAAACTTAGTTATGAACCAGATGTCACAATACAAAACTCACTAGTAGTAAACAATGGTTGGAACAAGATTTTAAAAGGCTTTGTCTCCTCTTTATTTATTTATTTATTTGTTTGTTTGTTTCAGAAATTAGAGATGTGTCTAGATAAGTGATCCAGAGAGCTCTGGTGTAAAGGTATGCTGCTGCTGCTGCTAAGTTGCTTCAGTCGTGTCTTACTCTGTGCGACCCCATAGACAGAAGTCCACCAGGCTCCGCCATCCCTGGGATTCTCCAGGCAAGAACACTGGAGTGGGTTGCCATTTCCTTCTCCAATGCAGGAAAGTGAAAAGTGAAAGTGAAGTCGCTCAATCGTGTCCGACTCCTAGCGACACCAGGCTCCTCTGCCCATGGTATTTTCCAGGCAAGAGTTCTGGAGTGGGTGGCCATTGCCTTCTCCTGGTGTTAATGTATAGGGAGAGTTATTTCCTCAGGGCAAGAATTCTTAAAGAGATAGTTTTTTCTTCAAGCTCTCTCTGGATTCTAAAGAATATTGTGAGCAAATTGTCAAAATTTTTCTGTGGCCATAGTTTTTAGACAAAAATTAGACCAGCTAGTGTTCAAACTGGCCCTGATAACAAGGGTAGTTTAGTCCCAGAAGGGATTGTTCCTCTTGGGAAGTGGGGAGTCTTAGTTTGATTAGCCCCAGCCTGTTAATTATAGGAGGAAGTCCTGAACATAAGGGAACTTCAGTCCATTTTCCTATCCTTTGTCAATAAAGATCTAAAGTTTTTAGGCCATTTTTCTTGACATTGGATCATAGCTACAGATTGACCAGTCAAAAAAAATTTTTTTTTCCCTCTAAGGTGTTCCCAGGTGGGGCACTGGAACTTTAGAGGGATTAGCTCTAGCATTTTGTACCAGATATCTGTGCATGCAAACGAAACCAACAATACCAATCCAAATCAGAATCTCACCAGCTGGGCGTCATACTTCAAATAAAACAAAAGGCGAAGAGATGCCCATAAATCAAAAGCCAAGTGGCAAGAAAACCCCCAAAAGATGGCAAAGTGATCCCCAGAAATAAATACCAGATGGCCTAAATACCACTAGACTTGTGGCCTGGCAGAATCAGTGCTAGTGGACTTTTTTCAGTTTTGATATACTTTCAAGCAATTTCTTGTCGGTTTCCTGAAAGAAGTTACTCTACTGTACTCTTTTATAACTTTCTAGATATCAAAGTAAGCATTTCATTCAGTCTGTTTGACCTTACAACAAGCTTTTTCTAACTGTGCATGCAAAAATATAAATTTTGGAATATCAAAATGACTTCAGTTTGGGCACTTTGTTGAGATCTCATTTAGTATAATTTCTCCAATTAATTAAGTACTTGCAAGTATGAGCTATATATGCATTGTACTGAATCAGCTAGAGTGTTAGAGGTTGGCTTTCTGACATTGTTCATTTCTGTTTTTGAGATTCTGTTTCTTACTTTAAGTTGAATTTTTCAGGGATTAACAGTCACTACTGAAACTGTTTGGTGGGCCTATAGGCTGCTTGTGAGCTTAACTCCTCCAAGAGTCACCCCAGAATCATTTCAGCTCCTGTTATGTGTCTCCAATTCTGCCTCTGGCAATCTAAGACCACCGTGGCTGCTCAGGTTGCTGAATGGCCAATTCATACTGTGACCCCCAAATGAACTAGTGTTTTAATTGAGTAGGTTTTCCTATGGGACCACTGCAAAGTAGGAGGACCAGGCCTCCACCACTGCCATAGGTTTCTCAATCACCTGAGAAAGCCATAACTGTCTGGAAGGAGTCTTGTCCCTTTTCTTTGGAGCAAAGCTCTCACTTTTATCCTAACAAATTCTATGAAGACAGACAAATTAAAGAAAAATGTGTCAGATCAACCTCTTACCTAACCACTCAGCCAAGACCACTCAGTCCCCTACAATGGAGTAGCCACAGTATCTTTTCAATTGAGCCATTGGTATTCTTCAGTTTCTTTCAGTTGAACCCCCCTCAGTGCATTTCCACTGGGTGGGTGTTCCCCTGGTTATCTTCAGCTAGCACCCATACCAACTATCTTTCGACTGGGTGGAAATTTCTTTGTATCTTTCAATCAAGGCCCACTGAGTGTTTAGACCATGTGTGGGTATGCTCCTGATATTTCACCTGTCCCCACCCAGTCTTTCCAACTGGAAAGGAGTAGGTAACCTGCTCCACTGCCAAATAAAACTCAGAATCTCAATGAATATGGGAGATTTGAGAACCAGGAGAGACTTACACCTATTTTTAGTCTACACTCCCTAAGAAGGCAGATGGGTACAAGGGGCTGCTGCTGGTACCAAAGCTCTGGTTGCTTGTGAGTTTCAGGTAAAGGAGGTAAGTCCACTCTGGGTCCCTTCAGGGTCACCATAACTGTCAAATAAAAGAGATGCTCAACTTGAGAACTTCTAGTTAAGTATTATTTGAAGCAAAATGAGGACTGCAACCTGGGAGACAGCATCTCAGATAGTTCTCAGAGATTGCACCAAAGAGGTGGGGGGCGGGGGGAAGGTCAATATATAAGATTTTGATGAAGTGGGGGTTCAATGCAATCAAGTGTTTACTTTACAAAATGTTTTCTGCTAGTCATGAGTATCTGATGTTATCATGAAAGGACTTAGTGTTTTTCGAGGTATGAAGAGATGTAAAGATTGGTATCATAAAATCAGTTTCTGAAAATTTCTATCTGAAGACCTGTTCCACCAGATTCCCTGGAGCACAGAGTGCCTCTCTCCACCTGAACTCCCTCATGGCATGTTGAAGGTCAACTGCTATGGTAGCACAGGTTTCTATCTTTGCAGAGGCTGATGGCAAATGCCTTTGTTGTTCAGGAGCTGGCAACACTCTTGGCAGGTGCCACTTCGTAGTTGCAAAATGACCTTTCCAGATGTGTGATAATTTAAGATTCTAAAGCTGTGCCCGTTTAATCTAAGTGATGAAAGTTTATTTAGAAGATACTAAAACTTCAATTACTTTAAAAAAAAAAGGCATTTTGAGAATGTTAATGAAAATGTCTGCATGCATTCTCAGTCGCTTCAATCGTGTCTGAGTCTTTGTGATCCCATGGACTGTATGTAGCCTTCCAGGTTCCTCTGTCCATGGAATTATCCACACAAGAATACTGGAGTAGATTTCCATTTCCTTCTCCAGCGGCTCTTCCTGACAGGGATCGAACAAGTGACTTTTACATTTCCTGCATTGGCAGGTGAGTTCTTTACCATTAATGTCACCTGGGAAGCACAATGAAACTGTTTGGCATTACCTAAAATGTTCTCTATAAGATGACAAATGAATTAAAAAATTATTACTGATGTTTAGGCTCACTAATTTATAAAATTCAATGTAGAGACAGCTCATAATTTCTTGCTTGTTGGTTTTATTAAAATTAAGGTTTTAATAGTTGAGGATTCTAATTTAAACATGTAATTAAAGCTATTAGAAATAATACAGCAACTTTTCAGGATACCGTAGGAAATAAAATGTATGTTTTAGTAAAGGAGATATGAGAAATGATATTACATTTTAGTGAGAACAAATAAGTTGGTTAATTTTATTTAGATGAAAAATGAAAGGCTGGATACAAAACGTAATGAGAGATTATGAAGAGTATCCTTAGATTGAAGTTAACTTTGTTAAGTAAACTAATGCAAGACTGGAAATTTTATTTTGTCTAAATACTTCTTTGCAAAAAGGCAAAATGGTTGTCTGAAGAAGCCTTACAAAAATAACTGAAAAGAAGAGATGCTAAAGGCAAAGGTGAAAAGAAAGATAAACCTATCTGAATGCAGAGTTCCAAAGAAGAGCAAGGAGATGTAAGAAAGCCTTCCTAAGGGGCCAATGCAAAGAAATAGAGGAAAACAATAGAATGGGAAAGACTAGAGATCTCTTCATGAAAATTAGAGATACCAAGGGAACATTTCATGCAAAGATGAGTACAATAAAGGATAGAAATAGTATGGACATAACAGAAGCAGAAGATGTTAAGAGGTGGCAAGAATATACAAAACAGCTATACAAAAAAGATCTTCACAACTCAGAAAACTACGATGGTGTGATCACTCACCTCGAGCCAGGCATCCTTGAGTCTGAAGGCAGATGGGCCTTAGGAAGTGTCACTATGAGCAAAGCTAGTGAAGGTGATGGAATTCCAGCTGAGCTATTTCAAGTGCTAAAAGATGCTGCTGCTAAAATGCTGCACTCAGTATGCCAGCAAATTTGGAAAACTTCACAGTGGCCAGAGTACTGGGAAAGGTCAGTTTTCATTCCAATTTCAAAGAGAGGCAATGACAAAAAGGGTTCAAACTACTGTACATTTTACTCATCTCATATGCTAACAAAGTAATGCTCAAAATTCTCCAAGTGAGGATTCAACAGTACATGAACTGAGAACTTCCAAATGTTCAAGCTGGATTTAGAAAAGGCAGAAGAACCAGAAATCAAATTGCCAACATGTGTTGGATCATTGAAAAAGCAAGAGAGTTCCAGAAAAACAACACTTTTGCTTTATTAACTATGCCAAAGCCTTTGACAGTGTGGATCACAACAAACTGTGAAAAATTCTTCAAGAGATGGGAATATCAAACTACTTGACTTGTTTCCTGGGAAATCTGTATGCAGGTCAAGAAGCAACTGTAAGAGCTGGACATGAAACAACAGACTGGTTCCAAATTGGGAAAGGAGTACATCAATTTGTATATTACTGTATATTGTCACTCTGATTATTTAACTTACATGAAGAGTATATCATGAAGAATGCTGGGCTGGATGAATCACAAGCTGGAATCAAGATTGCCAGGAGAAATATCAGTAAGCTCAGACACCACCCATTTGGCAGAAAGTGAAGAGGAACTGAAGAGCCTCTTGATGAAAGTGAAAGAGTAGAGTAAAATAGCTGGTTTAGAACTCAACATTCAAAAAACGAAGATCACGGCATCTGGTGCCATCACTTCAAGGCAAATAGATGGGAAAACAGTGGAAACCATGACAGACTATTTTCTTGGGCTCTAAAATCACTGCATAGGGTGACTGGAGCCATGAAATTAAAAGATGCTTGCTACCTGAAAGAGAAGTTATGAACAACCTAGGCAGCATATTAAAAAGCAGAGATATTAGTTTGCCAACAAAGGTCCAATCTTATCAAATCTATGGTTTTTCCTGTAGTCATGTATGGATGTGAGAGCTGAACCATAAAGAAAGCTGAGCGCTGAAGGATTGATGCTTTTGAACTGTGGTGTTGGATAAGATTCCTGGGAGTCCCTTGGACTGTAAAGATATCAAACCAGTGAATCCTAAAAGAGATCAGTCTGGGGTGTTCATTGGAAGGACTGATGCTGAAGGTGAAGCTCCAATACTTTGGACACCTGATGCAAAAAACTGATTCATTGGAAAAGACACTGATGTTGGAAAGGATGAAGGCAGGAGGAGAAGGGCTCAGCTGAGGATGAGATGATTGGATGGCATCACTAACTTGATGGATATGAGTTTGAGCAAACTCCAGGGGTTGGTGATAGACAGGAAGGCCTGGCATGCTGCAGTCTATGGGATCTCAAAGAGTCAGACATGACTGAGCAACTAAACTGAACTGAAGTTCCCTTTTTAATAACATATTCTGTGAGTTTCTGTGCTTTAAATGATCTATATTTATTTTCTTTGTGACATTGGTTAAGTGAATAGTTGTTGGTTCAGTGTTTTAGAATCTTTTTGATATTTCTAATAACATTTCCAAATATAAAAATCCAAGTTATTTAGTCTCCACCTTACACTGGGATGGATGCTTTGAAAAAACATCTCTGAGAAACCTCAGAAATAAATGTTAAGCTAAGTTTGCCTGATATTTTTACTTCAAAAATATTATCAAGTGATTAAAAGCAAATTTTAGTTTGTAATATATAGATAAATATCATTACAGATATCCAAAATTTATATGGTATCCCTAACATCTGATATGTCCTTATTTAATGTATCAGTCATATTTCTAGCAATTATACTAAAGTGTTAACATGTTGCAGAAATATGCAAGTTTCCTAATTGCTTTGTACTCAAATCTTTAAGCATGCAGAAGGGTCATGGCACAATCGATAGGGAAGTTGCTTTTAGAAAGAGTAATTTCCATCTAGAGAATCTTCTTCTATCTGCATAGTGATAGAAGGTCCCACTTTACTGGGCAAATTATTTAGGAAATTTATAAATGTTAGCCAATTATGCAACAGTTCCATTGTGCCTATTACTCCCAGTCTTTTGAGTTTGTGGAAAGGACAAATGGAGCAATTAAAATTCAATTGGCTAAAATTATGGATGCTTATTCCTTACCTTGCCCTAAATCCCTTCCATTGGTTCTCCTCAATCCACTCCTTGGGCAAACATCACTTATTTCCCTTTGAGATTATTACAGGGAGACCAATGAGATTGACTGAAGCACTGTACAATCTGATTACGTAAAGGGAGATATATTATCTTATTGCAAGTGTTTAATTAAATTATTGACAAGTCATTCTAAACTTGTTTCTGAATATTATCACAATAATTGTTATGCCTGAAGTCCAAGTCTCCAAAACTGAGAGAACAAGACATCTACAGCAATGCAAAAGCAAAAAGGGGTTTATTGCTAGCTCGAGCTAGGGCTCTCAAGTCACATCCAGCGCAGTGGAGTTGAGCAAGAGCCTTGAGCTCTGAATTACAGCAGTATTTATGCATTTGGTGAGGGTTAGAACAAAGACAGGGAGTTGGCAGGGGCAGATTGGCTGCAAGGGTTTTTTGGCATCTACTAATTGGCTAAATTTTCCCATGGGGGCCTGCTTAAGGACTCTCCTGTGTTATCCAGATTGGCTCCAACCGGGCTACAGGGAATAGGCTGACTAGCTGAGTCCCAAGATTGGGGGAATGATGATCTCAGTTCCTTCTGGTTAGTGACCCAGCTTTTCCTGTGGTTGTTTATCCAGGCCTACCCAGGCCTTAAAGCCTGTCATGGCGTATGTTAGGTCCTAACATTCCCTGCTGTCCTTTTATCATTGAGAGGAATCCTCTCCATTTTGAGACACTGTCTGATATTGTTGTCTCAGCACCATCACCTGAACTGTACTGATATATATATTTTTTAATAAAGGTTATTAATCTGTTTAAAATGCACAGGCTGAAGGTAAGAATAAGTAGGAGTATAATAAGCAGGACAAGCAGGGTAGAAATTAATGTTGTCAACCAAGGAGATTGATGAAACCAAGACTTGAACCATTTTTGTTGGGCCTCTCGCTCTCTTTTGTTGTGCCAATATACTTTTTTTACTTTTGTCATGGACTCTCTCACCACTCTAGTGTGGTCTGCATAAAAACAACATTTTTTTCTTAAGTGTACATAGTCCTCCTTGGTGTAGGAAAATCAAATCTAAGCCACTTTGGTTTTGCAGAACTACTTTTGACAGGGAAGTTAGAGACTTTTTAAGGTGGCTAATAGACTCTTTTATATGAGTTATGTCTTCATCTATGGCAGCCCTCAGGGAAATTAACCGTTGTTTTTGCATAGTTATAGACATTATTTTTGTTCTTGCTCTAGCTATCTCAAGAGTGAACAAGGCTGCTATAGTGACAGCAGTAGTCGTTTTTTTTTTTTCTTCTTTTTTTAGACATCTCTCTGGGCTATGTTTGTTGTTTCCAATATGTGTACATTTTCTCTGGTGGATGG
>SJYW01023346.1:1118546-1138859 GCA_006410735.1 Raphicerus campestris | reverse complement strand
CCAGGGGTCAAACCTGTGTCTCCTGCATTGCAGGAAGATTCTTTACCCACTGAGCTATCAGGGAAGCACAATATATTTCGTACAACTATAAACACAATCAAACAACAGAGGTTTTATCAAAAGTTTTGTCAATTATTTTCTTAAGCCTGGCCTCCCAAGTGGTATTACTGGGTTAAAGTGCATGATACTCCATTCATCCACTAGATTTTAAGTGTGATGTGGCATCTGATGTCCTTTGTCTACCTTATTGGTTCCTTCATTGGTTTTTTATATGTATGGATGTGAGAGTTGGACTGNTACTGGGTTAAAGTGCATGATACTCCATTCATCCACTAGATTTTAAGTGTGATGTGGCATCTGATGTCCTTTGTCTACCTTATTGGTTCCTTCATTGGTTTTTTATATGTATGGATGTGAGAGTTGGACTGTGAAGAAGGCTGAGTGCTGAAGAATTGATGCTTTTGAACTGTGGTGTTGGAGAAGACTCTTGAGAGTCCCTTGGACTGCAAGGAGATCCAACCAGTCCATTCTGAAGGAGATCAGCCCTGGGATTCCTTTGGAAGGAATGATGCTAAAGCTGAAACTCCAGTACTTTGGCCACCTCAGGCAAAGAGTTGACTCATTGGAAAAGACTCTGATGCTGGGAAGAATTGGGGGCAGGAGGAGAAGGGGACGACGGAGGATGAGATGGCTGGATGGCATCATGGACTCGATGGACATGAGTCTAAGTGAACTCCAAGAGATGGTAATGAACAGGGAGACCTAGTGTGCAGCGATTTGTGGGGTCACAAAGAGTAGGACACAACTGAGCAACTGAACTGAACTGAACTGAATATTTAAATATCAGCAAATGTGGATTTTTTTTAAGTCTTTTTTTTTTACTTTATTGCAATATTGCTTCTGTTTTCATGTTTTGGTTTTTTGGCCATGAGGCACATGAGATCTTAGCTGCCTGACCAGGGATTGAACCTACACCCCATGCATTGGAAGGCAAAGGCAAATCTTAACCCCTGGATCATCGTGGAAGTCCCTTTCATTGGTTTTATTATCAGCATCGATAAGCCCATTGAATACTTCAGGCTAAACACAGCAGACTGATCATGGACATATACTTCCTCTCACCCTCAAAACCCTGATAAAATGAAAATAGAATAAAATATATCTATAAATATATTTATCCACAAAGAAAGAGAATGGAAGATAAGACATTGGGAGACAAGAATTTTTAACACATCTTGCAGGGACAGAGGCAGATAGAGTTGCAGTCATTGATTTACCAGAGGAGACCGTATCTAAACGAGCCTTAGGGTTGACATTTCACCTTATCCAGAGGATCTCTGAGATTTTCAGACTCTCAGTGAGATACTACATGGTGGAGCTGAGGCATAGGGTTAAAAAAAAGATGGACTGTTTGAAAGTCTCTGTGTATGGAGTGGCTACACCTCGTTCTCTCTCCCATGTGATTTTGTCAGGAAATAAAGAAAAATCTCTCCGCCCCATCTTCTGCCCATAGAAGAAGGGAGCTTTAATTTATGGAGAACTCAGGAAGAATTACTGAAGTCAGATCTCAGACTTAGTGGAGGACAAAAATGAAGGCATTAAATGTAGGAATGAATACTGAATGGTAGGTAGTCCCTACTTTGCTCCCATGACCTTGACCGCCAAGCACAGGGTGCTCAGACAGGAAAAGGGGGACTCTTCTTAAAGAAACTGAAGCCCTCAGAGAACAATACTCCAGAGGATGACTTTTAGGTGTCACTTCAAACTCAAATAGCCAAGCTACTGCTCTTCACTGATAAATTTCACCCATGCATACAGAGATTCCAAGAAACCCTTTGTTGCTTCTTCCTCGCCCAAACCCCCTCTCCTTAGAAATGGACAGTCAAAAGTTATTGTCATTTTAGAGACTGATGAAAACAAAGAGCAAAGAGGAACGCAGAGGGGGAAAAAAAGAGAGAGTGGAAAACAGGAAATTTTCCCCTTAAAAAGTAAATACTCATAGAGAAATAAGTGAATATGTTGAATTAATAAAATAAGAAAAGAAAGTCTTCCAAAAGAAACAGTTAAGAATCAGAAAGTGCTCTTGAAAATCAAAAATTAGGAAAGAACACTGGAGTGGGTTGCAATTTCCTTCTCCAAAAAATTAGATAGAATCAATGATATCTCCCAGAAAATTAAGCACAAAGTAGAAAAATAAGAGAAAAAATATGTTTCAACCTAGGAGAAAGAAATGGCAACCCACTCCAGTACTCTTGCCTGGAAAATTCCATGGACAGAGGAGCCTGGTGGGCTACCGTCCATGGGGTCACAAAGAGTTGAATATGATTGAATGACTAAACAAACAACAACCTAGGAAATACATCCGAGTTCTGAAAAGAGAAAACAAAGTAAGAGGAAGAAAATTACCAAAAAAATAATGTAAAAGAATTATATGAATATCTGTTGGAAAGGGCTGCTCTATAAATTGCAAACAGACTCATGTTAACATATTAAGATAACATATATAACATTATTGGAAAAGTCTAGCATACCAGAGATAAAGCAAAGATTAATTTTTTTGAAGTTTTCAGAGATAAAAAACTATTCTACATTCATAGAAACATGGATCAAAATAGAGCTGGACTTTCCAATAGCTACACTGGACACCAGAAAACAGTAAGAGCAATATCCTAAAAATTCTGCAGGAAAATTATTTAAAACCTTGAAATGTATACCCAAAGTGTTGATCAAGGGTCAGAATAAAAGGAAGATACGTCAGAAGGGTGAGGTTTCAAAAACTGACTTCCTGTGCACCCTTTCTTAAGAAATAACTGCAGAGTTTCCCTAATGGTCCAGGGATTAAGACGCCGAGCTTCCACTGCAGAGGATAAGGGTTCCATCTCCAGTCAGAGAATTAAGATTCTGAGTGCTGCGCAGTGTGGCCAAAAAGAAAGAAAGAGCTGCAGGGTATTACCCATAGAAATAAGGAAAATTATCGAGATCATGGAAGACATAGAAGTCAGAAAATATGGGANATCCTTTCTTAAGAAATAACTGCAGAGTTTCCCTAATGGTCCAGGGATTAAGACGCCGAGCTTCCACTGCAGGGGATGAGGGTTCCATCTCCAGTCAGAGAATTAAGATCCTGCGTGCTGCGCAGTATGGCCAAAAAGAAAGAAAGAGCTGCAGGATATTACCCATAGAAATAAGGAAAATTATCGAGATCATGGAAGACATAGAAGTCAGAAAATATGGGAATTCAACAGGAATGTGAAAAATGAAATTCCAAAGATGGTATTCCAGCTATGTGGGAAGTATCAAGACCAGCAAGTCCAGGGTGGGTCAGAAGAGCCCATGGTTCTAGGAGGGAGTCTCCAGGAAAACAAAATGGAATTGATGGGCCAGCTAAAATGTTGAAATGTCTTACAGAAAATTTTATGAGGATATAAAAAAAGCAGTTAATAAACTCAGGTTGAGGGCCCAGCAAGTGCAAGTTAGAAATGACACTGAAATTAGTAGGTGAAGAAGGCTTTAAATAAAGAGATCTGAAATGAACATGGAGTGGGACTAACGGGGGATATAGGTGTGTAAATGTGTGTGCATGCATGTGCAGATGAGTGTGAGTGTGTGTGTGTCACAAGAAAGAAGTGAGGACAGAGCAAGAAGGAAGAGCTGACACTGTATTCAAAGGTCCCATTGCCAACATAACGGGCTTCCCTGGTGGCTCAGTGGCAAAGAACCTGCCTGCCAATGCAAGAGCTGTGAGATCGATCCTAGGGTCCAGAAGACCCCCTGGAAGAGGAAATGGCAACCCACTCCAGCATTTTTGCCTGGAGAATCCCATGGACAGAGGAGCCTTGCGGGTTACAGTTCATGGGCCCACAAGAGTCGGACATGACTTAGTGACTAAACAACAACTGCTGACACAAAACTCAAGTTCCCTTGGGGAAATGTCTTTGAGGTGATTTGTTTGTTTGTTTTTCAGTTTGTTCTAAGGTTAGAGGTCACTGCTAATTCTGCCAAGTGGCCTGCGATGTGTTGTATCTTCTGGGTATTGGAATTTCCCAAGCACTCCACCCACACAGCACAGCCCTGAGGGAGGGCTGGAGGAGCCTGCTGGCCTTGTGAAGTCTGTGGCTATGAAAGGGTTTCCGGGGGCAGGGTGGGAGTGGGGGTGTCCATTGGATGGACAGCCCTCATATGGAAGTCTGCTGTCACATCCTAGAGCCGAGTTGTGTAAAGAAGACTAAGTCAAATCCATCTCAAAAGGGACCTTTTAAGCCTCCATGTGGCACTTCCACTGGTTGAAAGGATTTCAGCAAAGAGTACAGGAGACATGGAGACTTCCACCTGATTTTGAGAAAACAGATGACTCTATCTTTTAAAAGTCTGAGTGGAAGCCACAGTGGGAATGCTATTTTGCAAAAATGTTTACTTTTTTTTTTTTCAACTCCCTGGACTATTATTACTGATGGTTGTTATTTGACATTAAGATCTGGGACTCACAGCCTCACACACAGATCTTTATCTTTTTTTCACACAACATAGTCTTATGGCAATGATGAAGATGACACCAGGATGGAGGAGGGAAAGCTAGCTATCTGGCCAAAAGAAATGGCAGTTGTGCCAAGGGCATTGGCCTGGGGGCAGGACTAGACCACCAAGGTGGGTCCTAAAAGGTTGTGACAACTGAGGGGTGGCCCCTGGAGCCTGGGATCTGAGACCTGGGTTCAGGGCGTGGTTACGAACACAGGTAACATGCCTCAGTTTTCTCATCTGTAGAACAGAAATTATTACTTTTCCC
Source organism: Raphicerus campestris (assembly GCA_006410735.1). Taxonomy (NCBI): domain Eukaryota; kingdom Metazoa; phylum Chordata; class Mammalia; order Artiodactyla; family Bovidae; genus Raphicerus; species Raphicerus campestris. The sequence continues at coordinate 1,134,076 of SJYW01023346.1, read as the reverse complement.
ATGGGATTAACTTCAAAAGTGGCAGATGTGAAAGACTTTTAAATGTGAGGAATTACTAAGGTGTAATTTATTATTATTACAATTCATATCATATTACGTAATATATAATTGGTATGTGATATATAATTATGTTATACTTTATAACAATAAAGGCTTCACTGGTAGCTCAAATGGTAAAAGCATCTGCCTGCAATGCAGGAGACCTGGGTTCGATCCCTGGGTTTGGAAAAACCCCCTGGAGAAGGCGCTGGCTACCTACTCCAGTATTATTGCCTGGAAGATCCCATGGGTGGGGGAGCCTGGCAGGCTACAGTCAGTGGGGTCACAAAGAGTCAGACACGACTGAGTGACTAACACTTATAACAATACATGTTGAGTATATATTAAACATCTTCCCACTTTTCAGAATTACTGTGATGCATTGTCTTCAACATGTAGACAAAATGCAGCCCGTATATGACTGGACTTACTGAGGGGACAGTTCTCTTACGATGCATTTGATTCAAAGGCCAATTTCTCAGCTGAAGCAGCTACCAAGTAGTGAACTGGAAGTTCTTAGGACCCAGGACCAGAAGTCTTGGTTCTGCCATACAGCCTGGTCAGGTCCCCTCTCTGAGCCTGGGTTTGCACATTGTATATCTGCGCAAGGGAGGAGTTAGACGGATGGCCTCTGAGGTTCTCTCTCTACTCAGGAATTGTGTCTCACGCATCTGGGTTAAGCATAGGGACCATGAGCTACTGTGTTAATCATCTATTACTGCATAACAAGTTATCCTAAAACTTAGCAGCATCAGCAACATTTATTATCTCACAGTTTCTGTGAGTTTCCTAAATTTAGGCTTAACTTAAATGGGGGCCTCTGACCCAAGGTCCCTCACAACCTTCAGTCAACCTCATGGCCAGATCTGCATCACCCCAGCGCTCAATGGGGGAAGGATCTGCTTCCAAGCTCACTCCTGTGACTGTCAGCAGAATTCAGTTCCTCCAGGGTTGTTGGACTGATGGCCTCAGGTCCTGCTGGCTGTTGCCCAGAGACACCCATCCTTCTACCCCTGAGCTCCTCCATAGGGTTACTCAACAAGCCAGCTGCTTTTTTGGTTTTTATCAGTGAGAGAAAGACAGGGTGGGGAGGCAAAAAGAGAGAGAGAGAAAGAGAGAGAGAATGTGCCCAGAATAGAAGCCACAGTCCTTTTCTAACCAAATCTCAGAAGTGACATCCCGTTGCTTCTGCCAAATTCTGTTCATTAGAGGCAAATCAGTGATTCAAGCTGACATTTAAGGGGAGGGCATTACACAGGGCATGTCTGGCAGGAGGCAGGGACTCATGGAATATTTTAGAGCTAGCCAACCACAGTAGCTAAGGGGGGTATCATCCATGAACTGTCACTTAGTTGGCATGACACTATTTATCCATTGGTTCATTGCTACAGTGAACATTCTTTACCCCCTTCCATGACATCACCTCGGGTATATGTTCCAAGATAGCAAAGACAACAAATCAGAAAGTCCTTGTCTCCATCTACTCATATTTGTCCTCTGTGAAGTGGGAGTGTCGCCTGGAGCTGCTTCTCAATTGTGTGTCCTGGAGGGCCCTCCACCCCCATTGATTCTAATGTGCTTTTCTGTGAAGAACCACTAATAAGAGAAAGACTCAGATTGGTTCTCAAAGGACCATACAACAAAGCAGAACTAAGAAAGGACTGTTAAGAGAGTTCTCCTGCAGCCAGACCCAGAATGTGCCTCCTAATGGCTGTAGCTCAGTTGGTAAAGAATTTGCCTGCAGTGCAGGAGACCCAGGTTCCATCCCTGGGTTGGGAAGATCCCTTGGAGAAGGAAATGGCAACCCACTCCAGTATCCTTGCCTGGAAAATCTCATGGGCAGAGGAACCTCGTGGATTGCAGTCCATGGGGTCTCAAAGAGTCGGGCACGACGGAGTGACTAACATACATAATGCACAGCGGCTGTCCCTCGGAGATGTTATTGGAAGAAGCAGATGAGATACCAAGTTCCAATAAGAAACCAGGTGGCTGAATGCTAACCAAACACTCCCAGCACCTCCCCTATCTCACTGTCTTCTTGTATCACTTTCTATGCCCATTTTCCCCATCAGATGTCAAATGCTATTGAGGAGAGCGCCTCTTGTCATTTTTACACCACCTCCCACAGCCCTACCCCCTCCCCAGTCCTACCCCAACAATTCTCTTTCTGGTCAATGTCCCTCTTTAGTTTATTTAATGTTTTACATGTGGTACATGTTCAATAAATTGATGTTAACTTTAAAGGTAAAGCAAAAGGAGAAACAAAGTACTAGAGAGGGGTTGAGAGGAGGTAAAATGCTTAACAGAGAATAGTATTTGAAGTCTTTCCAAGAAAGAAATGGAATTTACATTTGGTTTCCTTAAAATTCACTTTGGCCAGTGACATTTTGTCACAAATCTCTGGTGGGAAGTGAGTTCCTTGTGAAAAACAATAGTGTCAGAGGGGATGAGGACCATGTAATCCTTCAGTTTTAAGCATCCTGACACTTGGAGTTTTCTGCCTCCTTTTATCTTTCTTTTTTTAATTAATTAATTTATAGTTTATTTTTGGCTGTGCTGGGTCTTTGTTGCCGCTTGAGGGCTTTTCTCTGGTTGTGGTGAGCAGAGGCTACTCTCTAGTTGCAGTGTGCTAGATTCTCATTGTGGTGGCTTCTTCCGTTGCAGAGCGTAGATTCTAAGGTGCATGGGCTTCAATAGTCACAGGGCACATGCTTAGTTGGCCCTTGGCATGTGGGACCTTCCTGGACAAGGGATCAACCATGTCCCCTGTATTGGCAGGAGGATTCTTAACCATTGGACTATCAGAGATTTCCTCTTTTTATCTGTTTTGATACCCAACCCCAACGGGAAAGCGGTGTCTTCATCAAAAGCCCCTGTGTGTTGAGGGGCATGTGTTAGCAGTCACTGGAGAGAGCTCTGCATGGCACAAATGTGCATAAGTGTGTCAAACAGTATCCCCCAAAATTCATGTCCACCCAAAATTTCAGAATGTGAAACCGGATCTCTGCAGACATAATAAGGTAAGGATCTAGAGATGAAATCAGCCTGGATTTAGACAGATCCATTGATCACTTGAGATTCCTGGGTGGCTCAGATGGTAAAGAAGCTGTTTGTATGCGAAAGAACTGGGCTTAATCCCTGGGTCAGGAGGAAGATCCCCTGGAGAAGGGAATGGCTATCCACTCCAGTATTCTGGCCATGGAGAATCCCATGGACAGAGGAGCCTGGTGGGCTACAGTTCAAGGGCCGCAAAGAGTCGGACGCAACTGAGCTACTAACACTTTCACAGGTGATGAGAGGGTTATTCCTTCATAGAAATGGAAAAATTAGCCAATTCTACCAGGCACTGGCCATGAATATGATCACAGAGGGTCAGAGAAGAAGGCTGATTGGGAAAGATTGGAGAAGAGTAAGGATGAGCCTGGGCAGGTGTCAAGGGGAGTGAGGAGGGCAGACAGAGCCTCTGCTAGTCAGGCACGCAGACACTGGTGCTGGATCAGCTCTGGCTTTAAATTCTTCCACCTGTATTATCTAAGCTGACTAAAACTTTCTAATCTCCAGGGACTTCCCTGCCAGTCCAGGGGTTAAGACTCTGCACTTCCAATTCAGCCCTGATCAGGAAACTAAGATCCCATATGCTGTGTGGTGCAGCCAAAAAAACACAATTTTTTAATAAATAAATTTAAAAAAAAAAAACTTCATCTACTTATTCGTTCGTAGGTTCATTCTACCACTGCAGTCCTCTGTGCTGGAAGTATTACGATAGATGTGGCAGTCTTTGTCCACATGACAGGGTTTAGAGTTTACTGAATTAAGGCAGGCTGAGTGGAGCCAGTAGCCCCCGACACCTGTGCACGGGGCTGAATAACCCGTTCGTCCTCATCACCCTGCTCTTTGCCTCCTCCCACCGGCTCTGTACTGCTGGTGTTGCTCTTGATCACAGACATTCCTTTGTTTTCACGCACTCCTCTACCACTGTGTCTCCCAGCTCCTGAGAGAATTTGACACTGGGATCTATACCCACAGGACCACACACACACACACACACACAAGAACCACCTAAATCTTTCTAGAAACTATTCCCAAAGAGCCAGCTTACTAAGAGGCAAGTCCTGTGTGTCTGGATTCTTTATTGAAAAGTCACAGAGTCCTTTGTTTGAGAGACTGTTTTTCTTTAGAAGAAGCTATCCCAGATATGCATACTTCTCTTCCTCCTTTTTTCTTCCCTTCACCCCCTTTTCTCTCCTGCCTTTAAAAGATTCCACAGTCTTCCTTTGATAACCTCATCAGGATCTAACAATCTCACATAAGAAAGTGACTGTTTTACACAGGCGTCTTTCCTGGTGCTGTTCAGTCCTTACCCTGTAGCTTCTCACAGTGGGAAAAAAACACCCTCCCTGGTCAGTTGAGCCCTGGCCGCTTCCCTTGTGTTTGCAAACAGTCAATGAATTCGCCTTCTTCTTTGTTCATTTCAAATAAACACAATTTTTAAACTTTTTTGGGGGGGGGGGCTTTTGGTTTGTTTAATTTTGCTTTCTTACACCCTCACTTTGTTCAATTTATGTTTTAAGACAGTGAATTATTTCACATATTTTCAAGTTCTTACATTTCTAAAACTTGTTTATGTTGGTCTTTTTAGAGTCCCCACCCTTTCCCCTGCAATGATCTTAATGTTCCATTAAATAAATGAAAACAGTGCTCTAAAGTACGACATACTGAGGGGAAAAGAACCCTTGTTTTCCTTTTTTTTTATACTTTTCTTTATCCTCACTCAGTATGCCCCATCGCAGTAATGAGGCCATAGTATTGATTCTTGTTCGACTTCCTGGCCACCCCCATCCCTATCTGTCACTCTCATATTATCTGCAATTCCCAGCAGAGTATTTGCTTCACTGTTTTTTCCCGTTCTCCTATAGTTTTTTTAGTCTTGGATTCCATTCTGCTTGCTTTAAAGTTAGCAAAGAAAAAATATTAAGAATGATTGTTTTCAGGTTGTAAATGAAATTGTATAAAATAGTTTTTTATTGTTTTAGTCTTTTTATTGTTTTAGCTTATCTTATTCCCCAAACTGAAAAATGTACCTGCTACTTAAACCATCATTTTTTGGCAGTGGTTTCTTGGTCAGAATCAAATTCCTTCCTTTGCCTTCAAAAACAGCAAATACATCAAGAGTGTTGTTACACTCTATGTATTGAATTGTGGAATATCCATAATATTTTCAGATCCTGCAGGTTTCTTAATGTTTGCAGGACGTACTGCCAGAACACTATTGTTTCCAGACAACACAGCTAAATATACTTAAAGAGCATGTGAATTTAGAGTCAGAAAAAGACATTGATATCCATTGTGTTTATTTTTAGCATGTTGATACATAAGGACAATTTTTGAACTGTAGCTCACAGGGTTTTATTGTGACTAAAAATGAAACTGATAATTAAAATAGCTTTGCCTAGTTGATAAGAGTTTTTTGATCAAAAGCTAAATTATGGCAATCTGAAAACCATATGTAAAATGAAGACAAGTTTAAAATATAAATGGAAAAGAAACCTGAGATAATAACCTTTATTGAAATGCCCTAATGCAAGAAAGAAGACATTTCCATTATAGAAAATACGACCATTCAAGTAAAGGTAAAAAAAAAAAATTATTTCAGTGAGCTTTCATTTTTTACTATTTTTAATTTGCAAAATGTCTTTAATGTTTGAGAATCCTTCTAGCTCATAGTTCTCCTTTGGCATGATAACCTGCTCTCTTTTTAGAGATGTCAACACTCAGTGAGGATGCTACTTGGCTTTCTTTTCAATCCTCTAATAACCACCATTAATTCTCTTTCCCTAGAGCAATTACTGTTTGTCCAGCTAGATCTCCTTCTAAACTAGTTCCTGATCCTTCTCAAATGCCTAACGATTTTTCTGATAATTTTGCATATTCATGGGTTTAGTATCAGCTGGTCTGGAGTGGATCCTCTGGCACTCTGCTAACTGTGGTAGTCATGCTGGGTAACTTCCCTTGGCTGGCCTCTGCTCAAGTTATCTTCACAGGAATACCATTATTGCTGGCTCCCAAAACAGACGAGATCTGGGATCAGACCACACATCCCAAACCACATCCTGGGTCTGCTCTTGCCAACTTCCAGGTAACTCTGATATGAAATCAGGAATCCATAACTTTCTGGGCAAAGTGGGAGAAGACTCACCCAATCTAAGTGTTAAACATTAGTTTCTCAGTCGTATCTGACTGTTTGTGACCCCATGGACTGTAGCCCACCAAGCTTTTCTGTCCATGGAATTCATCAGGCAAGAATACGGGAGTGGGTAGCCATTCCCTTCTCCAGAGTATCTTCCTGACCCAAAGACCAAACCTGGATCTCCTGCATTGCAGGCAAATTTTTTATCATCTGAGCCACCAGTATAACACACTATTAATTTACCACCATCACCCCCACCAAACACTGTAAACTTATGAGTCTCCTAGAAAAGCTAAGATGCATCCAAGGTGCCATAAATGCAATCATATCAGTCAGTCAGAGAGTATATGATATGACTTACATGTGAGATTTAAAATATGATACAAATGAACTCATCTATGAAACAGAAACAGACTCACACACATAGAAAACTTACCAAAGGGGAAAAGGAGAGGGGGAGGGATAAATTAAAAGTTTGGGATTAATAGATATAAACTATTATATGTAAAACGGATAAACAATAAGGTCCTACTGTAGGCACAAGGAACTATATTCAATATCCTATAATAGAACATAATGGAAAACAGCTCATGTAGCTCAGTTCAGTTCAGTCACTCAGTCGTGTCTGACTATTTGTGGCCCCATGAACCACAGCATGCCAGGCCTACCTGTCCATCACCAAGTCCCGGAGTCCACCCAAACTCATGTCCATTCAGTCGCTGACGCCATCCAGCCATCTCATCCTATGTTGTCCCCTTCTCCTCCTGCCCCCAATCCCTCCCAGCATTGCAGTCTTTTCAAATGAGTCAGCTCTTTGCATTAGGTGGCCAAAATATTGGAGTTTCAGCCTCAACATCAGTTCTTCCAATGAACACCCAGGACTGATCTCCTTTAGGATAGACTAGTTGGATTTCCTTGCAGTCCAAGGGACTCTCAAGAGTCTTCTCCAACATCACAGTACAAAAGCATCAATTCTTTGGTGCTCAGCTTTCTTCACAGTCCAACTCTCACATCCATACCTGACTACTGGAAAAACCATAGCCTTGACTAGATGGACCTTATTTGGCAAAGTAATGTCTCTGCTTTTGAATATGCTATCTAGGTTGGTCATAACTTTTCTTCCAAGGAGTAAGCATCTTTTAATTTCATGGCTGCAGTCACCATCTGCAGTGATTTTGGAGCCCAGAAAAATAAAGTCTAATACTGTTTCCAGTGTTTCGCCATCTATTTGCCATGAAGTGATGGGACTGGATGCCATGATCTTAGTTTTCTGAATGCTGAACTTTAAGCCAACTTCTTCACTCTCCTCTTCACTTTCATCAAGAGGCTCTTTAGTTCTTCTTTACTTTCTGCCATAAGGGTGGTGTCATCTGCATATCTGAGGTTATTGATATTTCTCCTGGCAATCCTGATTCCAGCTTGTGCTTCATCCACCTCAGCATTTTGAATGATGTACTCTGCAGATAGGTTAAATAAGTAGGGTGACAATATACAGCCTTGACGTACTCCTTTTCCTATTTGGATCCAGCCTGTTGTTCTATGTCCAGTTCTAACTGTTGCTTCCTGACCTGCATACAAGTTTCTCAAGAAGCAGGTCAGGTGGTCTGGTATTCCCATCTCTTTCAGAATTTTCCACAGTTTATTGTGATCCACACAGTCAAAGGCTTTGGCCTAGTCAATAAAGCAGAAATAGATGTTTTTCTGGAGCTCTCTTGCTTTTTCCATGATCCAGTGGATGTTGGCAATTTGATTTCTGGTTCCTCTGCCTTTTCTAAAATCAGCTTGAACATCTAGAAGCTCACAGTTCACATATTGTTGAAGCCTGGCTTGGAGAATTTTGATTATTACTTTACTAGTATGTGAGATGAGTGCAATTGTGCAGTAGTTTGAACATTCTTTGGCATTGTTTAATATCACTGATCTGTTGAATCTAGGAAAAAATGATATAGATGAACTTATTTGCAAAGAAGAAATAGAGACACAGATGTAGAGAACAAACATATGGACACCAAGGGGGAAAGGGGGCAATAGGATGAACTGGGAGATTGGGATTGACGTATATACCCTGCTATGTATAAAGTAGAGAACTAGTGAGAACCTACCGTGTAGCACAGGAAACTCTACTCAGTGCTCTGCGGTGATTAATGGGAAGGAAATCTAAAATAGAGGAGCTGATTCACTTTACTATACAGCAGAAACTGACACAGCAGTGTAAAGTAACTATACTCCAATATAATTTTTTAAAAGATCAAACCAAAGAACATTAACAGAAAGAATGTGTGTGTGTGTGTGTGTGTGTGTGTGCATGTCTATCTGAATCATTTTATATACACCTGAAACTAACATATTTTAAATCAACTATACATATGTATAGGCTTCCCTGGTGGCCCAGATGATAAAACAATCCACCTGCAATGTGGGAGGCCTGGGTTCAGTCCCTCAGTCAGGAAGATCCCCTGGAGAAGGGCATGGCAACCCACTCCAGTATTCTTGCCTNGTCCCCTTCTCCTCCTGCCCCCAATCCCTCCCAGCATTGCAGTCTTTTCAAATGAGTCAGCTCTTTGCATTAGGTGGCCAAAATATTGGAGTTTCAGCCTCAACATCAGTTCTTCCAATGAACACCCAGGACTGATCTCCTTTAGGATAGACTAGTTGGATTTCCTTGCAGTCCAAGGGACTCTCAAGAGTCTTCTCCAACATCACAGTACAAAAGCATCAATTCTTTGGTGCTCAGCTTTCTTCACAGTCCAACTCTCACATCCATACCTGACTACTGGAAAAACCATAGCCTTGACTAGATGGACCTTATTTGGCAAAGTAATGTCTCTGCTTTTGAATATGCTATCTAGGTTGGTCATAACTTTTCTTCCAAGGAGTAAGCATCTTTTAATTTCATGGCTGCAGTCACCATCTGCAGTGATTTTGGAGCCCAGAAAAATAAAGTCTAATACTGTTTCCAGTGTTTCGCCATCTATTTGCCATGAAGTGATGGGACTGGATGCCATGATCTTAGTTTTCTGAATGCTGAACTTTAAGCCAACTTCTTCACTCTCCTCTTCACTTTCATCAAGAGGCTCTTTAGTTCTTCTTTACTTTCTGCCATAAGGGTAGTGTCATCTGCATATCTGAGGTTATTGATATTTCTCCTGGCAATCCTGATTCCAGCTTGTGCTTCATCCACCTCAGCATTTTGAATGATGTACTCTGCAGATAGGTTAAATAAGTAGGGTGACAATATACAGCCTTGACGTACTCCTTTTCCTATTTGGATCCAGCCTGTTGTTCTATGTCCAGTTCTAACTGTTGCTTCCTGACCTGCATACAAGTTTCTCAAGAAGCAGGTCAGGTGGTCTGGTATTCCCATCTCTTTCAGAATTTTCCACAGTTTATTGTGATCCACACAGTCAAAGGCTTTGGCCTAGTCAATAAAGCAGAAATAGATGTTTTTCTGGAACTCTCTTGCTTTTTCCATGATCCAGTGGATGTTGGCAATTTGATTTCTGGTTCCTCTGCCTTTTCTAAAATCAGCTTGAACATCTAGAAGCTCACAGTTCACATATTGTTGAAGCCTGGCTTGGAGAATTTTGATTATTACTTTACTAGTATGTGAGATGAGTGCAATTGTGCAGTAGTTTGAACATTCTTTGGCATTGTTTAATATCACTGATCTGTTGAATCTAGGAAAAAATGATATAGATGAACTTATTTGCAAAGAAGAAATAGAGACACAGATGTAGAGAACAAACATATGGACACCAAGGGGGAAAGGGGGCAATAGGATGAACTGGGAGATTGGGATTGACGTATATACCCTGCTATGTATAAAGTAGAGAACTAGTGAGAACCTACCGTGTAGCACAGGAAACTCTACTCAGTGCTCTGCGGTGATTAATGGGAAGGAAATCTAAAATAGAGGAGCTGATTCACTTTACTATACAGCAGAAACTGACACAGCAGTGTAAAGTAACTATACTCCAATATAATTTTTTAAAAGATCAAACCAAAGAACATTAACAGAAAGAATGTGTGTGTGTGTGTGTGTGTGTGTGTGCATGTCTATCTGAATCATTTTATATACACCTGAAACTAACATATTTTAAATCAACTATACATATGTATAGGCTTCCCTGGTGGCCCAGATGATAAAACAATCCACCTGCAATGTGGGAGGCCTGGGTTCAGTCCCTCAGTCAGGAAGATCCCCTGGAGAAGGGCATGGCAACCCACTCCAGTATTCTTGCCTGAAGAATCCCCATGGACAGAGGAGCCTGGTGGACTACAGTCTATGGGGTTGCAAAGAGTCAGACAAGACTGATTGACTAAGCACAGCACATATATATATATTCATATACATGTATATATTCTTTTAAAGAGAAGCTATAAACTCAGCTACCAAGTAGAGATGTTAGAGGATTTGAACTCAACCTCACACTCATAATACACCCCATGCAAAACAATTAATTGGCAATAGGAACTCAAAGAAAAATGTATACTTGTCAGAAAGTCCTTTACACCCTGACCTACAATGAGTTTATACCAAGAACACAGGTTAAGCCAATTTCTGCCAGAGATAAATTTAAGATGTCAACATGAAACTACATCCCAAGGGAAGAAAACTAGAAATTTTAGTTACATGGATAAATAATTTCATCGAAATGGCAGCAAATACCCAGGAGACTATACTGTTTACTTTTCAAATGTATTTTTGTCAAATGTACAAAGACCTTATGTTTCAGACCTTTGGTTTTTTCCCCCTATGTGTGTCTTCTCTCTGAAGATATCCTGCAGTATCTTCTATTGTATTCTCACCCTAACTCCACTTCCTCTTGATCTCTGTTCCCATTCTGATCCAGTTTTTGAAGAAACTGAAAGCAAAGCTTGCTCCAGCTTGGCAGACACAGAACATGAGCTAGGAATTTAACATATGTGGGTTTCCATAGCAGCTCTATCTCTTACCAAGTATGTGACCTTAGGAAATTACCTGACCTTGCTTATCCTCAGTTTCCTCACCTGTAAAAAGTTAATGACTGTCCAGGGTATGAGTGAAACACTTCCAAAGAACCAAGAATGGGGGGACCCATTAGAGATGAGAGAAGTATGAATCCTCCAATTTTTAACTGGAGCCTTTAGAAATTGGAAAATTCCAGAAGTTCCTTTCATGTACAATACTCCACATGGGTGTTCAGAGGAACACAAAACCTCCACTGTAATCACATACCTGCTCTCAAGGTGTTCACAGAAGCCCAGGCGGATCAAAATGGAGCTCTGAATAGAAGAGGAATAATAGCTTCTTTTGCAGAGAGAGCTGTCCCAGAGACAATGATGAAGCTTAATCCCAAACTTTTTTCTATTCCTCTACCAGAGGCAAGGACAAGTGGCAATTTCAGTAAGCTCTGAAAGCCACTTAATCCCCTTCTGGAAAACATTGAAGGTTTTGCCTCACTCTGTTGCTCAGGATCCTCTCTTGGGTACATGAGGCATTCAAGGATATTTTCTTCTAGTTCTGAAAACTCCTGGCTCTGGAACACACCAGAGCCTTCTTTGCCGTGGGGGAAAATTCCAGTGATGTATTCTTAAAATTAATATTCAATTCACCAAGCTTGGATTTCTTACCATTACAAATAAAGAAGTTTCCATGCAGAAGGAATTCAAATACTATAAAGAGCAGAGATACATGAGAGGATTACAGATTTCCATCTTATTCTTATTCTACTACTTCTGAATTTTACTTTAACTTGATTGTACTAAAATTAAACTCACACCCATGGATCAGAACATGTGATAAATAAAACCCAAATATATGGCAAAAAAGGACATTGACTTTTACTAATTACTCTTCTCCTACTTCTTTAAGAAAGATTTTTCTTCAATATCTTTTATCGAATTGGGACCAAGGGCATGGCAACCCCCTTCAGTATTCTTGCCTGGAGAATTCTAGGGACAGAGGAGCCTGGTGAGTTACAGTCCATGGGGTCACAAAGAGTCACACACAACTAGGTGTCTAACACTTTCACTTTCTCTCAATGTGGAGAAAAGGGAATCCTCCTGCACAGTTGGTGGGAATGTAAGTTGGTGCAACCACTGTGGAGAACAGTATGGAGGTTCCTCAAAAAACTAGAGTTGCCACATGATCCAGCAACCCCACTCCCGGGCATATATCCAGACAAAACTATAATTCAAAATGATACATGCACCCCTATGCTCATAGCAGCATTGCTCACAATAGTCAAGATGTGTGGGAACAACCTAATTATCCATTGACAGTGAATAAATAAAGAAGATATAGTACATACATATAATGGAATACTACTCAGCCATAAAAAGGAATGAAATAATGCCATTTGCAGCAACATGGTTGCCACCAGAGATTATCATACTGAGTGAATCTGAAAGAGGAAGACAAAGAAGACACAGAAGGACGAATACCACATCATATCACTTGTATGTGCCATCTAAACCATGGCACAAAGGGACCTATCTGTGAGGCAGAAACAGAATCAGGGGCATAGAGCATAGACTGCCAAGGTAGGGTTGGGAGAAGGCTGGACTGGGATTTGGGGTTAGCAAATGCAAACTAGTATATATAGGATGGATAAAAAACAGGGTCCTACTGTATAGTGCAAGCGGCTGTATTCAATATCCTGTGATAAACCATAACAGCAAAGAACATGAAAAAGAACATATATATATATATATAATGAACACATATATATATATGTATAACTGAGTCACTTTGCTGTATAGCAGTAATTAACACAACACTGTAATTCAACTATACTTCAACAAAAAGAAAAAAATTGGGACCCACTCATCAGGTTAAAGTCTGAATTTTAAAAAAAAAAAGATTCAATATCCTGTGGATCAACCATAATGGAAAGAATATGAGAAAGAATATATATATTATGTATATACATAAACATTTATGGGCTTCCCTGGTGGTTCAGCGGTAAAGAATCCGCTTGCAATGCAGGAGACGCAGGTTTGATCCCTGAGTCGGGAGGATCCCCTGGAAGAGGAAATGGCTACCCACTCCAATATTCTTGCCTGGAGAATTCCATGGACAGAGGATCCCAGCAGACTACAGTCCATGGGGCCACAAAGAGTCAGACACAACTTGGCAGCTGAACATGCAACACACACCGATGAACATATATTTATATACTGAGTCACTTCTCTGTACAGCAGTAATTAACATGGCAATGGAAATCAACTTACTTCAATTAAAAGGCTTCCCTCATAGCTCAGTTGGTAAAGATTCCACGTGTAATGCAGGAGACACTGGTTTGATTCCTGGGTCAGGAAGATCCACTAGAGAAGGGTTAGGGTACCCACTCCAGTATTCTTAGGCTTCCCTGTGGCTCAGCTGGTAAAGAATCTGCCTGCAATGCAGGAGACCTGGGTTCCATCCCAGAGTTGGGAAGATCCCCTGGAGAAAGGAAAGGCTACCCACTCCAGTATTCTGGCTTGGAGAATTCCATGGACTGTATAGCTCATGGGGTCACAAAGAGTCGGGCACGACTGAGCAATTTTCACCTCATTTCAATTTTTAAAAAAAGAAAAAAATTTGGCACCCACTCACCAGGTTAAACTTTGAATTGAAAAAAGAAAAAGATTCCAACACTCTCAGTGCCAGTATTTGGAAGAGTTTTGCCTAGACTTAAGTTCATGGGAGGACAAGCAATTTCAAGGAGGCGGACTTTTGTTTTGCAGAAAGTTTTCACTTTCATCTCAGGTTCAAAGAGTTTGTTAACAAAGTAAGCCACTCATTATAAGTTGCTCAGTTGTAACCGAATCTTTGCAACCCCAAGGACTATACTGTCCGTGGAATTCTCCAGGCCAGAATACTGGAGTGGGTAGCCATTCCCTTCTCTGGGGGATCTTCCCAACCCAGGGATTGAACCCAGGTCTCCTGCACTGCAGGTTTCTTTACCATCTGAACCATCAAGGAAGCTCATATACAAATAAATAATGCCAATATTTACTACAGAGTTACTGAGCTTACTTTTAATATCTTAACATTAAAAGAAATGAGAAATAGAGCAGAAGATACATTACCAAATTGGGTGTTGACCAACAACCAGACTCAAAGAATGCTGTAAAGTCCCAAGACACAGCACATCTGGACTCCTGTTGGAAAAAGGTCTCAGGCAGCCCATCTGCTCCCAAGGTGAAACTTCAAAAATTACAGTTCTGGATTCACACTTATAATCCCACAGATTGATATTACCATCAGCCTGTAAGCAAATTGCATCTCTGGTTTCATGTTAATGCTGTTTGTTTTGTTCATAGTGACGCTTTCAAAGGCCCACTTGACTTCACACTTCAGGATGTCTGGCTCTAGATGAGTGATCACACTATCATGGTTATGTAGGTCATTAAGATCTTTTTTGTATGGTTGTGTTTATTCTTGCCACCTCTTCATTTCTTTGGCTTCTGTTAGGTCCATACTGTTTCTGTCCTTTATTGTGCCCATATTTGCATGAAATGTTCCCTTGGTATCATTAGTTTTTTTAAAGAAATCTCTAGTCTTTCCCATTCTATTCAGTTCCGTTCAGTCACTCAGTCACGTCCAAGTCTTTGCAACTCCATGGACTGCTTCCCTGTCCATCACCAACTCCTGGAGCTTACTCAAACTCATGTCCATCAAGTCAGTGACGCCATCGAACCATCTCATCCTCTATCGTCTCCTTCTCCTCCTGCCTTAAATCTTTCACATCAGTATTTTTTGCAATAAGTCAGTTCTTTGCATCAGGTGCCTAAAGTATTGGAGTTTCAGCTTCAGCATCAGTCCTTCCAATGAATATTCAGGACTGATTTCCTTTAGGATGGACTGGTTGGATCTCCTTGCAGTCCAAGGGATTCTCAAGAGTCTTCTCCAACACCACAGTTCAAAAATATCAATTCTTTGGGCCTCAGCTGTCTTTATAGTCCAACTCTCACATCCGTACATGACTATTGGAAAAACAATAGCTTTGACTAGTAACAGCAACAGCAGACAGGCCTTTGTAGGCAAAGTAATGTCTCTGCTTTTTCCTCTGAGCCACCAGGGAAGCCCAATATGCTGTCTAGGTCATAGCTTTTCCTCTAAGGACCAAGCGTCTTTTAACTTCATGGCTGCAGTCACCATCTGCAGTGATTTTGGAGCCCCCCAAAATAAAATCTGTCACTCTTTCCACTGTTTCCCCATCTATTTCCCATGAAATGATGGGACCAGATGCCAAGATCTTAGTTTTCTGAATGTTGAGTTTTAAGCCAACTTTTTCACTCTCTTCTTTCAGTTTCATTAAGAAGCTCTTTAGTTCTT
>SJYW01023346.1:1097476-1116706 GCA_006410735.1 Raphicerus campestris | reverse complement strand
CCCTTTGTGCCCATGACCATCTTGTCCACACATACTTTTCTCTCTGAGGCAAGGTCCGTAATGTTCTGTGTAGTAAATACAGCTCTTCTCCATACTCCTCTGAATTTCCCAGTTACAGTGGGATGATGGGTTTCACTTTGGGGCAGAATACGTGGGCTTCCGTTCCTTCCTGCCCGGCTGCAGTGGTCAGTGACATTCCAAACTTCTGGAGAGCAGCCAGAAACTCGAAGTGATAACAGCCAGCTGAGTGCCCTTTAACTGCCACCACCACTTCAGTTAATGGACCTGCCATGTGTGCCAGCAGTAAACATTTGGGACGGCAGGTTCTTTGCTCACCATGGCATGAACTAATCTAATTCCCCATTAACACATCCTTTAACTCAACCCCTGGTTCCTGCTTCAGACTAGGAGAATTTCTGTTTCTGTTCCTCTGATGCAGCAGCCTGAGCCACCCACCCATAAATGAGAGATGACAGTCACAACAGTGCCGAAATAACATCTGACCAAAGTGAGCATCGTGCATGTGTGTGTTAATAGTTGGAAATATTCCCAAGGATTATCTCGGGATGGTAGGATTATGGGCAAATCTTATCTCTGTTCTTTACACTTTTCCATATTTTTTCCAGTTTTCCTCAATGTATATGCTAGCCTTTTATAATTAGAAAATAATATTAACATTATTTTTTAAAGAAATTTGTTTCATTGAAATCAGCAAAACACGTTATGACTGATAGGCATTCCAGAAAATGGCCCTTCACTGCTGCTAACACGGTTTGCTTACACGCTCCCTGCCCTGGTTTTCATCTTGCATTTGTGTGCTCACCAAGGTCATCTGTGGCTTCCGTGTGGCCGTGGGGTGTCTCGTCACTCTGGTTGTATGTCACATATTTGTCTCTGTCCCTGAACTAGACTACAGTCTCCTCGAGGGAGGGCCAAAATCATGTTGAAAGAAAGAGCCGGCTGGGCTGTGCCCCTCCCGAGACTTGAGGGGAGAATTTGTCCCAGCCTCCCTCCTGGATTCTGGTGGCACCCAGCATTCCCTGGCTTGAAGCCACATGGCTCCCCACTCTGCCTCTGTCTACATATTGCCTTCTCCTCTCTCATAAGGATACAGGTGATTATTTTTAGGACTCACTCAAATAATCCAGGATAAGCTCCTCCTCTCAAGATCCTCATCATAAGGACTTCTCTGGTGGTACAGTGGATAGGAATCCGCCTGCCAAAACAGGGGACCCAGGTTCAATCCTGGTCCAGGAAGATGTCACATGCCACAGAGCAGCTAAGCCCACGCACCGCAGCTAGCGATCCAAAGTGCTACAGCTGTTGAAGCCTGCCTGCCTAGAGCCCGTGCCCTGCAGCAAGAGAGGCTGCCGCCGTGAGAAGCCCATGCTCTGCAATGAATAGCAGCCCCTGCTCACGCAACTAGATAAAGTCCACATGCAGCCAAAACGACCCAGCACAGACAAAAAAAGATCCATGACATAATCATACCTTCTGCCATATGGTGTTCTAGAGATCAGGACATAGACATGTATTTGGTCAGGCAGTTCCTTGGTGGCCTAGTGGTTAGGATTCCGAGCTCTCATTGCCATGGCCTGGGTTCAATCCCTGGTCAGGGAACTGAGATCCTANGGGTACCCACTCCAGTATTCTTAGGCTTCCCTGTGGCTCAGCTGGTAAAGAATCTGCCTGCAATGCAGGAGACCTGGGTTCCATCCCAGAGTTGGGAAGATCCCCTGGAGAAAGGAAAGGCTACCCACTCCAGTATTCTGGCTTGGAGAATTCCATGGACTGTATAGCTCATGGGGTCACAAAGAGTCGGGCACGACTGAGCAATTTTCACCTCATTTCAATTTTTAAAAAAAGAAAAAAATTTGGCACCCACTCACCAGGTTAAACTTTGAATTGAAAAAAGAAAAAGATTCCAACACTCTCAGTGCCAGTATTTGGAAGAGTTTTGCCTAGACTTAAGTTCATGGGAGGACAAGCAATTTCAAGGAGGCGGACTTTTGTTTTGCAGAAAGTTTTCACTTTCATCTCAGGTTCAAAGAGTTTGTTAACAAAGTAAGCCACTCATTATAAGTTGCTCAGTTGTAACCGAATCTTTGCAACCCCAAGGACTATACTGTCCGTGGAATTCTCCAGGCCAGAATACTGGAGTGGGTAGCCATTCCCTTCTCTGGGGGATCTTCCCAACCCAGGGATTGAACCCAGGTCTCCTGCACTGCAGGTTTCTTTACCATCTGAACCATCAAGGAAGCTCATATACAAATAAATAATGCCAATATTTACTACAGAGTTACTGAGCTTACTTTTAATATTTTAACATTAAAAGAAATGAGAAATAGAGCAGAAGATACATTACCAAATTGGGTGTTGACCAACAACCAGACTCAAAGAATGCTGTAAAGTCCCATGACACAGCACATCTGGACTCCTGTTGGAAAAAGGTCTCAGGCAGCCCATCTGCTCCCAAGGTGAAACTTCAAAAATTACAGTTCTGGATTCACACTTATAATCCCACAGATTGATATTACCATCAGCCTGTAAGCAAATTGCATCTCTGGTTTCATGTTAATGCTGTTTGTTTTGTTCATAGTGACGCTTTCAAAGGCCCACTTGACTTCACACTTCAGGATGTCTGGCTCTAGATGAGTGATCACACTATCATGGTTATGTAGGTCATTAAGATCTTTTTTGTATGGTTGTGTTTATTCTTGCCACCTCTTCATTTCTTTGGCTTCTGTTAGGTCCATACTGTTTCTGTCCTTTATTGTGCCCATATTTGCATGAAATGTTCCCTTGGTATCATTAGTTTTTTTAAAGAGATCTCTAGTCTTTCCCATTCTATTCAGTTCCGTTCAGTCACTCAGTCACGTCCAAGTCTTTGCAACTCCATGGACTGCTTCCCTGTCCATCACCAACTCCTGGAGCTTACTCAAACTCATGTCCATCAAGTCAGTGACGCCATCGAACCATCTCATCCTCTATCGTCTCCTTCTCCTCCTGCCTTAAATCTTTCACATCAGTATTTTTTGCAATAAGTCAGTTCTTTGCATCAGGTGCCTAAAGTATTGGAGTTTCAGCTTCAGCATCAGTCCTTCCAATGAATATTCAGGACTGATTTCCTTTAGGATGGACTGGTTGGATCTCCTTGCAGTCCAAGGGATTCTCAAGAGTCTTCTCCAACACCACAGTTCAAAAATATCAATTCTTTGGGCCTCAGCTGTCTTTATAGTCCAACTCTCACATCCGTACATGACTATTGGAAAAACAATAGCTTTGACTAGTAACAGCAACAGCAGACAGGCCTTTGTAGGCAAAGTAATGTCTCTGCTTTTTCCTCTGAGCCACCAGGGAAGCCCAATATGCTGTCTAGGTCATAGCTTTTCCTCCAAGGAGCAAGCGTCTTTTAACTTCATGGCTGCAGTCACCATCTGCAGTGATTTTGGAGCCCCCCAAAATAAAATCTATCACTCTTTCCACTGTTTCCCCATCTATTTCCCATGAAATGATGGGACCAGATGCCAAGATCTTAGTTTTCTGAATGTTNTTTCTCAAAGTTCTCTAATGAAATGAAATGCCTGTTTTCAGTAGTGGGAGATTCCTTGATAAAACACCTTCCTTCCTTTTTCTGTCTTACTTTCTCAGTGACTAGTATTTCCTGAGCTCAATTCCTAAATGAAATGCTATATATGCTAAAGCCAATGTATTATATCCTAAAGTTTGTGTCCAGACTTCCCCTAAATTCACATGTTAAAACCTAATTCCCAATGCAATGGTATTTGAAGGTTGGGAGTCTTGGGAGGTGTTTACATTATGAATGCAATCAATGCCCTTATTAGGAAAAAAAAAAAAAAAACAGTGAGCCCCCGCAACCCTTCTGCCACCTGAAAATACAGCAAAAGGATGGCTGTCCATGTCCCAGGAAACAGGATGGCACCTTGACCTTGAACTTCCCAGCCTGTAGGGCATAAATTACTGTGATGTTTCACCTTAGCAGCCTAAACGAACTAAAACTATATAAAGCGCTGACACTCAAACTCATCTCCTGCTCTGCTTCTAGACAGCCCAAAATGAAGACTCCCAAGGTTTGGTTGCAAATTAATACCAATTATATTTTTTATTTTTAAAACATGGTCTTTTNTATATAAAGCGCTGACACTCAAACTCATCTCCTGCTCTGCTTCTAGACAGCCCAAAATGAAGACTCCCAAGGTTTGGTTGCAAATTAATACCAATTATATTTTTTATTTTTAAAACATGGTCTTTTTCTTGATTGTTAGTGAGGAGAACTTTTATTCCCTCACTACTTCTGTTTCCATTAGGAGAAGTCTAGCCAAAACACTTGAAGATTTTTACTGCCCATTCACATTTCTACACGGAAAGAGTGAGTTATCTGGTTGTTGAGTTCAGGAAAAGGAATTGAGCATGTTTGGCTCAATTCAGTCCATCTAGGCTCTTTGTCACAGATCTACCTGCCCTCAGAGAGGGTGACGTCCAGTCTTCTGGTCCAGTTCTTTGGCAATTATCAGGGCAAAATATCACTGCATAAGTAAAACATTGCATTCAAAGGTGAAGGATTGATACTAACCCAATTGGGTATTGATCTAAGCCATTCTCTAATTAACTTTATCAACAATAAAGCTGAATATTCATCTCTATCTCTTGTGTTTGGGTTTTCAACTGATTCCAAATTTAGGAGAGAAAGAAGGCAAGAATGTTATATAAGTATTATTTAAAAGTTTTCCCAAGTATTCTTGAAATTAAGCATATATTTCATTTGTTTATTATTTGTATCATTATATAATTCCTCGTTGACAGAGTTTTTCCTTTCCTTTCATATCTTTAATGATGTTGCTCCACTGGTTCATTTCTGGTTAGAAAAATTACTGTCATCCTTAATTTTTTGTTCCTTTGAACATGTCATGTCTCTTTTCTGGCTGCTTCTAATAATTTCTCTGTTGCTGATGTTAAGTAGTTAGAATAGTATGCCCCTTGGTTAGACTTTTTTGTATTTCTTGTGCTTAGAACTTGGGCTTCCCTGGTGGCTCAGAGGTTAAAGCGTCTGCCTCCAATGCGGGAGACCTGGGTTCAATCCCTGGGTTGGGAAGATCCCCTGGAGAAGGAAATGGCAATCCACTCCATTATTCTTGCCTGGAGAATCCCATGGACAGAGGAGCCTAGTAGGTTACAGTCCACAGGGTCACAAAGAGTCAGACATGACTGAGTGACTTCACCTCACCTCACCTCACCTATAACTTGCTGAGTTTCTTGGACCTGTGGGTAACTGCAGCCACGAAATTAAAAGATGCTTGCTCCTTGGAAGGAAAGCTATAAAAAATCTAGATAACATATTAAAAAAGCAGAGACATCATTTTGCCAACAAAGGTCCATATAGTCAAAGCTTTGGTTTTTCCGGTAGTCATGTACGAATGTGAGAGTTGGACCATAGAGAAGTCTGAGTGCCGAAGAATCGATGCTTTTGAACTGCGGTGCTAGAGAAGATTCTTGAGAGTCCCTTGGCCTGCAAGGAGGTCAAGCCAGTCAAACAATCCTGAATATTTATTGGAAGGACTGATGCTGAAGCTGGATCTCCAATACTTTGGCCACCTGACACAAAAAGCCAACTCACTGGAAAAGATCTTGATGCTTTGAAAGATTGAGGACAGGAGGAGAAGGGGGTGACAGAGGATGAGATGACTGGATGGCATCATCGACTCAATGAACATGAGTTTGAGCAAACTCCCAGAGATACTGAAGGACAGGGAAGCCTGGAAGCTACATTCCATGGGATCATAAAAGGTTTTCAACAAATTTTGAAAATTTCCAATCATTATTAACTTCTTCAAATTATTTTTCTGTTCCCTTCCTTCAGGACTCTAATTACACGTTTTAGGCCATTTGATGTTGTCCCATGGGTCATTAATATTCTTTTAGTGTTTTAAAATCCTCCTTTCCCTAAGTGTTTCATGTGGGGTAGTTGCTATTATTATGTCTTCAAGTTCACTAATTTTTTTCTTATGTAATATTTAACATAGCATTAATTCCATCCAGAATATCTTTCATCTCAAACATTGTACTTTTAATCTCTAGAAGTTTAGCTTGGGTCACTTTTATATCTTCTAGGACCCATTTAATGTTTTGAACATCTGTATTACTTATAATAATTATTTCAATGTCCTCATGTGCTAATTTTAACACCTGTGTCAATTCTCAGTTAGTTGTTCTTGACTGTTTTTTTTCCCCTCTTCATTATTGGTTGTATTTTCCTGCATCATTGCATGTCTAGTAATCTTTGTGTTTCAAAGACCATATTTTTACCTTGTTAGGTGCTGGATATTCCTATAAATATTCTTGAGCAACTTTTTTAGGGAATGCAATTAAGTTTCTTGGAAAAATGATCCTTTTTCCTTTTAGCTTTATTGAGGCATAATAGATCAATAAAAATTTGTACACATGGTGATGCCTTGCTATATATTAAACCTTTGAAAGGATTCTTATCAAATTAATTATGCATCTATCACCTCACACATTTATTTGGTGAGAATATTTAGCAAATTTTAGTTATAGAATATAGTATTAACAACTATAGTCACCATGCTATACATTAGATTCCCATGAACTATATAACTTTGTATCTTTTTAATATAATTTTACTATCATCTTATATCTTTTTGTATCCTATATAAGTTTTTACTTTTTTACCAGTATCTCCCTATTCTGACCCCTCAACCACTTTTCACCTCTGTTTTTGAGTTTGACTGTTTTTGGATCTTGTATCTAAGTAAAACCACAGCAAACTGATCCTTTTGGCTCTTGCTTTTAAGACTTGTTAAGTGGGGTCCAAGGGCTGGTGACTCAGATGGTAAAGAATCTGCCTGCCATGCAGGAGACCCAGGTTCGATCCCTGGGTTAGGAAGATCCTCTGGAGAAGGAATGGCAACACACTCCAGTATTCTTGCCTGGAGAATCCCATGGACAGAGGAGCGTGGTGGGGTATAGACTATGGGGTTGCAAAGAGTCAGACACGACTGAGGGACTAACATTTTCACTTCAAGTTGGTCCAGAGAGGCATTTAATCAAGAGTTAATAAATTCCCACAGCTGAGGCAAGACCCTTCTGAATGCCAGTCTGGTTTGCAGGCAGAGGCACTGTGTGAGTGCTGGCCACCATTCTCACGTATCCTTTTGGTGCTCTTCCCCAGGTCTTTCATTGTTTCCTCAGATGCTGATCAGCACTGTGCTGAAGACGGGGCGGGGGACTCCTCACGTCTCTAGAGTTCTGGTTCTACCTGGGTTACCCTCCTGTGCTGTGGCCTGAAAACTCAAGGCTATAAGCTGGAGCAGTTGTTAAGTTTCACTTAGTCTGGTTCCCATCTGTCAGGGATTATTGTCCTTCTTTTCAAACACAAAGACGGAACAAAGTCTTTTTTAGGCAAGGAAAAAGCTAAGAGAACTCACCAGCAACTTAACTTTAACCAAAAATGCTAAAGGAAGCTTCTCTAGAAGAAGAAAAATTATACTAGATGGAAATTTGGATCTACCCAAAGGAATGCTGTAAATGGTAAATCAGTTCAGCTCAGTCACGTCCAACTCTTTGCCACCCCATGGACTCCAACACGCCAGGTTTCCCTGTCCATCACCAACTCTCAGAGCTTGCTCAAACTCATGTCCATTCAAATCAAAATTTGTTGAAAATTATAAACCTGTTGCTGTTGTTGTTTAGTCTCTAAGTTATGTCTGACTCTTTATGATACTGTGGACTGTAGCCTGCCAGGCTTCCCTGTCCTTCACTATCTCCTGGAATTTGCTCAAACTCATATTCATTGAGCTGATGATGCCATCCAACCATCTCATCCTCTGTCACCCCCTTCTCCTCCTGCCCTCAATCTTTCACAGCATCAGGGTCTTTTCCAATGAGTTGGCTCTTTGTATCAGGTGGCCAAAGTATTGGAGCTTCAGCTTCAACATCAGTCCTTCCAATGAGTACTAAGGGTTGACTTTCTTTAAGATTGACTGGCTTGACCTCCTTGTAGTCCAAAGGACTCTCACGAGTCTTCTCCAACACCACAGTTCAAAAGCATCAATTCTTCAGCGCTCAGCTTTCTTTACACTCCTACTCTCACATCCACACATGACTACTGGAAAAACCATAGCTTTGACTAGATGGACCTTTATCAGCAAAGTAATATCTCTGCTTTTTAATATGCTATCTAGGTTGGTCATAGCTTTTCTTCCAAGGAGCAAGCGTCTTTTCATTTCATGGCTGCAGTCACTATCTGCAGTGAGTTTGGAGCCCAAGAAAATGAAGTCTGTCACTATTTCCATTGTTTCCCCATCTATTTGCCATGAAGTGATGGGAACGGATGCCATGATCTTAATTTTTGAATGTTGACTTTTAAGCCAACGTTTTCCACCCTCTTCTTTCACTTTCATCAAAAGGCTCTTTAGTTCTAAATGGTAAATGTCTGGGTGAATATAAAATTCTTTTATTCAAATATATAGTTGGTCCCATGACCACTTATAGACTAGTACATTATTTTCCCACTGAAATGAGATACTTCCTTTATTATATATCACATTCCTTAAATACCCCTGGATCTGTTTATATATGCTGTGTTTTATTGCAATGACCTATTTGTCCATAACTATATAATGGTACCAATCTGTTTTTATTTCAATCAATACAAAATTTATATAATACTTGTTAAGTCAAGTTCATCTCATTGGTCTCCATTTTTAAAATATCTTTGATCATTTCCACATGTTTATCCTACGATAAAAGATTTAAAATCAATACATCCATTCCTCCCCCCCAACACAAAAAATTTACTTCCTGTTTGTATTTTGACTAAAGTTATAATAAACCCATGTGATAATTTGGGTGCAACAGTTGGCTGAGATCAAGTTTGCATTAGGAGAAAGAGATCAGAAGTTTCTGGGCCAGGATAAAAGCTTGAGACACTCTATTTCACACGGAAGCAGTGACAGCTCCTGAGTCACTCAGGAAATGCTTTGTGGGATGCTGACCGGGAAGGGGTACATCTGGGTCAGCCAAGGGAGCCAGGAGAGAGGAGTGTGTGCCTTCTGACTGACCCAGGTCAGCGGTCCGTAGTGCCCTCTCTTAGAAACCTGATCAGCTTTACTTTTATTGCTGAAAGATTCATCTAAGGGAGAAATGGAGAGGGACCTGGACCTAATTAAGGATATAGATCCATCTGCAAAGAAAGGCTTCAGTCCTTGGTCATGAGGAGGGGCACCAAAGGTCAGCCTTGTCTTAGCCTTAGCTGTGCTGGCAGCTGATAGTTCTCCATCCCTGAGGTTATTTTATTTTCCATTTGAAACTCTAAACCACGAAGGCTCTGAGATGAAAGCTTATAACACTTTCGTATAAATGTGCTCATATTTAGCCTAGATCCTTTCATGCAAGAATTTCAGAGCACTGTAAAAACTACAAGGTGTCAGAGTTCATGGATCCCTGCCTTTCAAGGGAGGAACAGAGAGGAAAGGAGAGTGGAGGCTGCTTTGAGCTAGAGGATGGCTCGAAGCTGAGAGGGGAACTTCCCCTTGGAATGTGCACTGGGAGCCATCTCTGACTCACTTCCTCCAGCTTGAGTGGCAGTTCATAAATATTCTACTTGGTATGGAGCTCTACCCAGAAAGTGGCCTGATAACTGTTAATATATACATCAAGTATTCCTTAGTTACATTAGTTCTAAGGGAACTAACAAGGGAAAGATGGGGTTGCTGTCATCAAGGTGCTTGTGGTCTACTCAAGGAAGAAAAGACACAAACACATGTTAGCATTAGTACACAGCTGTGTTGTGCTTAGTCGCAGAAACCTCAGTTAAATACAGCGGGGAGACCAGAGTGGGAAGTTCTCACATCCTGTGATGAGAGCCGAGCCCGAAAGAGAAGGGAACACTCCTCTTCTTTCCTGGCAAGGACTCAGCCAATGGAAAACCATGGACTCTTTATTTTACAACTGCCCTCCCAACTTCCTTTTTCCCCTCCATCTGTTTAGTTCAGTTCAGTTACTCAGTCGTGTCCGACTCTTTGCAACCCCATGAATCGCAGCACACCAGGCCTCCCTGTCCATAGAACTCTCTATAAAAGGATTCTCTTTCCTTCGCCTCGAGGGAGACTTGCATATGATTCACCATGATTGCAGACCCCTAATTACAATTCTCTGCTGATCCCAGAATAAACCCATTTTGCTGCACAAATTTGTTTTAGGTCAACATACATAACATGGTTAAGTCACATCATGAGTTCCTTGAAGTAGAAACTGTTTTACTCAGCTTTACACCCCTAGAACCTGGCTCAAAAAAAAAAAAAAAAAAAAGAGGAAAATTGAACACTTGCTTAGTGCACAAGTCCACAAGATAGGTAATCAGTGCTAAAAGGTTTCAAACGTGACTCCTGAGAGATTACATGGGGAGGGAAGGCTGTATATTAGAAGAAGGATGTGATCCAGACCCCCAAATTCTTTGAGGATAAATTCCTATACGACTATTGATCTTAAGCCCTTCCTTCTTATTTTGTGCTGGGTAGAACATAAGAAAAAGAAGAAAATCGATGTTCCTATTAACACTTTCCTTTATCTAATGAGAACCACCTCATTCATTCATTCTACTNTGCACCCCTAGAACCTGGCTCCAAAAAAAAAAAAAAAAAAAAGAGGAAAATTGAACACTTGCTTAGTACACAAGTCCGCAAGATAGGTAATCAGTGCTAAGAGGTTTCAAACGTGACTCCTGAGAGATTACATGGGGAGGGAAGGCTGTATATTAGAAGACGGATGTGATCCAGACCCCCAAATTCTTTGAGGATAAATTCCTATATGACTATTGATCTTAAGCCCTTCCTTCTTATTTTGTGCTGTAGAACATAAGAAGAAAATCGATGTTCCTATTAACACTTTCCTTTATCTAATGAGAACCACCTCATTCATTCATTCTACCGAAGATCTTGAGCACACTTTATCTGCCTGGAGCTGCCCAGAGACCTTAAGATGTAAAAGTGAGGAAGTCAGACATTTGATGCCCCTGGTGCTCCTGAGAATCACAGGGGCTGCGCACTGGCCTCCCCTTGCTTCCAACCTCTCTCTTGCCCTCTTGCTCTCTTGTCGGATCAGAAGCCCATCTTCATGCTGGAGGCTAAGAGAACATTTTCTTTCACCTTCTGCTAAAAGAAGAGAGGAGAAAACCCATAGGATCCCTCCATGTAGTGAAAAGCTTCATGGTGACTGTAAACAGTAGATTATTCCCAGGCCCATGGGAATCTCTAATGAGAAGAAACTGTCACACTCAAATTCTCTAGTGTCAGTTTCTTTGGAGAACATCCCTTGGGAAACACTGACTGGACAAAATGCACTTTTTTGTACTATGCTTCATCCATTACTCCTGGGAAAAGGTACAGTTGAAAATAGTTCCCTAGCTCTATAGTTAGCAGCATCATTCTCAAAGCAACAGGGAAATCAGATGGGGAATCTGGCTCCAGCCTTGTGGCTTCCTGCTCTTAGATTTCAGTTCCATCTTTACAGCCACCTCTCAGAGGTAAAATATGGACTTTCTCCCACAAACACCTATTCTCTGAGTCCTGCTATACCACCAGACCCACTCTCTGACGTCACAGACTTGTACCTGTTCTCCTGTCTTATTCACTGAAGGCCAGTGAGAGTTTCAATGAACAATATTATCATAAAAGAGGGATTGGAATACTGTGACACACAGGTCAAGTCTGGCCCACTCCTTGTTTTTTAAATAAATAAAGTTTTATTGGAACACAATTCTACCCATTCATTTATGTATAGCTTAGGGCTGCCCTTTGTACCATAACAGCAGGGTTGAAGAGCTGTTATGAAGATTATAGCATCCACAAGACCAAAAAATATTTTCTAATTGGCCCTTTACAGATAACATTTGCTAACTCCTGCTATACTACAGTGAGAGAAATTTAAGACATGCATTCTGTGTTTTCCATCGTATTTAAAATGCAGTTGATTTTATAAATGAAATTACATTTAAATCTAGTCTTTATAGATAATATAAATTTTATACACCATCTTGGGTAATTTATCTTTAATTATAAGAATCCAAATGGAATTTATATCTGTATTCCTGGTCTGTTTGTCCCAGGGTGACTAAAGCTAATGATTCATTTCATTGGATTCAAAATAAGGCTGGTAAATAAAGAAGTAAAACATTTGGGGTGGCCTCAAATGAAGTTTCTCAAAATAGTATTAGAGAAATAGAATTTGGAGTGGCATCTTTTCTTGACTTATGCCCTTCTTCCTCAGGTCAAAATATCAAGTGGCCCACAGGCAATTTTTTTTAAGTCATAGATTTCATAAGATTAGTATCATTTTCAGTTCAGATGGAAAGAAATAATCTCAAGTAATACAAAGAAAAATCTAGAGATCATCTAAAATTAAGCCCTGTCTAGGAAGCAGTAGACATCACTTTGCCAACAAAAGTCCAATAATCAAATCTATGGTTTTTCTAGTATCATGTGAGAGTTGGACCATAAAGAAGGCTGAGCATCAAACAATTGATGCTTTCTAACTGTAGTGCTGGAGAAGACTCTTGAGAGTCCCTAGGACAGCAAGAAGATCAAACTAGTCAATCCTAAAGGAAATCAGTTCTGAATATTCATTAGAAGGACTCGTGCTGAAGCTAACGCTCCAATACTTTGGCCACCTGATACAAAGAGCCAACTCATTAGGAAAGACCCTGATGCTGGGAGAGACTGATGGCAGGAGGAGAAGGGGACGACAGAGGATGACATAGTTGGATGGCATTATTGACTCGATGGACATGAATTTTGAGCAAACTCAGGGAGATAATGAAGGACAAGGAAGCCTGGCATGCTGCAGTCCTTGAGGTCACAAGGAGATGGACACCACTTAGCAAGTGAACAACAACATTTTTAAATATCTAAGAGGATATATCTGGGGATATATCTGGAGAAAACTCTAAATCAAAAAGATACATGCATGCCAATGTCCCTAGCAGCACTATTTACAACAGGCAAGACATGGAAGCAACCCAAGTGCCCATCAATAAACAACTGACTTAAGAAGATGTGGTCCTTGTATACAGTGGAATATTACTTGGCCATAAAAAAGAATGAAATAATGCCAACTGCAGAAACACGAATGGACCTAGAGATTACCATGCTAAGTGAAGTAAGCCAGATAAAGACAAATATTATACGCTATCACTAATATGTGGAATCTTAAAAAAAATGTAAATGAAGTTATTTATAATACAGAAACAGAAAGAGACCTAGAAAACAAACTTCTGGTTATCAAAGGGGAAAGGTGACAGGAGGGGATTAACAAACCATGGCCACTGGTATAAACTACTGCAGAGCACTGACAGTGCACGGCAAATCAAAGCACAGCTTGCGACAAAACAAAAAATCAGCAACCCTGAGCTGGTCTTTATTTAAAATGTTGATTCTTTTTCATCACAGAGTTTTGCATTAATTTTTATCTTTAAAACATTGCATCACNATGTAAATGAAGTTATTTATAATACAGAAACAGAAAGAGACCTAGAAAACAAACTTCTGGTTATCAAAGGGGAAAGGTGATAGGAGGGGATTAACAAACCATGGCCACTGGTATAAACTACTGTGGAGCACTGACAGTGCACGGCAAATCAAAGCGCGGCTTGCGACAAAACGAAAAATCAGCAACCCTGAGCCGGTCTTTATTTAAAATGTTGATTCTTTTTCATCACGGAGTTTTGCATTAATTTTTATCTTTAAAACATTGCATCACTATTTTCATGAGTTGGGGGTGCCCCCTTAAGTTTTACAACCCACTCCGCTCATCCTGTCTAAGAAGTGACTCAGTGGTAAAGAACCCACCTGCCAATGCAGGAGATGCAAGGGACACAGGTTCGATCCCCAGGTCAGGAAGATCCCCTGGAGGAGGAAATGGCAACCCACTCCAGTATTCTTGCCTGAAAAACTTCCATGGACAGAGGAGTCTGGCAGGCTGTAGTCCATGGGGTCGTAAAGAGTCAGACACAACTGAGCGTACATGCGCTCAATAAGCTCCTCCTAGCCTGGCCCTACTCAGGCCGAGACAAAGTAGAAAGAGGGATTAGAATCGACTTCTGCCAGGAGCCCAGGAAGTGCAGGAGGCGTAGGCACTGTCAAGGCTGCGTCGCCCCTGTCCACCTGACTGGAGCACAGGACGAAGTTGGTTTTGCCACTTAGGCTAGAGCCACTCTGTCCAGTACAATGGATTCTAGCCAGGGGTGGCTATTTAAATTTATGTTAATTAACATCACAAACACAGACAGAGGGAGAAGAGAGCCCCTGGGGCAGTTGCCCAAGGACTGATGGGGGCAGGGGGCACCATGGGAACAACGTTGGACAGAACACAGTGCCCAGTGCATAGTGGATACAAAGTCATTTTTCCTTCCTTTATTGATCAGCGAANTATCCTTTTCACACTCCTCATATTGGGATTATGTATCTTTTCTCATTTTTTCTTGCTAGATATTCCATGTGCTTTTTAAATTTATCTGTTTTTGTACTCAGTCGTGTCTGACTCTCTGTGATATCAATTCAGTTCAGTCTCTTAGTTATGTCCTACTCTTTGCGACCCCATGGACTGCGGCACACTGGGCCTCCCTGTCCATTACCAACTCCTGGAGCTTGCTCATACTCATGTCCATCAAGTCAGTGATGCCGTCCAACCATCTCATTCTCTGTCGTCCCCTTCTCCTCCCACCTTCAATCTTTCCCAGTATCAGGATCTTTTCCAATGAGTCAGTTCTTCTCATCAGGTGGCCAAAGTATTGGGGCTTCAACTTCAGCATCAGTCCTTCCAATGAATATTTAGTGAATATATATATATGTATGTATATCCCCTCTCTCTTGAGCCTCCCCCAACCCCATTCCTCTAGGTTATCACAGAGCACCAGGCCCATGTGCTTTTAAAAATAATACATATTCTTAAGTTTGGGATAAATAGTAAATGTCTAAATGGGCTCAGATGTATAATCATTCTAATTAGCTTCTTTGCTCAAATATTCTTTATCTAGGATTATTTTTGTTCTAGTATTTTCTGTACATTCAAATAGTTCTCCATTTCTTTCTTTTATTCGTTTGTTGATTTATCTTAGGCAATAAAATAGTCTCCAGAAAAACACCATATCTTCAAAAATTAACAAGAAACTTGACAAACTACGCTTGGTCAGAAGCCACTCTGTCAATGAGACGTCCCTGACCCCTGAGTAAGGAGCTGGACACCGGCCACTCATCACCCTCAGCACCTCCATCACCGCACAGTCGCTGCCACAAAGCCTGCTGTTCCTCCAGGCTGACTTGAAAACCCAAACTATGAGTTACTGAAAGTTAATAAGTAAGCTACTAAGTCTCTTACTTATAAGTCTTTTAAATGTAATTGTTTGTCTTATGTATTTAAAAGTCTTCTGATTAATGTATACAATTTCATGATGTTATCTGTACTTGGGTTGATAATTTATTATTACCAGTAGGAAGTGCCTCTGTCCTTGTTGAGGGTAATTTTGCATTAAGTAATATTCCTTGTAATAGTAATACGGCTGTAATAACTTTCTTTTACTTACTATTTCCTGTTATATCTTTTTCATGCCTTAATTTTCAAATTGAAAAACATTATTTTCCTCCAATGAGTTTCTTCTAGACAGCACAGTATTTTTTTAAAACAATATCTTTGGAACATATCACATTTTGTCAATCAAAGAAAATGAAGTTTAATTTCCCAATNAAAGAGAGAGAGGGGGGGGGAAAATGAAAGGGGTGGGACTGGGTGGGCGCTCCTCCTCCTGCTGCTCAAAAGTCCTGCACCCTGGAACATTTCACATAGGAGAAATTGTTCAACTGGGAGCTCTAAGGCAAAGGAAGTCACTCTGCCTGTATCTGGGTTTTTCATTTGTTTGGTGTACCTCTTGGCAAGTTAAAAAATGTTAGCAGGGATTTCTGGTTCATGATTGCATACTGGACAAATGTATTTGCCTGCCAGCCTTCCTAGGAGACTCCCACATTACCAAACATAAATATGTCAATAATGCTATAAGAAAGTTACTTACAGTTTTGTTAGCAAAAGACTCAAAGTAGAAATTTGAAAGTATAGTCGAGGCAGGAGGCTAGGGTGGTTAGAATTTGGAAATTAGGCAGTAGCTCTTAGGAAATCAAGAGTCCAAAGGGGTTTCCAGTAAAAAGTTATTGGTGCTTGGAGAGTTTGAGCTTAGCTAGTCTCATCTGCCATGGGTTTGGTACAGTTCATCCAATTTGCAAGTCATATTACGACTGCTTGCTACAAACTTTGGTTCTGTTTTTGAAATACAAAAAAAAAAAGTTTTTTAAGAAATCCATAACAGGGAACAAAACAGAAAAGGGGAGTCTCCAGAAAAATGAGAAATTGCAGCAAATTTCTAGAAAATAAGAGCAAATGCAAGTAGTTTGATAGATGCAACAGGTAGAGAAGAGGCAGCCTAGAATATCCAGGGAGAATTATAAGAGGGCCCACCTTTGTGTGTGACCAGACATCTGGTAGTAACAGCTGCTGTGTAGTGGCGTGCTTACCAGGCAACCTGCTTTCCATTTATTATGTCATTTAATCTTTTCGGTGACCTGATACTGTAAGAATTACTACCCATAGCTTACAGATTGAGAATCTGAGACTGCGACTCAGAGAAATGAAATAATTACCTAATTTCTCACAGTCAACAAGCGTTAGTGCTTGAATTTAAACTAACAGGCCTTGAATACAACTTTCATAAAGCAAAGGTTGCATCTCTGATTCATTACCAACCACAACTCCAAAACATAGCTGGCACGTGGCATCCACTGATGGGGGTAGGGGGGTGAGGCTAGAGGAGAAAGTGTGTGTGTACTGGAGTATTGGATGGAAGGGTGGACAGATGGATAGCTGAACCAACCCAAATCTAAATGACTCCAAATCCACCATACCACAACATATTGCCTCTCCAGGGTTCTGAATGTTAGTAGCTAGGTCATGTTCAACTCTTTGCAACACCATGGACTGTAGCCCTCCAGGCTCCTCTGTCCATGGGATTCCCCATGCAAGAATACTGGAGTGGGTAGCCATTCCCTTCTCCAGGAGATCTTCCCAACCCAAGGACTGAAACTGTGGTCTCCTGCATTGCAGGTGGATTCTTTACCATCTGAGTCACCAGAGCTCTGAAGTACCATGTAAGTCAGTCTAGAGACTATATCTAGAGAAGGAGATGTTCATTAAAGAGGGACTCAGAGGCTGTGGAACCTTATAAAGCCACGCTCAGACACAGGGTGAGGAGGAGACAGAGCAGAGAAGCAAGACCCAGGAGACTATGGTCAGACAGTAGGGACGAAGAATCCCGACCAAAGCCTTCAAGCAAGAAGAGGCCAAGAACTGAGAGAAGTCCTGAGTGGCAGGCCTGGGGCACCAGCCCAGCCCAGGAACGGAGCCCATTGGCTTGTGCGTGGATGGAGCCAGAAGGCCGAGAAGCAGTGAAGCGTGCTATGGAGCCAGAGGCTCAGGAAGCCAGGTGCTTGCTATATTTATGCATGTATTTATACCCTGCCTGGCTCCAGGAAGAACATAAGGCACCTTACAAGGACACAGAGAGTACAAGCTAGCACACATGAGAGCTAGGAAAATGTAAATAATAAGGAATGGAGTAGAAGAGGAAGCCAAGAAGGATGCGAACGTGCCTATCTTAAAATCCTGCACACTGGCTGCCTCCATGCTTGTTGAGGAAAGGACAGGAGAGGAGACCCGATGGTCTCTTTCTTCTCTACCCAAGCATAAAATTACCTAACATATAGACGTGGACATCAGACCGACAGAAATGAAAACGCCAACAGCATAGAATGTATGTCTAAGTCTTTTGCTCCCCTTGGGCACAACCCCTCCCCCTAGCGCTCAGGACTGCCCTCCTGTGGGAGAGTTTGGAACTGCAGCCGGAGCGCTTCTCTAAGAGGTCTGTGGCCAGAGGGGTGCAAAGAAGCAAGGCCCTCGTGCTCACAGCCCTTTCCAAGGCAAGCTTTACCCAAACAAGGAACATTAACTGNACATATAGACGTGGACATCAGACCGACAGAAATGAAAACGCCAACAGCGTAGAATGTATGGCTAAGTCGTTTGCTCCCCTTGGGCACAACCCCTCCCCTTAGCGCTCAGGACTGCCCTCCTGTGGGAGAGTTTGGAACTGCATCCGGAGCGCTTCTCCAAGAGGTCTGTGGCCGAGAGGGGTGCAAAGAAGCAAGGCCCTCGTGCTCACAGCCCTTTCCAAGGCAAGCTTTACCCAAACAAGGAACATTAACTGTTAGCCGTCCATTCCCTCCCCTCCAACAGTGTCCAGGGACTCCTACATTATGAGACAATGAGAGAATCCACTTGGTCCATGAGACAGAAACAAACCAATTGCTCAGGGAAGGCTCAGTTCTTCTGGTACTGCTGCTACCTGCTAAGTCGCTTCAGTAGTGTCCGACTCTGTGCGATCCCATAGACCGCAACCCACCAGGCTCCCTGGTCCCTGGGATTCTCCAGGCAAGATCACTGGAGTGGGAGTGGGCTGCCATTTTCTTCTCCAATGCATGAAAGTGAAAAGTTAAAGTGAAGTCGCTCAGTCATGTCCGACTCTTAGCGACCCCATGGACTGCAGCCTACCAGGCTCTTCCGTCCATGGATTTTTCAGGCAAGAGTACTGGAGTGGGGTGCCATTGCCTTCTCTGCCTTCTGGTACTAAAACCAGACAAGACTGTATCTTGATTCATCGTTATAAAGTCACTCGGAACTTCCCAGACGCGTCTTTGTGGGAGTGTTCCCCATAACCTCCCCATCACCCGAGACTGAGCTCTGATCTCGGGCACAGGATTCCCCTCTAATTGGAGCAACAGAACCACAAAGAAAGATTCCAGGCAATTCTGCACATAATGCTGAGAAAAGGCACCATGGCCCTCCCCCACACGGCCGAGTGTCTCTCGCCAGACTGCTGCTGCTGCTAAGTCGCTTCAGTCGTGTCAGACTCTGTGCGACCCCATAGACAGCAGCCCACCAGGCTCCCACATCCTTGGGATTCTCCAGGCAAGAACACTGAAGTGGGCTGCCATTTCCTTCTCCAATGCATGAAAGTGAAAAGTGAAAGTGAAGTCACTCAGTCGTGTCTGACTCTTAGCGACCCATGGACTGCAGCCTACCAGGTTCCTCTGTCCATTG
>SJYW01023346.1:1081930-1097424 GCA_006410735.1 Raphicerus campestris | reverse complement strand
GAAAAGTGAAAGTGAAGTCGCTCAGTTGTGTCCGACTCTTAGTGACCCCATGGACTGCAGCTTACCAGGCTCCTCCGTCCATGGGATTTTCCAGGCAAGAGTACTGGAGTGGGGTGCCATTGCCTTCTCTCGCCAGACTAGACTGAACCAACTTTTCAGAATTGCCCCTGGTGCATATTTACTGCCGACAGAAGGAAAGGAGGTGAAAAAGAACAAAGAAGTAAAAGACCAAAAAAGGAGAGAAAATGAGCAAGCCCTTTCACGTGGATAGCAAGCGAGTAGCCCCAGTCCTGTGTCAGCACGTTGGGGATCTCCCCTGGCGGGGTGCTCCCAGCTCTCCCCGTCTCTCTCATAGGGGGAAATGAGTCTCTGGCTGGTCGTTGGCTGTAGAGTTACCACCTGGATGGTAATGTTTCTTGTTTGGACCAAGTTTACCGTAAGCATCAAAGATCTGGTTTCCACCCTGCTCCCTGGCCCTAGGACCTCTTGGCTTTGTGAGCCAGCTGCAGTTCCACATTCTCCCATGGGAGGGCAGTCAAGAGAGCTAGACTGAAAAGGACGTGTGCCGGTGGAGCGCATGGGCAAACCAACTTGGTTGCACACCTTAGCCATGCATTCTGTTGCTGTTGTCATTTTCATCTCCAGCTGTCTGATTTTCACATCTGTATCTGAAGTATTGATAATTCAATCCTTTGGCAGGGGAGAAAGGGACTATTGCGTTTCCTCAACCTCCTACCAAAAGATACAGAGGATTTCTCTAACTGAAAGCCATTAAATCTGAGAACGAGCTACTCAAGGACAGGTAGCCACATTGTACTGACTAGCAAGATGCCGTGCATCGCGTAGCATTCAGTTATTGTTCATGTCAATTTCCATGTGATTTTTAGTGAGCTGTAATAGTAGGATTCAAGAAAAATGGCATCCTAGAGGTATCCAATTTTCATCATCAAAATCTGCATTTTGGTCAATCTCATCCCTGAAATATCTATAGTGAGAGTAGTGGAGATACAGTGAGTGAGAGGAAGCTCATTCTCAGGTGAGGGTCAGAGCTTAAATCTTATGGCTCCTGATATCGTGCTGAGCTGTGCTGTGCTTAGTTGCTCCGTCGTGTCCAGATCATAGCCTGCCAGACTTCTCTGTCCCTGGGGATTCTCCAGCTAAGAATGCTGGAGTGGGTTGCCATGCCCTCCTGCAGGGGATCTTTCCAACCCAGGGATCAACCCAGGTCTCCTGCATTGCAAGCAGATTCTTTGCCATCTGAGCCACCAGGGAAGCTTTAGTGTATAATGATACTTTTCCATAAAGTCTGACTCGGAACATGAAGGGACATTTCCTGAAGTAAATAAAAGTGTGCCCCGTGCTCAGTCACTCAGTCGTGTTGAACTCTTTGGACCCTGTGGACTGTAACCTGCCAGGCTCCTCTATCCATAGATTCCCCAGGCAAGAATACTGGAGTGGGTTGCCATTTCCTTCTCCAGGGAATCTTCCCGACCCAGGGATGGAACTCAAGTCTTTTGCACTCACCTGCCTTGGCAGGTAGATTCTTTACCACTGTGCCACGTGAGAAGCCTGTAAATGCAGGAGGATACTTAAAATCTGTAGGGAGAAATGGAAACTGTAGCTCTTACACATCAGACACATTTCTCTCCCCCACTACTTTTCTTGAACAAACTCAGAGATCCTCATTTGACCTGAGTTTTAATCTATTTCTGGATTCATGTGGAAGAGCAGATCTGCTGCTAGGAAGCATTATCATTGTGTTATTTTTAATGTTTTGGCACCAAAACTTCCCGGCTAATCAATTATTTCCAGCTCAGCTGAGCCTTCCACCTAAGACTCAATATTCTGTCAGCGCCTCTTTGCTCTGTTTCACCTCAGAGCCTTTAGAGCAGACAGGAATCTATGGATACTTCATCTATAAAGTTCTTCTCAGAATGAGAAGAACTAAGATAAACTTCTGAAGGCCACAGGGATAATTCCTATTCTATATGCCAGTTTTCTTCAAAATCTTTTCTTAATGTTCCCCTCTCTCAAAGAATTATTATCAGTAAGCTAATTTAAGGAACTGATGTAACTATTAGAGGAGGAGGAATTAAAAAGTTTTAAAATCTAGTCACTTTCTGCTACAATAGAATTGAAAAAAAATAACGAATGAATAGTCACATCCCACTCCATAAATTATAAATCCCACCAGTTTACACATAAGAAAATACAAGCAGTAAATTAACAAAGATAGAAATGCTTGCCTCAGTAACAAGGAAGCTAATGCCAATTTAAATTACTTCAGTTCAGCCTCTCAGTCGTGTCCAACTCTTTGTGATCCCATGGACTGCAGCATGACAGGCCTCCCTGTCCATCAGCAACTCCCAGAGCTTGCTCAAACTCATGTCCGTCGAGTTGGTGATGCTATCCTGCAAGGGATCTTTCCAACCCAGGGATCAACCCAGGTCTCTCGCATTGCAAGCGGATTCTTTACCATCTGAGCCACTAGGGAAGCTTTGGTATCATGAAACTTTTCCATAAAGTCTGACTCAGAACATGAAGGAACATTTCCTGAAGTAAATAAAAGTGTGCCCTGTGCTTAGTCTCACACTGAATTTTAAATTTTGTGGAAATTTGAATTTCCACAAAAAGACAGAAAGTAGTGAGACAAGTGTTCACACAGAAGCAAAAGAGTACATGTGAACTCACGCACATGGGCAGTCTCAGAGAGTGGAGTGCCCTTGTGGTAGTTTGAATCATCAGTTCAGTTCAGTCGCTCAGTCATGTCTGACTCTTTGCGACCCCATGAATCGCAGCACACCAGGCCTCCCTGTCCATCACCAACTCCTGGAGTTCACCCAAACCCATGTCCATTGAGTCGAAGATGCCATCCAGACATCTCATCCTCTGTTGTTCCCTTCTCCTCCCACCTTCAATCTTTCCCAGCATCAAGGTCTTTTCCAACGAGTCAGTTCTTTGCATCAGGTGCCCAAAGTATTGGATTTTCAGCTTCAGCATCAGTCCTTCCAATGAACATTCAGAACTAATTTCCTTTAGGACGGACTGGTTTGATCTCCTTGCAGTCCAAGGGACTCTCAAGAGTCTTCTCCAGCACTGCAGTTAAAAAGCATCAATTCTTTGGCACTCAGCATTCTTTATAGTCCAACTCTCACATCCATACATGACTACTGGAAAAACCATTGATTTGATTAGACTGACCTTTGTCGGCAAAGTAATGTCTCTGCTTTTTAATATACTGTCAAGGATGGTCATAGCTTTTCTTCCAAAAAGCAACCATCTTTTAATTTCATGGCTGCAGTCACCATCTGCAGGGATTTGGGAGTCGAAGAAAAAGAAGTCTGTCACTGTTTCCATTATTTCCCCATCTATTTGCCATGAAGTGATGGGACCAGATGCCATAATCTTAGTTTTTTGAATGCTGAGCTTTAAGCCAGCTTTTTCACTCTCCTCTTTCACTTTCATCAAGAGGCTCTTTAGTTCCTCTTCACTTTCTGCCATAAGTGTGGTATCATTTGTATACCTGAGGTTATTGATATTTCTCCCAACAAACCTGATTCCAGTTTGTGCTTCATCCAGCCTGGCATTTTGCATGGTGTATTCTGCATATAAGTTAAATAAGCAGGGAGACAATATACAGCCTTGACGTACTCCTTTCCCAATTTGGAACCAGTCTGTTGTTCCATGTCCAGTTCTAACTGTTGCTTCTTGACCTGCATACAGGTTTCTCAAAAGGCAGGTCAGATGGTCTGGTATTCCCATCTCTTGAAGAATTTTCTACAGTTTATTGTGATCTACACAGTTAAAGGCTTTGGCATAATGAATAAAGCAGAAATAGATGCTTTTCTGGAATGCTCTTGCCAGGTGACCATTACTCATCTGCTTAAACAATTATTAGGCATTGTTGATGGATCTGTTCAGAAACAGATACTCTGACATATTTGGGGAGAGCAATTTATCAAAACAGATCAGAAGTTATGAAGCATCAATGCAACTGAGCTCCATTTTATGAAATTCACCACAAGCAAAACCTAACAAAAATTAAAATAATGTATAAAAACATTTATAAGTGTTATTTGTGATAGTAGGAAACCATGAATAGCCTGATTCTCAGCAACAGGAGAATGGCTGAGCAATTTGTGACTCGTCAACACAACTGTTGCTCTCTAGCTTCGTAGCTCTTTACAAATATGAGTGTTCAGTCAATTCATATTTAATATAATCATTGATAAGAAATTGGTTTCTTTTTCCTAATTTTGTGTCTTTTGTCATTTCTCTGTTCCACTTGAACCTCTTTCTCTAGGGTTGTATTTTAATTAATCTGGGGTTTTTTTTAGCCGTATTTTCATAGTCGTTTATTAGAGATTGCTCTTAGGATTATAATGTGGGTATTTATTTTGTCAAAGTTGACTACAGATTGATACTGACTTAATTTTGGATTTAAGAAAAAGAAAGCAACTCTGCTCCAATGTACCTCCATTTCATCCCCTTTTGTGATATCATTGTTATACATACTATATATCATCATAGGTATCATAGAGTCCCTGGAGGAGGAAATGGCAACTCACTCCAATGTTCTTGCCAGGAAAATCCCAAGGACAGAACTTGGTAGGTTATAGTCCCACAGTCAGACATGACTGAGTATGCATGTGGCATGGTGGTTATCATATAGTAATCACATAGGATACTCACATATAGTCACATATAATGCATCATATGTAACCATATATGAGATATATGTCCTCATATCATAAGTAATCATATAGTATATGTGATAGATACATCCTTATATATGATACATTGTATATATATTATATACCCAATAATATAACATTATAATTATTGCTTTAAGCAGTCATTTTTTTAAATTAAGATATAAAAAGAGAAAAGAAAACTCTATTATAGTCTCATATTTACCCACATATTTCACATTTTTTGGTGCCTTTCATTTCTTTCTTTGGGTTCAAGCTCAGTTCAGTTCAGTTCAGTAGCTCAGTCGTGTCCGACTCTCTGCGACCCCATGAATTGCAGCACGCCAGGCCTCCCTGTCCATCACCAGCTCCTGGAGTTCACTCAGACTCACGTCCATCGAGTCCGTGATGCCATCCAGCCATCTCATCCTCTGTCATCCCCTTCTCCTCCTGCCCCCAATCCCGCCCAGCATCACAGTCTTTTCCAATGAGTCAACTCTTAGCATGAGGTGGACTCTGTTTAGAAGTTACCAAAATATAAGTTCAGGACTTCTCATGTTCTGATTTGAATCATCTGATGACACTGAAACGGACGTTACTTAACAGTTTGTGTGGGTTTTGGTTTTGTTTTCCTGTAATAGGACCAATACATTAGCATCTTGTTCCGATTCCCTTGACTCAGCAACAAATTGCTCCAGAATTTAGAGCTTAAAACAGTGACAACACTTACCTTGCTTACAAAGCTTCAGTTTGGGCAGGACTTGGTAGGGTGGCTTGTCCATGTACCATTCAGTGTCAGGAAAGGTGTCTGGAAGATGCAGACAGCAATCATCTGAAGGCTTTCATTCACATGAAGCTGACTACCAGATGAGGGTTTCACAGGGCTGTTGCCTGGAACCCCTGCTTGTGGCCTCATCATGTTACTTGGACTTCGATCTATACCTACTTATAATATGATGGCTAAGGATAAGTGGTGAGAAAGAGGAGGATCAATGGGAGGAAACATAAAACCCTATCAGTGATGGAGGAGTGTCTACATTACAATTTTAACAGATCATGTTGGGTAGCATGTAGTGATATAAGCATCTCTGTAGGGGAAGAAGTCTGCCACTCAGCTTTTTAAAAAAATATGCAAAAACTTAAAATGAAAAATAAATGAAATTAGAATAGTAACTTGATCTAAGTGAAAAGTCATGGTTCACAAAATGATATGTAATGCACTTTTAGCAACTGTACACATTAAATCATTATTTGGGGGGACAGGCTTCTTAAAACAATAACTAACTTTTGAAGTAAATGCTAATGCTTCTTCAGTAGACTTATAACTCCTGGTTTTCATGTGGTGGTGACATTGTCACAGTCTCCCATAGTGAATTCTAAATTTCAGCATTCAGTTCAGTTCAGTTCAGTTGCTCAGTCACGTCCGACTCTTTGCGACCCCATGAATCACAGCACACCAGGCCTCCCTGTCCATCACCAACTCCCGGAGTTCACTCAAACTCATGCATCGAGTGCCCTTCTCCTCCTGCCCTCAATCCCTCCCAGCATCAGGGTCTTTTCCAATGAGTCAACTCTTCGCATGAGGTGGCCAAAGTACTGGAGTTTCAGCTTTAGCATCAGTCCTTCCAATGAACACCCAGGACCAATCTCCTTTAGGATGGACTGGTTGGATTTCCTTGCAGTCCAAGGGACTCTCAAGAGTCTTCTCCAACACCACAGTTCAAAAGCATCAATTCTTCGGCGCTCAGCCTTCTTCACAGTCCAACTCTCACATCCATACATGACCACAGGAAAAACCATAGCCTTGACTAGACGGACCTTAGTTGGCAAAGTAATGTCTNTCCCTGTCCATCACCAGCTCCTGGAGTTCACTCAGACTCACGTCCATCGAGTCCGTGATGCCATCCAGCCATCTCATCCTCTGTCATCCCCTTCTCCTCCTGCCCCCAATCCCGCCCAGCATCACAGTCTTTTCCAATGAGTCAACTCTTAGCATGAGGTGGACTCTGTTTAGAAGTTACCAAAATATAAGTTCAGGACTTCTCATGTTCTGATTTGAATCATCTGATGACACTGAAACGGACGTTACTTAACAGTTTGTGTGGGTTTTGGTTTTGTTTTCCTGTAATAGGACCAATACATTAGCATCTTGTTCCGATTCCCTTGACTCAGCAACAAATTGCTCCAGAATTTAGAGCTTAAAACAGTGACAACACTTACCTTGCTTACAAAGCTTCAGTTTGGGCAGGACTTGGTAGGGTGGCTTGTCCATGTACCATTCAGTGTCAGGAAAGGTGTCTGGAAGATGCAGACAGCAATCATCTGAAGGCTTTCATTCACATGAAGCTGACTACCAGATGAGGGTTTCACAGGGCTGTTGCCTGGAACCCCTGCTTGTGGCCTCATCATGTTACTTGGACTTCGATCTATACCTACTTATAATATGATGGCTAAGGATAAGTGGTGAGAAAGAGGAGGATCAATGGGAGGAAACATAAAACCCTATCAGTGATGGAGGAGTGTCTACATTACAATTTTAACAGATCATGTTGGGTAGCATGTAGTGATATAAGCATCTCTGTAGGGGAAGAAGTCTGCCACTCAGCTTTTTAAAAAAATATGCAAAAACTTAAAATGAAAAATAAATGAAATTAGAATAGTAACTTGATCTAAGTGAAAAGTCATGGTTCACAAAATGATATGTAATGCACTTTTAGCAACTGTACACATTAAATCATTATTTGGGGGGACAGGCTTCTTAAAACAATAACTAACTTTTGAAGTAAATGCTAATGCTTCTTCAGTAGACTTATAACTCCTGGTTTTCATGTGGTGGTGACATTGTCACAGTCTCCCATAGTGAATTCTAAATTTCAGCATTCAGTTCAGTTCAGTTCAGTTGCTCAGTCACGTCCGACTCTTTGCGACCCCATGAATCACAGCACACCAGGCCTCCCTGTCCATCACCAACTCCCGGAGTTCACTCAAACNCACCAGGCTCCCCATCCCTGGGATTCTCCAGGCAAGAACACTGGAGTGGGTGGCCATTTCCTTCTCCAATGCATGAAAGTGAAAAGTGAAAGTGAAGTCGCTCAGTCGTGTCCGACTCTTAGCGACCCCATGGACTGCAGCCCACCAGGCTCCTCCATCCATGGGATTTTCCAGGCAGGGGTACTGGAGTGGGGTGCCATTATGTGCATAGCAGAGGCCACTGGAGAAGAACCTCCAAGCCTCAGCAGATGTTTTAGAGAGAGCAGAGAATAGATGTTTTTGGCTTTGTTTTTGGCTGTACTGAGTCTCTGTTGCTGCATGTGGGGCTTCTTTCT
Source organism: Raphicerus campestris (assembly GCA_006410735.1). Classification (NCBI taxonomy): domain Eukaryota; kingdom Metazoa; phylum Chordata; class Mammalia; order Artiodactyla; family Bovidae; genus Raphicerus; species Raphicerus campestris. Next base: position 1,089,407 of record SJYW01023346.1, on the reverse strand, counting down.
CTAGCTGCCTGCTGCGGAGGAGTAAGAGGGGGCTCTTCATTGTGCCACTCAGGCTGCTCATTGTGGTTGCTTCTCTTGCTGTGGAACACGGGCTCTAGGGCACACAGGCTTAGTAACTGCAGCTCTTGGGTTCTAGAGCTCGGGCTCAGTAGTTGTGGCACATGGGCTCGGTTGCTCTGAGGCGTGTGGGATCCTCCCAGACCAGAGATCAAACCTACGTCTCCTACATCGGAGGCGGATTCTCACCCACTGTGCCACCAGGAAAGTCTTCATTTCTTTTTTGTTTATAAATATTGGTTTTCTAAAAGCCATTATTTTTTAAATTTGTTACAGTATTGTTTCTATTTTATGTTTTAGTTTTTTGGCCAAGAGATATGTGGGATCTTAACTTCCCAACCAGGGATGGAACCCTCACCCACTGCACTGGAAGGCAAAGTCTTAACAATTGGACCACCAGGGAAGTCCTGAGAATAACTATTTAGAGCACAAAGCATTAAGGGACCTACCATTAGTTAGCAGCACAACCAGGGGGAAGAGAGAGACTGAGGAGGAACTGCTGTATTGAGGGGGTGGAGAGAAAGAGAATGTTTAAAATTTTTCTTTGCATTGTGATAATTATATGCCTTCATCATTTTCTCAATAATGTAGTGAAGATTCCAGTTACTTTTAAGTGTTTTGGGGTAATACTCAGATTTTACTCCACGCTTAGAAAGGTTCCATCTGGCAGCTTTGTTTACAGATAGATGTGACCAACAGCGTTGCAGAAACTAAGTTTGAGTAAGAGCTGGAGAGGAAAATGGTGGGTAGAGAGTGTTGTTTAGGTTAAAAAAAAAAAAAAAGTGAGGGAAATAAGACTGTCATAATGGTATGTAGAAGTTAGACTCCATTTTTCTACCAGATAGGTTTAAATACTAAACTAGCATTTATAAAGTAATGATAATCATGAAGAGCCCCAGGGCCTCAGACCTCCTCTCTGTAAAACAACCTCCATCTTGTTACTAAATGCTAAAAGTTAGTTTGTGGTTTCCTCTGTGGTCCAAGCAGCAGTCCCTCCCACCATTATAGGCTAATTAGAGACACCACAGCAATGAGGTCAGGACTGGGCTCCCGGAAAGGCTATTAATCACTTCACAGGAGATGAAGGACCTGCTCTCTGCCCTCTGTTGGCAGTTTCCCTGGACGTATCCATCCTCTTGGGGGTTAAAGGGAACTACCGGAGACCGGGATTTATGAAAAATGATTAACAAATTACCATAGGTGAGAAGTCCCTTCATAGCAAAAAGCAGTGATCAGTTCCCCCCAAAAAAGGTGGGCAGAGATGCTCCTTGACCTTGACCTCATAGCTCCAACCTTGTAGTTTTGTTGGTTTTTTTTTTAATTGTTTTTTTTAATTAGCTTCCCTTGTAGCTCAAACAGGAAAGAGTGTGCCTGCAATGTGGGAGACCTGGGTTCGATCCCTGTATTGGGAAGATCTCCTGGAGAAGGAAATGGCAACCGAATCCAGTATTTTTGTCTGGAAGATTCCATGGACGGAGGAGCCTAGCTGGCTACAGTCCATGGGGCCACAAAGAACTGGACAGAACTGAGCGACTAAATTAATTAACTTGTCTGTGCTGGGTCTTAGTTGTAGCATGTGGGATCTAGTTCCCTGACCAGAAATAGAATCTGGAACCCCTGCACTGGGAGCACAGAGTCTTAGCACCTGGACCACCAAGGAAGACCCACCAACTTCCTAGTTTTGAAAGCTGCACACCTAGGGCTGTACGTGGCCTCACAAGGACCAAAAGGCCTGCCCCGCCCCTCCCCAGGCAGAGAGCAGTGGATGCGCCAGGCTAGGTGGAGGGCTTTACCCAGAACATGCAGGCTCCAGCTCTCACCCCCAACACAAACTCCCGCCTCACTGCTTCAAGGAGGAGGTGGCAACTCCCCCACTCTACTGGGTGTTGTTTTGTCAAAATCGCCACATTGGTCCTGCATGCATGCCTAGTCACTCAGTCATGTCTGACTCTGCAACCCCATGGACTATAGCCTACCAGGCTCCTCTGTCCATAGGATTCTCCAGGCAAGAATACTGGAGAGAGTTACATTCCCTTCTCCAGGGGATCTTCTTGACCCAGGGATCAAACCCAGGTCTCTTGCATTGCAGGCAGATTCTTTACCATCTGAGCCACCAGAGAAGCCACAGTGGCCCTACTCCCCCTCTAATCCCAGCCCCAAGAATGATACAGGGAGCTTTAAATCTTCCCTGAGGTGCAGTATCAAGTCTAGTAGCCCAGTATTCAAAATTATGAATCACCATGATCTCTGTTAAACACTGTGGAAAAAGATACATAAATAAAAGATACGAAACATAACCCATGTCTCCATTAGAGCTCTTCCTGTTTTCTCCATCAAATAAAACTTTTCTGTTCTCCCGATTTCCAGCTGCCATCATTTGTAACTTTAACGATCAGAAAATCTTTCTTTTAATTGTGCAAATAATTACAAGTTACAAGTCCTTGCTCTCCCCCTAATTACTCTGGAGGAATAACCCTCTCCAAGCCTTGGTTTTCCCATCTACAAAACGAGAAGGCTGTGTATAGCTTGCCAGCTAAGGTCCCATTCAGCACCAATATTCTGGAAATCTGTCAGAAATGTGATTATAAGTTATACTAATTTAGCCACAAGAGAGTATAGTCCTTACAAACCTGAAGTTCCAATTATTTGTATCTAACTTGACAGAACAAAATTAAACTTGGCTTGCCATGGGGGAAAACCATCATCTATACTAATTCTATTTTCTCTTTTGGAGGACTTAATGGCCCATTCATTTATCAGATTTTGGTAAGGGCTTACTCAGTTCACTTCAGTTTAGTCACTCAGTCGTGTCTGACTCTTTGCAGCCCAATGGACTACAGCACACCAGGCTTCCCTGTCCATCACCAGCTCCCGGAGCCTACTCAAATTCACGTCCATTGCATCAGTGATGCCATCCAACCACCTCATCGTCTGTCGTCCCCTTCTTCTCCCGCCTTCAATCTCTCCCAGCATCAGGGTCTTTTCCAATGAGTCAGTTCTTCACGTCAGGTGAACGAAGTATTGGAGTTTCAGCTTCAGCATCAGTCCTTGCAATGAATATTCAGGACTAATTTCCTTTAGGATAGATGAGTTGAATCTCCCTGCAGTCCAAGGGACTCTCAAAAGTCTTCCCCCACACCACAGTTCAAAAGCATCAGTTCTTTGGCATTCAGCTTTCTTTATAGTCCAACTCTCACATACATACATGACTACTGGAAAAACCATAGCTTTGACTAAACGGACCTTTGTTGGTAATGTCTCTGCTTTTTAATATGCTATCTAGGTTGGTCATGGCTTTTCTCCCAAGAAGAAAACGTCTTTTAATTTCATGGCTGCAGTCACCATCTGTAGAGATTTTGAAGCCTCCCAAAATAAAGTCTGTCACTGTTTCCATTGTTTCCCCATCTATTTGCTATGAAGTGATGTGACCGTATGCATGATCTTAGTTTTCTGAATGTTGAGCTTTAAGCCAATTTTTTCACTATCCTCTTTCACGTTCATCAAGAGACTATGTGCCAGGAACTCTGCCAACCACTGTTATCATCTTCACAACACATGCCCATGTTTCTAGGATTGGTGCATTAGTTGAGGTAAAGCTAGCTGCTGCAACAGATGAACCCACAGCTATCAGTGGCTTGCGACATGATGTTTATTTCTCACTCACTTGAAGTCCCAAATGGGTGTTCCTAACCGAGGTGGAGGGAAATGTTCTTTCAAGTAATGATTCTGGGGCTAAGGCTCCTCAATCTTGGGTCTCTGCTACCTTCAACACATGGCTTATTAGTCACAGTTCTCAACTACCTTAATCTGGCAGAAGGGTGAAAAGCATGGAGGCTTTCTTAAGGGCTACTCTTGTAAATGGTCCTCATAACTCCTGCTTGTATTCCTTTGATTCTCCTCAGTCATGTGATCTGCATCACTCCAGTGGGGAGGCTGTTTGCCCAGGAGGAAGAGGAACAGCTTGCTCATCACCTGTCAGTCTTTGCCTCAACAGGCATTAGTCCCATTCTGAAGATGAGAAAACTAAGGCTCAGCGAGCAAGTGGCTTCAATTTTTAAACGCTAAACCCTTGACAGCAACACAAATGCCACATTCACATAAATGCAAAGGGACTATACTTGTGAATGCTGTGATAGTGAAACCAGAAAGAGAAACTGATAAAGCAGCTGCTCGGAGAGGGAGATTAACCTTGCCTATTGGAGGACATGGGGGCTTCCCAAGTGGCTCAGGTAGGAAAGAATTCACCTGCCAATGCAGGAGACACAGTTTTTATCCCTGAGTCAGGAAGATCCCCTGGAGAAGGAAATGGCAACCCACTGCACTATTCTTGCCTGGAAAAATCCCATGGACAGAGGAGCTTGGCAGGCTATAGTCCACGGGATCGCAGAGTCGGACACAACTGAACAACTTAGAACAGCATTGGAGGATGTGAGGGTCAGAGGATCAGAGAGGTTATTAATAGTAAAGCAGTAAGACCAGCCAACCAGGCAGTGGCTAAGCTGGGACTCCAAGCCCAAGTCCTCTTTCTGCTACGCTGCCAGCTTGCCTTACATTCCATCTTGAATGACAGAAAGGTGTCTGCGGGCCCACAAGAAGAGGCAGGGCACTGCAGGCAGATAGAATGGCATGGATAAAAGTCTGCAGGCAAGATAAAGCCTCCAGAGACAGACCTAGTTATTTCATGTGGTCAGTTGTCTGTTACTAAGGCAATCAAACTGTCTATAGCCAGCCCCAAAGTAGATGACGTCTGTGGAATATTATTTCTTGGATAGCCCGACTGTTATATTGTCTGTCATTTTTTTATGCATAAAATTGAACTTTATGGTTCTGTGATAATAAAATCCTTTCATTTATACTGTGTTCCTACCCACTAAGCTTTCACTAAGATGTACTCTTTTATGTTACAGCTATATACTTGTATTAAAGCAGTTACAGATCCATCTAATTCCACATTCAAATAACTGCCCTGATCAATTCTTATTTTCCACACTTTCCCTTTTGACCCATTATCTCATTTCTCCAAATGACTCTACGATCATTTGCAATGCCTGGCATTTTGCTCTATGTATAGGTGCTGACCTATACGTTTAATAGTTGTGCAAATCAGCCTGGCTTAATCTGTGCTATTCGTCATTATTTGCAGCCTGATTAAAGTCATGAATCTCTGAAGTGTAACTATGTTTTCAAAATTGTCATCTAAATTATGTAAATAACAAGCCCCATAATTATCACTCTTCTGATGAGTTCAGGTTCAAAGTGTGTTCATCTATATTTATCACGTTCAAGGTGTGCTTGTCTCCCAGACAGCAAGCCTGTGCGGGAGGTGAGCCTCTCAGGTAAGAGTGATGTCAGCACCCTGATCAATACAGCCTGCCCACCATCCCTTCTCTTCATGTCAGCTCACACGCTTGCCAGTCCTCAAGGCTAGAGATTCTTTAAGGCGTGAAAATAGCTGAATCCTTATTTCTCTTAACAACTTTTCAGGATCTTAAGGCTGACCACCATGTTTCTTTTGCCATATTGTTTCTATCTCTAACAGGGATAGCTTTTCAGATCCTTCTAGAGAAATTCTTTGTATTTTTCACCTTCACTCGGAGATAAGAATACCAAGCAACTTCCCTTTAACAATCAGGAGTTCTTGGCGCTTCCCTGGTGGCTCAGTGGTAAAGAATCCTCCTGCCAATGCAGGAGACAGGGGTTTGATCCCTGATCCTAGAAGATCCCACATGCCAAGGAGCCACTAAGTCCATAAGCCATAACTATTGAGCCTTTGCTCAAGAGCCTAGGAGCCACAACTACTGAGCTCATGTGCCACAACGACTGAAGCCCCAGCTCTAGAGCCGGTGCTTGGCAACAAGAGAAGCCATCTCAATGTGAAGCCCACACACTGCAGCTAGAGAGCAGCCCCCACTCACCGCAACCAGGGGAAAGCTCATGCAGTCACCAAGACGCAGCACAGCAATAAATAAATAAAATTATTTTTAAAAACCAGCGGCTCTTCTTTCCAGCAGGATGGGAGTAGGCTTCCAAGCTGACCTCTGGAAATCCGATCGTTGATACAGTTCTCGGCAGCCCCGTGGAATGAACTAACCTGGGTTCGAATCCTGGCTCCGCCACCTATGAGCTGCATGACAGGTCATCTTTCTGAGCATCAGGTTCCTCACCTGGAAAGTGGGGTAATTACAGTCACCTTCCAGAGTGGTCATGAGATATAAGAGAGGTTAACGTATATCACATGTCCTGGAAGTGTTTCCCCAGAGAAGCCATGTTATACAGTGGTTACACACCTAGATTCTGGACCAGAATCCCACTCCACTACTTTCAGTGACCTTGAAAAACTTAATCAGTTCTTCTGGGTCTCAGTTTCTTCACCTCTAAAATGGGCATAATGATCGCATCTATCTCATCGAGTTGTTTTAGAATTAAATGTTTTGAGATTTAAATGCTTTCATCCCCACAAAGCATCCTTTGAGGCCCAGGACAGATCAGTCAACAAACCATATTGACTCCATGACACTGTCTACTAAGTGCTGGCCTGAATATGCGATGGTATGGTAGCATCTGTCCCGCAAAGTTCTTCTGCCAAAGATGAACTGCCCTGCAGTTCACAGTTGGGATTGGCTCCACAGCAGAGAGGAAAGGGTGATGATTAGACAACTGGACCAGAGAGGAAATGAGGGAATGCTTCCTGGAGGAAGAGAATCTTGAGCTGGACTTTAAAGCAAGATTTAAAACACCTGAGAGGGAAGGGGTAGGGGCTCTATCCGTAGGGGCTCTATCCATTGTGGCTGTTGGGTTTTCAAGCCAAATATCTCACATTTAATAACAGAGCTCTATAATAAAGGCAGAAAATAGATTAGTGGTTGCCAGGGATGGGAAACAGGGTGTGACTGCTTATGGGTATGGAGCTGCTTTGGGAAGGTAATGAAAACATCCTAAAATTAAATAGTGGTAGTGGCTGCACAACTCTGCAAATATACTAAAAGCCAGTGACTTGTATACTTTGAAAGGATGGATTCTATGGTATCCAAATTAAATCTCAATAAAACTGTTATTTACAAAATAGAAGAAAAATGAAGTACTATTAAGATCCTATCTGTTCTGCCTGTCCCCCTCCAGCCTTGGGAACTGCCAGGAAGCAGATGTGTTCCTGACACAATGCCACAAACCATGAGGACAAGCACAAATATTAATTGATGATAACATTTTTTCATCTAGCTCAGTAATTTTCAGCCGTGTGTAATTTTGTCCCAAGGGACATTTGGCAATGTCTGGAGACATCTTTGGTTGTCACGACTTGGGGGTGGGGGTGGGATGCTGCTGGCAGTTAATGGGTAGAGGCCAGGTAAGCACTGCACAGGGTACCAGGCAACCCCCCCCCACCCCCCTCCCCACCACCACAACAGAGAACGATCTAGCC
>SJYW01023346.1:1060443-1081832 GCA_006410735.1 Raphicerus campestris | reverse complement strand
AGCCCAAATTGTCAACAATGCTGAGGCTGAGAAACCGGATGGATCTAGCCACAATTCTACAGATTCTTTTTACCATCTCTTTTCAAATGTAAGTTTATTTTTAAGACACAGAAATGAATATCTAAAGCAATTCAAAAATTCTCTCTTCAGAGAATTTTTCCCTATATATGACTGTAGCAATAATATCCCAGTTTCAGTTTGTTCCAGATTCATAAGGAAAATGGGCTTTTTCTGTAATTTCCCAGTTTATTCCTCTCTTGAAAGCAAAACTAGGTAATATCTTTACAGGAATATGATATTTGCACTATATAAAAAGTTTATATGTTCAATTATTCATTCAAGTTTCCTCAGTATCTCTCTGGGTACAAAAGCACTTTTTTATTTAACAATAAGGACAACAAAATGTTGCTTTTCCCTTTAAAATGAAACTTAAAAGGAAAATATCTTACTGGGAAAATGGAAGTGTGTGTTTGTCTTGAGGGGGGTGTCAGAGACAGATGGGTAAAGAGAAAGGGAAGGAAGCTGAGTCTGACTGGGTCTGCCCCAGCCAGGTGGTCCTGGGCAGGTCACCTTTCTCACTAAACCTCAGTTTTGTGTGCGTGTCTGCATGCTAATTCGCTTCAGTCGTGTCCAACTCTTTGCAACCCTATAGCCCTGTAGCCCACCAGGCTCCCCTGTCCATGGGATTTTCCAGGCAAGACTACTGGAGTGGGTTGTCATGCCCTCCTCCAAGGGATCTTGCCAAACCAGGGATCAAACCCTCATCGCTTACGTCTCCTGCGTTGTCAGGGGGATTCTTTACCACTGTGCCACCTGGGAAGCCCCATCCTTCTGGGTTCAGTTCAGTTCAGTTCAGTTCAGTCACTCGGTCGTGTCCAACTCTCTTCGACCCCATGATTCGCAGCACACCAGGCCTCCCTGTCCATCACCAGCTCCCGGAGTTCACTCAGATTCACGTCCATCGAGTCAGTGATGCCATCCAACCATCTCATCTTCGGTCATCCCCTTCTCCTCCTGCCCCCAATCCCTCCCAGCATCAGAGTCTTTTCCAATGAGTCAACTNATCGAGTCTTCAGATCAAAGTATTAAAATACCCCAAAGAAAACAGGAATATACTCATAGTCAGAGGGTGGCCTGCCCCATGACCCTAAAAGACTGGAGGCAAGAACATTCAGGGGCCCCAGGGCACTGAGTCTATTCTAGAAGGGAGTGGTCTTCCAGAGTAAATGCGACTATTCCTCAAGTGGAAATGCATGGCTGCTTAAGTCACACCTTCTGGAACAGTGATGTGAGCTCAGGTCTGAGGTTTATGCAGCAGCAAGAATTGATGGGTGTGTGGATGGTGTCACCAGTGGCTATGTGTCCCACAAGGAAACCTGGGGCCACAGAAAACCACTCAGAGTAGGGCCATTTCTTCTGCCCTGTGTCCCCTCCCATCACTTAAGACTTTGTTTCCTGGGCTGATCAAACCAGGAAGCTACTGGAACCTCACTGTGAATGTGAGTGTGTTGGGGGGTGAGGGATCTCTTTAGCCCATTTCTAGTTCTCTTGAAACATTATATATATTCCCTTAAAAAATGTTACCCGAGCAAAATGACTGTAATTTCTGGAGCAAGAAGTTAGAAATCTCTCTGATTTACCCTCTAGTCGTTTCAAACATAATGCTGTTCACCACTGCCTAAAGTGCTTCTGTTTCTCTGACTACAAAGTAAAGCAGAGCTTACAAATATTTCTCCCGTCCATCTCAAAGGAGGCTGTGAAATTTAACTAGAAGAAATTTATGATCCCCAATAAAAGGTACTCATTAAGTATAATTGTTATCATTACTTGAGTCTATTTTTACTTTCCTGATTTTTTGTATTTAGAGATGGCATTACATGGTCCACAAGTACACCAGGGTTAGCATCCTTACTCACTTGCTTGTATACCTGGGCCTGTCCTGGGCTAGCCAGTGGATATTTCAAAGCCTTGGGTCTCTGGGCACTGGGGCTCACGGCAGCCCTAAATCCGAAGCTCCTCTCAGTGGAACTTTCTGACAAGCATCAAATTCCTTTCCAAAACAAATGTACCAATAGTTGGCTTGCTGTGGGTACAATTAGTCACTTTCTTAGAATGAGGAGCAAAGGGCTAATTGTTCTGCAAGTGGACAATTGCTGCTGTAATTATTAGCCCCTGTAATTTTTCATCCATACATAATTGCACACGCAGATGAGGAGTGCCTGGGCCGTCTTCTTGCAATTCCACCCATGAGGCCGCTCATTGTTATGCTCGGGGTTTTTTTCCACTTGTACCGGTCACAGTTGGTTGTGCTTTTCCGTGATTGTCTTTTCTTATTCGGTAAAATATCAATGCAAAAGCAGTTTTTAAAAAGTTTTTCCAGAACAATTTAAATACTGAATCAGCCCTCTAGTCACTGGGTTTCTGTTAAATGTAACAAGTATTTACAAAAGCAAGTTTCTGGCTGAAGTTTATGGAATCATAGAAAAGAATGAAGCTAGCAATTCCCCCCAGCTCCCAGTATCTGCTCCCCTGCACAGTCTCAGGCCTTCTCAAAGTCTTCAAGAAAAGGAAAGTCACAGTCTTTCTTTGGATCTTCATTTCAGTGTACAACACTAGAATATCCAAGTCTTGTGTGTTCCCAAACTGAGCTCAGGAGTTCTAAGATCATCACAGCAGTGGTAAGTTCACTGTTAGTTTCTTGGAGCAAAATGGACCACATTTGTTATACCTATGTTTTTAGCCAGAAACCACCTATATTAGGTTTTCCATGTGAAGTTTTAAAGAAAACGCTTTTAAATGTAGTTGATCTTTCTCCTGAGGCCAACATCCACCTAGCTTCATTTCACCTGTATCCACTAACCCTCTGTCCATGGCAGAAATGTATCCTGGTGATAGAGGAAGTTGTGGAGAAGACTTACCTCCTTCCAATTTGTAAAATTGTTTGAGGATTCCTTGTACCAAAGGGCATCCCACTGTCCCCTGTTCCTGGAGCATGACTGGAGGTCTGAGACAAACACATTTCCCCCGCACCCACAGTATGTCAGACTCCTCTTCAGATGAAAGCTCTGAATATTCAGGAAAATTCTTTTTAGCTTTGTGAACTCTCCTAATGCAAGAAGTCACAAAGCATGGTAATTCTGGGAAAGGTAAGATTGATTTAAAGGATTTGGGGAGAATCGTGCCATTAGGCAATGCTTTTGATTTTTCTTTTTCCTATTCTTTCACTGGTTCCAAATGAAAGTGAAACTCTCTGAGAGATATAATATCTACCTGCTGAAGTTGAGAAACAGGCTCCGGTGAAATCATTTGCTATTAAAGGTAAACCTGCCTGTACATAGACAGCAGATGTGCACCTATCTGCCTGCAAAATCTTCTGGAAGTCTCAAAACAACACTCAACTTCTCCCTACCTCATGACCCCTAAAAGCCGTGACCTGAGTCACTCCCCCCACCCCCACCATCTAAGAATGTTGATAACCACTGCTGAGATCAAGCACTGCATTTCCGGCACCCAAATCTCCCTTGTCTCCTCCTCAAAGAGGATCCCAAATGCACCACACTTGTCTTTTTTATGAGGCTACATTTGCCAGTTGGCTTCAATGCAAGCCCAAGTGCTTCAACAGCATCAATAAAGGGGTGGTAATCTCAAGAGCCCTATTTTTGTCCCCACTGTTCACCCCAAAAGGAAATGTACTTCTTACTAATAATAGAGGATGTGACCAGAGCATTCAGGATATTTATCTGTTCCTAGTTCGTTTGCCAAGGTTGATGTTTCCCGTCAGAGCTCTTTCAGAAAGGCTCAAACCATTAACCTCTTTCTCACTTGCCCTGCCGAAAGTCAAGGTCTGGCAATTTTTGTTTAGGAGATTAAACCAAAGACCAGCCCCTCCTCCCCGAGTACACAAACCAAATTAACACATGATGATGATGAACGCTAACATTTACTGAGCCGGGTGCCAGGCATTGTTTAGTCCTTTACACATGTTAACTCACTTAATCTTCACAACGACCCTGTGAGGTAGATCCCATTCCAATCCCCATTCATCTTTGTGGACACTGAGATTTTTGTTATTTCAGTTGCTCAGTCATGTTCAGCTCTTTTGTGACCCCACGGACTGTAGCCCCCCACGCTCCTTTGTCCATGAGATTTTCCAGGCAAGAATGCTGGAAAGGGTTGCCATTTCCTTCTACAGGGTGGACACTGATTTACAGAAGAGCTAAATAACTCACCCGAGGTCACACAGCTGGTCAGGATGCTGCTCTAGAGACACTGCTCTTGCTGTAGCTGTTGCTCCATCACTAAGTCATGTCCAACTCTTTGTGACCCCGTGGACTGTAGCACACCAGGCTTCCCTGTCCTTCACTATCTCCTGGAGTTTGCTCAAACTCATGTCTATTGTGTCGATGATAACATCTCATCCTCTGTCCCACCTTCTCCTCCTGCAACAGGGTCTTTTACAGTGTGTTGGCTCTTTGCATCAGATAGTCAAAGTATTGGGGCTTCAGCTTCAGCATCAGTCTTTCCAATGAATATTCAGGGTTGATATCCTTTAGGTCTGACTGATTTGATCTCCATGCTGTTCAAGGGACTTTCAAGACTCTTCTCCAACACCACAGTTTGAAAGCATCAATTCTTCAACATTCAGTGTTCTTTATGGCCCAACTGCACTTCTGGGCGGATGCTGTTTTATGTTTTAAGGTGATGTAGGCAATGGCGACCCACTCCAGTGTTCTTGCCTGGAAAATCCCATGGGTGGAGGAACCTGATAGGCTGCAGTCCATGGGGTCGCTAAGAGTCGGACACGACTGAGCGACTTCACTTTCACACTTTACTTTCATGCACTGGAGAAGGAAATGGCAACCCACTCCAGTGTTCTTGCCTGGATAATCCCAGGGACGGGGGAGCCTGGTGGGCTGCAGTCTATGGGGTCGCACAGAGTCGGACACGACTGAAGCGACTTAGCAGCAGCAGCAGCAGCAGGCTGACCCATGGGCTTCCCAGGTAGCTCAGCTGGTAAAGAATCTGCCTGAAAGGCAGGAGACCCCAGTTCAGTTCCTGGATTGGGAAGATCCCCTGGAAGAGAGGATTGCACCCCACCTCAGTATTCTTTCCTGGAAAGACATCATGAACAGAGGAGCTTAGTGGGCTACAGTCTATGGGGTCGCAAAGAGCCAGACAAGCACAGCACAGCATAGGCTGAACCATTGTCCTCCAGCTGCTGCCAAGGACCACAAAGCTAAGAAAGGGCTATCCTGGCTTCCCCCTATTCCTTAAGACCCATGATCCCCTTATGCCTCTTCTATAATTTAGCTCATTTATGGTTTGGCTGAATTCTACTTCTAAAGTAGAAGTGCTAAAAAAAACCTCTTGGGCTCTGGTCCAAAATAGATTCTTCCAGATTCACTTAGAAGTCTCTGAGTCAGTTTACAATAGAGCACATGTATTAGACAGACAAGCTCATTATCAGATTGCATGTCTAAAGAAATAACAAGTAGCACACAAGAGCCCATCACATTATATTTATCACCATCAGGCATTTGTCAACCATAGTCACCAAGTCTAAGGCTCATTGGTAATCTTCCATGAACCGTGCAATGTAGCAAGCAGCTAGATAAGCCTTGCTGCCACGTACTGCAATCTCTTGTAACTTGACCCATCTCCATATACCATATATTACTGACTTTTTTCATTAATCTGTATATAAATCTCTTTATCATTTAAAATTAGTTTTCAGAAACTCTTAGCCCTTGTAATAATCTGATGAACACTTGTTTGTTACAGTTCTGTTTGTTTTTCAAACAAAAGCTAAACTTAAAAAACTGNCAGCTAGATAAGCCTTGCTGCCACGTACTGCAATCTCTTGTGACTTGACCCGTCTCCATATACCATATATTACTGACTTTTTTCATTAATCTGTATATAAATCTCTTTATCATTTAAAATTAGTTTTCAAAAACTCAGCCCTTGTAATAATCTGATGAACACTTGTTTGTTACAGTTCTGTTTGTTTTTCAAACAAAAGCTAAACTTTAAAAACNTTTTTCATTAATCTGTATATAAATCTCTTTATCATTTAAAATTAGTTTTCAGAAACTCTTAGCCCTTGTAATAATCTGATGAACACTTGTTTGTTACAGTTCTGTTTGTTTTTCAAACAAAAGCTAAACTTAAAAAACTGTTTTATTCCTTTTTACTTTTTATTTTGTATTGGAGAGTAGCTGACTAACAATGTTGTGACAGTTTCAGGTGGACAGCAAAGGGACTCAGCTGTATATATACACGTGTATCCATTCTCCCCCAGGCTCCCTTCCCATCCAGGCTGCCACATGACATTGAGCAGAGTTCCCTGTGCTATACAGTAGGTGCTTGTTGGTTATCCATTTTAAACATAGCAGTGTGTACATGTCAATCCCAAACTCCCTAACTGTCCCTTCCCCCCACATCCTTCCCCTCTCAGTAACCATGAGTTTTATCTTGATTAAAAAAAGAAAACAATGTATGCCCTCATTTTTAATGTCTTCAGCAAGCTCTGTAGAAGACAAGGAGCTGAAAATAGAATTTGGCACTGAATAATATTCTATAACATGAAAATGCTTCCCTCGTATAAAAAAAAATTGTCACAGGCAACTTATCTCTGCATTCAGTCTGATAACTAAAGCCCAAGAAAATACAAGAAGGGATGCAGATTTCTGTTCCTCGTGTTTTCCTGGACGCATGTCCCCATCACCATCCCTGTCCTCCTGCAGTCTGTAAACCCCTGGCCTGGCTAATGCCCACCCACCTACTCATCCCCCAGCTCAAAATCTGATCCAGAGGAGGGGTGGGCTCGGGAAGACCTCCACTCTGAGTGAAAAGGAGAATCACTCTGGGGACTTCCCTGGTGGTCCAGTGGTGAAGACTCTGCACTTGCAGTGTGGGGGACATGGGTTTGATCCCTGGTCTGGGAAGATCCCACGTGCCTCAGAGCAGCTGGGCCTGTGTGCTACAACTACTGAGCCTGTGCGCTGCAGCTGCTGAAGGCTGAATGCTCTGGAGTTGTGCTCTGCAACGGGAAAAACCACTGCAATGAGAAGCCCACGAACTGCATGCAACTAGAGAAAGCCCACATGCAGCAACGACGACCCAACCACCAAAAATAAAGAAATAATTAAAAAAAAAAAAAACAAACAGCATTGCTCTGGGTTGAATTCATAGTGGAAAGAAAGTTGTTCAGTCATATCCTACTCTTTGCGACCCCATGAACTATACAGCCCGTGGAATTCTCAGAATAATGGAGTGTCCCATTCCCCAACTCAGGGATCAAAACCAGAATTCATTGTAGTTTTTTTTTTAATTTATTTTTTTTTATTGAAGGATAATTGTTTTACAGAATTGTGTTGTTTTCTGTCAAACCTCAACATGAATCAGCCAGAGGCTACATATATCCCCTCCCTTTTAATAGTGAGTTCAGTTCAGTTCAGTTCAGTTGCTCAGTCGTGTCCGACTCTTTGCAACCCCATGAATCGTAGTTAGTTCACTGTATTTTTTAGGTCACAGAATGTTTTCCACCTTAGAAGCTTATAAGAAATATATAAAACATCTTTCTGGGTCCTTAGCCTATAACCTTCCAAGTTTTCTTCTCATAACTGGTACTGTTTATCCTCAGAGTCATTAATTCAAGGAGAAACCAGCAATCTTGCTGGTTTCCAACTGAAAACAAAAGGAGAAGAATCCAATGTCCGGCCAATGTCCCTTGCCAACAGGTATGGCCACTCTCTGAAGGCCAAGAGATATAAATTTCAAGCAACAAAACTCTTTTCCTCCTGCCTTGGGCTCCCCTCTGGGCCCTAAAATGACTGTTTAACCAGAGACTTACATATCACAGTATATGGTTTTTTTCCTACACTCTAGGCAAAAAAAAAAAAAAAGAAGAAGTACCAGCTTAGGTTTATCAAAAAGGCAATTTCCAGCGGTACTTTAATTAAATGTTAACCTTTCTGTGAAGAATTATAAATCGCAATGGAACATAAACGTCAACCAACGACATTTGAGACCTACACTGAACTTATGTAATGTTACCAATAATAAGTGTGTCTATTTCAGATGTCAGTTAAAAGTTCAAAAGCTTGATCTGTGGGCGCCATCAAACAATTGGTGAGAGCTCTACACTGTGGTCCTTGGGGAGAATTTCCAGAAAGGTGACAGGTTTTGATCAGAACTGAAGCAGACTTCTAGCCTAAAGATCTGTTTTCTTTCTGTTCTCCTGGGCTTCCCAGATGCTTGGTGAAATCTTAATAATACCAGACATGTTTACAAGTCAGACTCAGTCCATTTTAGAGTCAAGATTCATAATGCCCTTCTCCCTTTCTTAACAAGTTGACACCCTTCACCTTAGAGTGATGCAATTGCTGGCTCTAATCTTCCAAATTCCTCCCAGTCCGCTGACGAGTAAGAAATGGCTTTCCCTTCCATCCGACTGACAGACGCCATAAACTGCACATGATTTTGTCAGCTCTGAAGTCAGGGCATCGGTAACTTCCATGGGGACAAAGCTGATAATCATCTCTCGGTATAAAATTGTCATTTAGAGAATTAGATAAATGTGAAGCTCTCCACGATGTCAAAAACATCACTCAAGGCCGCCTCCCCCATTCTGACAGAGTGTGACAGCCTGGCGTGGACATTTGTTTTCAGGCCTGTGCCTGCCGCAACCTGTCTCACTCTGCCTTGTCCCAGNAAACAGCATTGCTCTGGGTTGAATTCATAGTGGAAAGAAAGTTGTTCAGTCATATCCTACTCTTTGCGACCCCATGAACTATACAGCCCGTGGAATTCTCAGAATAATGGAGTGTCCCATTCCCCAACTCAGGGATCAAAACCAGAATTCATTGTAGTTTTTTTTTTAATTTATTTTTTTTTATTGAAGGATAATTGTTTTACAGAATTGTGTTGTTTTCTGTCAAACCTCAACATGAATCAGCCAGAGGCTACATATATCCCCTCCCTTTTAATAGTGAGTTCAGTTCAGTTCAGTTCAGTCGCTCAGTCGTGTCCGACTCTTTGCAACCCCATGAATCGTAGTTAGTTCACTGTATTTTTTAGGTCACAGAATGTTTTCCACCTTAGAAGCTTATAAGAAATATATAAAACATCTTTCTGGGTCCTTAGCCTATAACCTTCCAAGTTTTCTTCTCATAACTGGTACTGTTTATCCTCAGAGTCATTAATTCAAGGAGAAACCAGCAATCTTGCTGGTTTCCAACTGAAAACAAAAGGAGAAGAATCCAATGTCCGGCCAATGTCCCTTGCCAACAGGTATGGCCACTCTCTGAAGGCCAAGAGATATAAATTTCAAGCAACAAAACTCTTTTCCTCCTGCCTTGGGCTCCCCTCTGGGCCCTAAAATGACTGTTTAACCAGAGACTTACATATCACAGTATATGGTTTTTTTCCTACACTCTAGGCAAAAAAAAAAAAAAAGAAGAAGTACCAGCTTAGGTTTATCAAAAAGGCAATTTCCAGCGGTACTTTAATTAAATGTTAACCTTTCTGTGAAGAATTATAAATCGCAATGGAACATAAACGTCAACCAACGACATTTGAGACCTACACTGAACTTATGTAATGTTACCAATAATAAGTGTGTCTATTTCAGATGTCAGTTAAAAGTTCAAAAGCTTGATCTGTGGGCGCCATCAAACAATTGGTGAGAGCTCTACACTGTGGTCCTTGGGGAGAATTTCCAGAAAGGTGACAGGTTTTGACCAGAACTGAAGCAGACTTCTAGCCTAAAGATCTGTTTTCTTTCTGTTCTCCTGGGCTTCCCAGATGCTTGGTGAAATCTTAATAATACCAGACATGTTTACAAGTCAGACTCAGTCCATTTTAGAGTCAAGATTCATAATGCCCTTCTCCCTTTCTTAACAAGTTGACACCCTTCACCTTAGAGTGATGCAATTGCTGGCTCTAATCTTCCAAATTCCTCCCAGTCCGCTGACGAGTAAGAAATGGCTTTCCCTTCCATCCGACTGACAGACGCCATAAACTGCACATGATTTTGTCAGCTCTGAAGTCAGGGCATCGGTAACTTCCATGGGGACAAAGCTGATAATCATCTCTCGGTATAAAATTGTCATTTAGAGAATTAGATAAATGTGAAGCTCTCCACGATGTCAAAAACATCACTCAAGGCCGCCTCCCCCATTCTGACAGAGTGTGACAGCCTGGCGTGGACATTTGTTTTCAGGCCTGTGCCTGCCGCAACCTGTCTCACTCTGCCTTGTCCCAGGCAACCAACGGGGTGGGGGGCTGCTCAAAGAGCTGAGTGGCCGCCCTCTTAAACCCCTCCCAGGGCAATCGTCCTGCCCTGGGAGCAAGGCCTGCCTCTTAGGGGTCGGGCCTTCACATCCTGCCCTGAAATCTGCTGACTCCGAGAAATAAATTATTCATCTCTCTCTGGCCATATCTCTTCTTACAGAGATTTCTGTGGCAGAGCCTTGACAGGAGTAATGTTCGCTGTGGTGGTTTGTCCGCAGAAATAAGGGGAAGAAGGCCTGGGGAGAAGAGAGGGAAGCCCCAGCATGACTCCAGAATATCATTCCACGCCGTCAGCACCAGCAACAACGGAAAGTACTCTAACAAAGGAAACAGAGCTGTAGGTGTCTGCACTGGCTGGGAGTTGCTGAAAGAGTCTGTTTTCCCTGCTCCTGGATTGTCAGCGGAGATCCTGGCCCTCTAGACACTCTTTCAGCTGGTCCCATCAAGAGAGAGCCTGGACTACTTGGCCTTTTTGGTTTTCTTGCATTTTCTCCTCACAGCACACCTCTGCTCTTCCTGTTTCTTTTAGCTTAGGCAGAACAGACTACTAGAGGGTTACTCTGAGTGAGGAATGTAACTCCAGCGCAGGTCCGGGTGCATGGAGGCCAAGCTGCCCAACTTCGTGGCAGGGGAAGGGAGCAAAAACTACCAACATCTTTGAAAAAGACATCAGTAAAAACCCTTACCCAGGTAGAAAATAAGGCTTGCATTAGGTGAATGAATACATCCCATTCGTCATGGGGTATAGAGGGGAAAGGGTAGTTTTTCTTTGAAACTATCAGGGCTGCCTGTGCAGGCACCAAAATAATCAGTAAAATCCTGAGTATCATCAGAGTGACCCCTGGCTCACCGCTGGGCTGTGGCGTGTGCTCCGTGTGGCATCGCAGCAAGGCAGCATGGATGTGACGAGGATGCAGGAAAGGAGGTTTGACCACAGAGGCCAAGGAGAAAGTGCGAACAACACAAAGGGCAAGAAGGCCAGGTTCTCTCTTTACAGGACCAGCTGACAGAATGTCCAGAAGGCCAGGATCTCTGTTGACAACCAGGGAATGAATTCAGAAGCCTGGGTTTTTCTCAGCCCAGCTCCCTCCCGGAAGCTCTGACCATGAGATGAGGGAAGACGACGCTGGCCCTGGCCAGGTTGCATCCAGGAGGCCCCTGGCTCCAGCTTTTCTTTATCTTGTTTGTCTTTGTGTTGTAAGGGCCCAGGAAAGGGACAGGCTAGGAGCAGACACTTTGACCTCTGCTCTCTGATTCTTAGAGAATCTTTGTGGCATTTCTCTCTGACACCTGGGTCAGGATGTGGCTGGACTCCCAAGATATGTTAAACCCCACAAGCCGTTCTAACCAGACTTGGCCCTAGCTTGTGGTCCACAGCTGCTGGGTGAGGGATTCTAGACGGAGCTCCGGGCAATGCAGAGAGGGGATATTCTCAGGATCTGGCATTTGAGATATTTTTACTGGAATTTCTAAAATCAAAGTGATGCCTCTGCTTCCTGAAACAAGAATATCAGGTAAGGAGAGTGATGGAACCTGTGATCTGGGTCTCACTGGGTCCATGTGTCAGGACCACCACCAAGCCCTCAGAAGCAGGGCTTCCCTGGCCCCCAAGTCTGGCACAAGAGCCCCGCATAGCCCTGATCCAGGCCTGGGCCACACACTCAGTGTTGGGTGGCCTCACTCCAGGCACCCAAGGACCACTCTGACCTGTACTCAGCTCCCAGGTAAGGGGCTGCTCTTGATCTGGGCAGGATGGGTATTGGGGGGAAGGGGACTCCATTTTGGGGAAAGAGGGGAGTGAGGAGGTAGGAGAACATGAGGGCCTACTAGGGAGTGGGGAAAGCATATCATGGAGGAAAAAGGACTAGGCAGCCAGTCAAGCTCCCTTAGCGCTTGTAGTGACTGATGTGGGGCCCAGCACAGTTGTGCAGCTCCCACACTGCACAAAGGTGCACCCCCCCACCCCCACCTAGAGGCTGGGGTCCAGGTGGAGCTGCAGAGGCTGCTTGCCCGGGCCTCTGCCCTCCACTCTGCCCAGTACTGTGTCCGCCAGGAAGACAGGGACCTGTTCATACTCACACAAAGATGCAGCAAACACAGATGGACAGCCCTGGGCTTCTCACCAAAAGGACACTCAGGACACGTCACAGGAATGACTGTGACACAACCAATGAAGGCGCACGCCCTCTCCCTCCTCTGGGGAACCTGGGACAACACACAATAAGCTGCCTGGCTTCGCTGGCCCAGCACTGGCTCCGCAAAGCCATATCCTTGGCTGGCCATGGGGGAGAGCATCTTCCATGTGCTGGGCTTCTTATCCACAGGGCAGGGACCCACCTGATGGGGCTGGGCGTCAGACCCCTGCCTTCCTCTCAGTCTCGCTGGGCAGAACCAGTGCCTGCAGAAGAGAGCATCGTTTTCCTGACCAGAGCAGCCGGCCCCCTTCTCTCCCCACCCACAGGCATAAGAATCGCCCCCTGCCATTAAGCAGCAGGCTCCCAGGGGGGAAGGGGTAATCCCCTCCCTGTGGCCGCTCCACAGGGATGACATCTAAGAACCATCCAAAGTGCAAGGGGATTGACCCCGCTCCGCAGTGCGCTTTCTGCTTAATAGGAACAGCTGGNCTAGGAGCAGACACTTTGACCTCTGCTCTCTGATTCTTAGAGAATCTTTGTGGCATTTCTCTCTGACACCTGGGTCAGGATGTGGCTGGACTCCCAAGATATGTTAAACCCCACAAGCCGTTCTAACCAGACTTGGCCCTAGCTTGTGGTCCACAGCTGCTGGGTGAGGGATTCTAGACGGAGCTCCGGGCAATGCAGAGAGGGGATATTCTCAGGATCTGGCATTTGAGATATTTTTACTGGAATTTCTAAAATCAAAGTGATGCCTCTGCTTCCTGAAACAAGAATATCAGGTAAGGAGAGTGATGGAACCTGTGATCTGGGTCTCACTGGGTCCATGTGTCAGGACCACCACCAAGCCCTCAGAAGCAGGGCTTCCCTGGCCCCCAAGTCTGGCACAAGAGCCCCGCATAGCCCTGATCCAGGCCTGGGCCACACACTCAGTGTTGGGTGGCCTCACTCCAGGCACCCAAGGACCACTCTGACCTGTACTCAGCTCCCAGGTAAGGGGCTGCTCTTGATCTGGGCAGGATGGGTATTGGGGGGAAGGGGACTCCATTTTGGGGAAAGAGGGGAGTGAGGAGGTAGGAGAACATGAGGGCCTACTAGGGAGTGGGGAAAGCATATCATGGAGGAAAAAGGACTAGGCAGCCAGTCAAGCTCCCTTAGCGCTTGTAGTGACTGATGTGGGGCCCAGCACAGTTGTGCAGCTCCCACACTGCACAAAGGTGCACCCCCCCACCCCCACCTAGAGGCTGGGGTCCAGGTGGAGCTGCAGAGGCTGCTTGCCCGGGCCTCTGCCCTCCACTCTGCCCAGTACTGTGTCCGCCAGGAAGACAGGGACCTGTTCATACTCACACAAAGATGCAGCAAACACAGATGGACAGCCCTGGGCTTCTCACCAAAAGGACACTCAGGACACGTCACAGGAATGACTGTGACACAACCAATGAAGGCGCACGCCCTCTCCCTCCTCTGGGGAACCTGGGACAACACACAATAAGCTGCCTGGCTTCGCTGGCCCAGCACTGGCTCCGCAAAGCCATATCCTTGGCTGGCCATGGGGGAGAGCATCTTCCATGTGCTGGGCTTCTTATCCACAGGGCAGGGACCCACCTGATGGGGCTGGGCGTCAGACCCCTGCCTTCCTCTCAGTCTCGCTGGGCAGAACCAGTGCCTGCAGAAGAGAGCATCGTTTTCCTGACCAGAGCAGCCGGCCCCCTTCTCTCCCCACCCACAGGCATAAGAATCGCCCCCTGCCATTAAGCAGCAGGCTCCCAGGGGGGAAGGGGTAATCCCCTCCCTGTGGCCGCTCCACAGGGATGACATCTAAGAACCATCCAAAGTGCAAGGGGATTGACCCCGCTCCGCAGTGCGCTTTCTGCTTAATAGGAACAGCTGGTCAGTGAAGTGTTTGCTAGCAATTTAACAAGGCTCAAACAGCAAGAGGCATCTGCCGATAAATCAAAAGGGAGCGCCCGGCTAAATGAGGTTTAATTTAAATTCCTATCTCGAGCAGAGAGAGGAGCGTGATTGTGCCTTCCAGTCGTATTAGTAGCAGCAAGGCCTGGGCCAGATCCGCTTCGACGGGAGCTTGCCCCCAGCCGCCTTGGGGTGTGATGGCCCCAACGAGACTAAGCTGTAAACCCAAGCCAACTGTCGAAGGGGAGAGGGAGGGCTAAAGGAAGGAAATGAGGTGTCATTTCTTCTCTCGCAGAAACAGAACAAGCTTCGCTGCATTCAGAAGCCATAAAACTCATCATGGCCAGGAGCACGTCCACTGTGGCTGCCCCATCAGAGCAGAGGGTAGGGGCCCCAGGGCAAGGGGTAAATGAGCCTGGCAGGGAGGAGGGCTCACTCCAGGGAAATGGAGCCAGTCAGGGCCGTGGTGACACCCAGTCTCTTGCTTCTCATTGCTTCCTGGCACATCGACTCTGTAACGCACATACACATCCTCCTCTGCCTTGAGCTGTGCCCAGCCTGCAGGTCCACCTGGGAACGCCCTGGCCCTAAGAGACTTCACTCTCCCCTCCCTGCACATCCTATTTCCCTTTAAAATTAGAGCCTTGACTTCACATCAGGCAAAAAGCTGGCTGCTGTCTAACTCTCTGCCATAGACTCAGGAAGGCAAACCATGGGTCTCTGAAGATTTATCTTCGAGGAGTCTTATCCTGGCCACCCTGCTCCCACGTTTCATTTCACAGGGGCCAGAGAAGCCTTCCCCATGGATTGGGTCCATGGGTGTGCTACAAGCTTTGTCCCCAGGACCTGTTAGACAGAAAGAAAGGACTGGGATGGAGGAGCATGTGGCCCCCTGCTCGCTGATGCTAATAGTACAGCTTCAAGTTCCCCATTCAATCCTTATGCCTTCATGTTTCCCAAGGCAAAGTCTATCCTCTCCCTCTGCTCCTTGCTCCTCTCTCCTCTCAGTTATACTTCCTAATTTTGCTCTTCAAACACATCAGCTCCTGTTCTCTTGAAATCAACACATGTTCAGTGGGGACAGGAGACCTGCCACAGCAATCTCGTTCCCTTTTGTAATAAGTCCCAAGACTGACAGGCCAGGGCAGTGCTTCACACAAAAGGGCATTATTTAGAAATTGTGCTTGACAACTAGTAATGTATTTTTTTTTGCTCACATTAAAGTTCCCAGATGGCACTCCTGGGCTGGCATGGCCATGCACATCAGGAATGAAGACTCCTTCAATTTCTTGGTTCTGTATCTTTTTCTTTTTATTAAACTATAGTTGATTTTTACAATATTGTTGCTAGTTTCAAGCATACAACTTCAGGTTCTTTTTTATTATAGGATATCACAAAATATTGAATATAATTCCCTGCGCTATAAGTAAATCCTTAGCGTTTAACCATTCTCTAGATAGTGGTGTATATCTGTTAATACCATACTCCTAATTTATTCTTCAGTTCAGTTCAGTTCAGTCGCTCAGTGGTGTCCGACTCTCTGCGACCCCATGAATCACAGCACGNATCCATTCTCTAGATAGTGGTGTGTATCTGTTAATACCATACTCCTAATTTATTCTTCAGTTCAGTTCAGTTCAGTCACTCAGTGGTGTCCGACTCTCTGCGACCCCATGAATCGCAGCACGCCAGGCCTCCCTGTCCATCACCATCTCCCAGAGCACACTCAGACTCATGTCCATTGAGTCAGTGATGCCATCCAGCCATTTCATCCTCGGTCGTCCCCTTCTCTTCCTGCCCCCAGTCCCTCCCAGCATCAGAGTCTTTTCCAATGAGTCAGCTCTTCACAGGGGTGGCCAAAGTACTGGAGTTTCAGCTTTAGCATCATTCCTTCCCAAAAAATCCCAGGGCTGATCTCCTTTAGAATGGACTGGTTGGATCTCCTTGCAGTCCAAGGGACTCTCAAGAGTCTTCTCCAACACCACAGTTCAAAAGCATCAATTCTTCAGCACTCAGCCTTCTTCACAGTCCAACTCTCACATCCATACATGACTACTTGAAAAACCATAGCCTTGACTAGACGGACCTTAGAAGAAAGAGGAAAGGGCTATTGTCTTTTTTGAAAAGGCATTTCACAATTGCCTGTTTTATGTTTTCCCAGAAGTTTCATTCAACAGCCCTTCTGTGTATCTCATTGGCTAAAACAGTCAGATCACTCCACCTAGATACATAGGAAGCTGGGACATGTGGTGTGTTAGTCGAGCACATTGCCACCTCCTACATCAACAGGGCTGCTTTTACAAAGAAATGTGAATGGATCTGGGCTGGCATTAGCAACCTCTGCCTCCATGAACAGCATCTGATTTCACCTTACCAGCTGACAAGTCTTCCTATAAGGTTCTACGGTTGAAGTGGTAACACTGGGACTCGGTGACCAGACAGTCTGGGTGGATTCTGTCTAAGCAGCCTCTTAAAGTATGTTGTGACTATGCCAGCTGGGATGGAAGTCTAGAGACCATCACAAGACCCAGCCTGATTGCAGATGTTAACAATGGCTTGACTGCAGTTCTCCAGAAGACAGGCTCTTTGCTTCTCGGGCAAGTCTACCTGGAACATCTCTCAGTAGCTTGGAGTCCAGTCTTCCAGCGAAGAGCTGGAAGTTGCTCAAGTTGAGCTCAAGTTGCTCAACTTGGTGGTCTCTTTTTAAGGAGTCTGTCAGTATGGTGTTATACCCCTGCGGTCATGTCTCTTTAAGTTACTCCTTCCATTCCTGTGATTCATGTTGGCAAACAAATATGTAAAGTAACACTCTTCATTTATCCCTCTAAGCTTCTCACAGTCCTACATCAGGCATTTCAGAACAACTAATATGGAATTTACACTGGCCACTGTGACTCCACTTTGAACTACTTAACACAATTCAAAATAGCTTAAATCCTAAAAGTTTCATACAAGATGAAGAGGAATCATAACACAAGAGAAATCACCTCATAACATATACTTTCTCATGATACTGGACAGGGGTAGTGAGCTGCCCTCCCAGTCAGCCACACCACATGACGATCAACACCTGGTAACTTACAAACATCCTGTACCCAGACAATTCTGCTTTTTCACTTCCAGTGCAGTGTTCAATGTCATTAATACATGAGACAGTCAACACTTTTATTGTAAAATACGGTTTGCATTAGATACTGTTCTCCAATGGGAGCCTAATGTGAGCATTCTGAGCACATTTAAGAGAAGCAAGGCTAAGCCATGATGTTCAGTAAATTAGGTGCATTAAACACATTTTTTTTTTACTTAGAAGATTTTCAACTTTGATGGGTTTAATCTGGATGTAGCCCAGTCATAAGTTGAGGAAGATCTCTGCATTGTTTTACTGTCAAGGTAAATGAGTTCTTAATATATTCTAAATTGTAAGTTCTCTGTCAGATATAGAATTTGCAAACATATGCCCACTTTCACCACTTTTATCCAGCATAGTACTAGTAGTGCTAGTCAGACCAATTAGGCAATAAAAAGGAAAAAAAAAAGGCATCCAAATTAGAAAGTAGAAAGTAAAATTATCTCTGTTTGCAGATAATATGATTTTTATGTAGAAAACCCTGTAAAGATTCCACATACACATACACTCACTGTTAGAACTAATAAATGAATTCATCAAAGCAGCAGGATGCAAAGGCAGCAACACAAAAATCAGTTGCACTTGTATATGCTAACAAGGAACAAGCTGAAAAGGCGGTGAGCAAAACCAAATCAGCAAGAGCAGAAAGAGGAGGAAGTGAGTCCCTGCATCCCTGCAGGTTTGTGGGGAAGGAGAGTGGTTTGAACAGCTCAGCTCAGGACTGACCATCGCCACAAAGCCAGCTCTTCATGGGGCATCTGGGTAAAGACACTCAGCCTTCAGGAGACCGAACCTGACAAAGCACAGCCGCCTTCCTGAACAGCCAGGCACACCCAACAGACCAAATGCAGGGCGGCAGCTGAGCCGCCTGACTTGCCTTTCGAAGGAGAGGTGGTTTCTCTCCTCTCTTTCTGCATTAGCAGGTGGATTCGCATTTCCACTGTTTATGTGTCTTGAAAGCCAACATGTTCAGTGTGTTTTGAGTGTGGAAAATGATCAGCCCACAATTGGCATGGTGAGATTATTTCTCAGCGAAGCATTTCCTCCGAGACTGAGCTGCCGTTTGTACAGTCTTGTTACCGAAGACCACACATTACTTGGCTGCTGAGGAACAGAACAGGAGTAAACTGACGAACTTTCTCAGGAACGTGAGAACCAGTCTCAGCGCCTAGTGAGAGGCAAAGCTGGCAGAGAACACCCACCTGCTTCCCTGTTCCCCAGGCTCCACCCACGTCTGCACCCGGGCGGGGTGAGGCTTAGGGTGACTGCTGCTCACACATGTGCCCCTTCACCCTCTGCTTGCTCCAGCTCAGAGTGGAAGGGCAGAAAATGGCCCTTTTCTGAGCCAGATCCCAAAGGAGTCTAAACTATGCAAAATACAGGGGTGCACTTTCTGCTTCCCTGGTGGCTCAGAGGTTAAAGTGTCTGCCTCCAATGCGGGAGACCCGGGTTCGATACCTGGGTTGGGAAGATCTCCTGGAGAAGGAAATGGCAATCCACTCCAGGTATTCTTGCCTGGAGAATCCCATGAACGGAGAAGTCTAGTAGGTTACAGTCCACAGGGTCTCAAAGAGTCGGACACGACTGAGCAACTTCACCTCACCAGGAGGGGTTCAGCTCCTCCCACACACTCCTGTGCCTCTCCCCTTCCCTTCTTCCATCTTCCTGGCCTTAGAATGTTTTCCTGAGGGTTAGGCAGTAAGCTTAAAAGGACATACACACTCAGCAGTGAAAGAAATATAGTTGGTGTGCATAAGCTGCAAAATGAACTTTTGTGTGATATTTGGTGATTACAGTCCCATGGGTAAAGGCTTGGACTCAGGGTACTGGGGGATTTTTACTCAAAAGTGGTAGATAGATGGTACCTACCCATCTGGATGGGTAGATAGGTAGATGAATGACTGAGCAGATGGATAGCTGCTGGGTGTGTGGATGGATGAATGCATGCATGAATGAATGGATGGGTGGGTGAGTGGATGGGTGGATAGATGAGTGGACAGATTTGATAGCTGGGTGGGTGGTAGATGGATGGATAGATGAGTGCATGGATGGGTGGTTGGGTAGGTGAGTAGATGGATGAATGGATGGGTGGATGAAGTAAAAAGAGCCACAGCAAGCTCCATTGCCAAGCTCCACTGGCCCTGTCCAGTGAGTGGGGTGGGTCAGATCTACGAGCTTTTCTGTCTCCAGTATCCTATAGGAAAGTCTGGTCCCTCCCTGGCCCTGGACACGATGCACAAGTGACAACTGGGCTTGGAGCACCTTGCCCACACTGACATCTGTGTCTCTCCCTTGGCAAGAGCATGGTCTCTCCCAAGAAAGGAAGCTAGTGACAGGAAAAGGCCCTCAGCTGATTAAAGACACAGAGCTATTCAGTGTCAGAGCCAACATCAACCAACAATCCCTATTCTTACTTCAAAAGTAATTCATCAGAATAGAAGTAAATTCTGTGTCCGGGCCCTGCAGCATCTCTCCCAGTCCCCAGCAAGGACAGAATTCCAGTGACAGATCTGCACGTCAGGCAGCAGCAGGGGCAGAACTCAGGGGACAGAACCGCGTGTCAGGCAGAGCCCCTCCCCATCGCCGGGCAGCATCTTTGCTCTCTTCTCACACCCTGGCAACCTGCTGGGCTTTCCAGGGGATGGGAGGCAGGCTGGGATCTAGGGTACTGGGGGTCTGTTTACAGGCCCCCAACCGGAGGTAAGTGGTTCTAGGACATCAGCCAGCAGGACCTCTGATGGGATCGGAGCCATGCAGGAAAGAGCTGGATGGCAGGACCTCCAGGCAGGGCCCGTTATGCTCACCCCAGCTCACCAGGGAGCCCTTCAGACTTCAGGTCAGCTCTCCTCCCAGACTTCTTCCAGGTTATGAGCTGGTAGGTAAGGTGGCCTCATGTTTCCAAGGGTCTGACCACTGTGTCCTGTGGGGTCTTCTGGGGAGGACTCCTGGGCACTTTCTTTTCCTTCCTCCTCTTTCCATTAGTTCTCCAATCTTACGCTCTTATCTTAACTCCTTCCCTCTTTCCAGCATCTGTTGGATGGTGGGGACGGGGCCAGTCTTCCCTGTGAAGCTTCATTGCCTGCCCTTCCATGCTCCCAGCACCCCACCGCTGGGCTCAGCTTCCTCCTCTACAAAGAAGTGACTGGGCCAGATGCTGTCTGAGCTTCTTCCTGCCCTGACATGTTCTTTTAAAGGGTGGGTAGTATGTTCTTCCACAGATCCTCAGAGCAGACATCGTACTCCTAACCCCTTCTGGGTCCCATGGAGACCCCAGACTGGAAACAGAACAATCCACTCAGCTATAGCCCTGCCTGCATCATCCAGCTCCACCCATGGGAGCCACCAGCCACCAGCTCTGGACATTCTCATTTAAAGTAATTAAACTTACATAAAACTTAACATTCTGTATTTCAAATAATCTGAAAAAGAATATATAGGTATATATATACACATATAAAACTGAATCACTTTGCTATATACTTGAAACATTGTACATCAATAATACTTCAATAGAAAAAAAATTGGAACACACCTTTTTTAAAAATTTCATATTTCAGTCATGCTACCCACTTGTCAGCTACCCAGTAGCTATGTGTGGCTGGTGGCTACTATATGGGATGGTGCGGAAAAGCATTTTGTCAGCAGAGGACGTTTCTCCCAAACAGTCCTAGGAGGCAGGCATGCAGCCTGTGGAGGCCAGGCGAGACGCTGAATTGGACTGACCTCTACGGCACTGTATTCATTAGAAGTTAGTCACACCGGCAAATCTATATTCAAGATGGGAATACTGTTCAAGAATTGGTGGGAATGTTTTAAAATCTGTACAAAAGGTAACTCTGGCGGGGCCAATACACAGAATCTGACATCCTCTACTCCTGTTATGATCTTTTGTTTAATTTTTATTGGAGTATAGTTGACTT
>SJYW01023346.1:1005864-1059869 GCA_006410735.1 Raphicerus campestris | reverse complement strand
CTCTTCTCACACCCTGGCAACCTGCTGGGCTTTCCAGGGGATGGGAGGCAGGCTGGGATCTAGGGTACTGGGGGTCTGTTTACAGGCCCCCAACCGGAGGTAAGTGGTTCTAGGACATCAGCCAGCAGGACCTCTGATGGGATCGGAGCCATGCAGGAAAGAGCTGGATGGCAGGACCTCCAGGCAGGGCCCGTTATGCTCACCCCAGCTCACCAGGGAGCCCTTCAGACTTCAGGTCAGCTCTCCTCCCAGACTTCTTCCAGGTTATGAGCTGGTAGGTAAGGTGGCCTCATGTTTCCAAGGGTCTGACCACTGTGTCCTGTGGGGTCTTCTGGGGAGGACTCCTGGGCACTTTCTTTTCCTTCCTCCTCTTTCCATTAGTTCTCCAATCTTACGCTCTTATCTTAACTCCTTCCCTCTTTCCAGCATCTGTTGGATGGTGGGGACGGGGCCAGTCTTCCCTGTGAAGCTTCATTGCCTGCCCTTCCATGCTCCCAGCACCCCACCGCTGGGCTCAGCTTCCTCCTCTACAAAGAAGTGACTGGGCCAGATGCTGTCTGAGCTTCTTCCTGCCCTGACATGTTCTTTTAAAGGGTGGGTAGTATGTTCTTCCACAGATCCTCAGAGCAGACATCGTACTCCTAACCCCTTCTGGGTCCCATGGAGACCCCAGACTGGAAACAGAACAATCCACTCAGCTATAGCCCTGCCTGCATCATCCAGCTCCACCCATGGGAGCCACCAGCCACCAGCTCTGGACATTCTCATTTAAAGTAATTAAACTTACATAAAACTTAACATTCTGTATTTCAAATAATCTGAAAAAGAATATATAGGTATATATATACACATATAAAACTGAATCACTTTGCTATATACTTGAAACATTGTACATCAATAATACTTCAATAGAAAAAAAATTGGAACACACCTTTTTTAAAAATTTCATATTTCAGTCATGCTACCCACTTGTCAGCTACCCAGTAGCTATGTGTGGCTGGTGGCTACTATATGGGATGGTGCAGAAAAGCATTTTGTCAGCAGAGGACGTTTCTCCCAAACAGTCCTAGGAGGCAGGCATGCAGCCTGTGGAGGCCAGGCGAGACGCTGAATTGGACTGACCTCTACGGCACTGTATTCATTAGAAGTTAGTCACACCGGCAAATCTATATTCAAGATGGGAATACTGTTCAAGAATTGGTGGGAATGTTTTAAAATCTGTACAAAAGGTAACTCTGGCGGGGCCAATACACAGAATCTGACATCTTCTACTCCTGTTATGATCTTTTGTTTAATTTTTATTGGAGTATAGTTGACTTACCATGTGTGTTAGTTCTAGGTGTACAGCAGACTGAATCAGTTATACATATATGTATATCCACACCTTTTTTTAAAAAAAAGATTCCTTTCCCATATAGGTCACTAGAGAATACTGAGTAGAGTTCCCTATGCTATTCAGTAGGTCCTTATTAGTTACCTGTTTTATATATAGTAATGTGTAATTGTCAATCCCAATCTCCCAATTTATCCCTCCCCCTTACCCCTCCAATAACCATACTTGGTTTTTTTTTAGATTGCACATGTAAGCAATATCATATATTTGTCTTTCTCTGTCTGACTTGCACTTCATTTAGTTTGACAATCCATTCATGTTGTTGCAAGTGGCATTATTTCATTTTTCATGGCTGAGCAATATTCCATTCTGTATATGTACTACATCTTCTTTATCCATTGCTCCATCGTTGCTCCCATGTCCTGGCTATTGTCAACAGTGCTGCAATGAACTTTGGGGTCATGTGTCTTTTCAGATTATGGTTTTCTCCTGATATGTGCACAGAGTAGGATTGCTGGGTTAGATGGTAGCTCTGTTTTTAGTCTTTTTGAGGAAACTCCACCCTGTTTTCTGCCTGTACTAATTTGAACTCCTCCTGATAGTGTAGGAAGGTTCCCTTTTCTCTACACCCTCTCAGGCATTTGTCCTTTGTAGGTTTCTTGACGATGCCCACTGCCATCTCGATCTACATCCTTCACACACCCTCCTGGGTCCTCAAGGCAGGGATGAGAGCATCTGTCAAGACCCTGCTCACCTCACACCCATCTGGCACCAGGCCCTGTTGACTCAGCCTCTCAAATTTCTTTCAGAGTCCTCAGTTCCTCTTGTCTCTCCTGCCACTGCTTCTGGATCACTGCCAACCTCTTTCCTCCTTCCCTGGAGTACGGAGGCCACCATTGGAATACAGCTCAGACCGTACTGTGGCCCTTCACTCACCGTGGGGTCTTGGAGGCAAAGGCAGGCTAGAACCCAGGACTGTTGGCCCCTGAGGCTAGGCACCTTCCCCTGCCCTCACAGCCTGGAGGGTAAATCTCTGGATGTTCTTGGAAGGCAGTCTCCTCCCCCAGAGGCCTGGGACAGAGTCTCTCTGCCTCTTTATTGCAAGGCCCCAAATATGGTTTCTATTGCTGGACTTTTTGCAAACAAATTGTTGCTAGAGAAATAAATGGCCACTTTTATTATTTTCTTAATTTCAATTTACCATTTAAATAGGCATTGCCAGATTTCTGGTTGTCATCATCTCATGAAGGAACTATTCTTGCTCTTAAGGAACTTCCGTTCTAAAATTATACAAGACACAGACAGAGAAGATAGACACACACACAGAGACACTAGGCTTTTCTTTTTTTGGTAAGGGCTGGGGGGAGTGCAGGGAAGGGAGAGAAATAGAAAAGGATAGAGAAAGATCAGCACTGTTTGGTGGATGAAAATAGCAGGAGAGCCAGCAATGAACTTGATGGGCTCTAGCCCCAAAAAGAAGGGATTTCAAAGCTGCGTGGCTATTTCTTTATTTTTACATACAGAATCAGCCATTTTATGCAACTGATAAAATCAAGGACAATTAGACCAAATTGAGCTTTAATTTTGGATTGAAAGTGTGATTCTTCCACCAAGAACTCCCTCCCACAACATCTGAAATTACTAACTAGCTGTGGAAGGCACCGGGAGCCATCAGCCCAGATCAGTGTGGGCTTATGGCTTGTCAAAGATGTAGACACTGATAAGATCCACGTGCTCCTGCAGGGGCATTAGAAAGTCTAGACAGCATGCAGATTAAGGGCATACTCCAGGGAGCATTATTTAAAGTGCTTGCTTGTTTACAGTTGATTTCATTTTGCAACCAAAGAAGAAAAAGTGACCCCCAAATCCCTGGAGTATCGGGCTGTTGGTTGTGGGTTGGGGAGGAATGAAGGGGTAGGGATGCTGGTGGGAGATACTCCAATCAAAAGCTAGATTTCCCTTACAATTTCATTCTTCAAAATGTACTGAGCTTCCCTCAACCTTTAAACAAACAGAAAATAAACAAGAACAAACACAAAACAGAACCATGCTATCACCTCCTTTTTCTCCCCTATATCTCTGTTCCTTTGTTAACCTGGGCCATGGAAATACACAGCATCCAAGTTAAAAAGTTCAGAATCTCTGAGGTCAGACAGTCCTGGGGTAACCTCTCTCTTCACATTCAAGTGAGTTTTCTCTGAGCCTCGGCCCATGGCTGCTAAGTGTTAGGCAATGATGTTCTTGATTTCACAGCATGTGGATAGGATAATGAGATGATGTGTGGAAGGCGTTCGACTGGCACAAAGTCAAGGTTCAGAAATCATCTGCCATCACTGTATTTATGCCGGTAGTCATACAGCCTCTAGGCTCCTTTCGGCTAATGATTTCCCCCATCTTGGAGAGACTGCCCTTCCAAAGGCTTGGTCCCCATCAGGAAACTGAGAGATAGGATCGGGGTGGGTGTTCCCATTTCGAGGAGAGGGGGACCCCACCCCATGCATGGGCCCTCTAGGCCAGACGAAGGGAAAGACAAAGCTTTCCTCAAGTGCTACAGGCAGGGCTGGGGGTGAGGGACAGAATTCATCTCTGGCTTGTCCCTTGGACTGAGATGCTGATGGGTGAGATGTAAGGCCCTTCCTGGAAGGGCTCGGGGACCACAAGGGCCTGCAACATGAGGGACTCCTGAGCAGGGGCTGCACAGCCAGGCCTTCAGAGTCCTCTCTAGGCTGATGTCTGGGCTCGAAACTTGTGACCAAACCCAATTTCAACTTTCCCTCCATCCTCTTTGAGATGCCTCTGACTCTCCATCAGTCCCTGGGTTTCTCTCTTTCCGGTGAGGGAGGGCAGGGTAGAGGGTTAGTGAGCTTCTGGTGAGGACAGGGGCCTGGGTATTGAAAGGAACTGGGCAGAGGGAGAGAAGGGAAGATGCTGGAGGATTTGCGCTCAGCCTTTAGAGGGCTCCCGGAGGAGTCGAATTCTTTTGTGCAACTTGTATAGGACACAGATCCTGCCAAGAGGGGCCCATGAAGAGGGGGAGAAAGGCGTTCTAGTTAATGGGGAGAGATGGACACAGGCTGTGCTGGGAGCCCATGGAAGGAGGGGTCAGTAAAGCCTCGGGAGAAGGCAAGGTCTGGACCAGAATCGGGGTTTTCTCAAGAAGCCGATGGGAAGCCCCACAATATGTTGAGCCCAGCAAGCACCACAGAGGGATTGCCTTTCAGACCTGCCAACGCCACCACCTCCCTCCCAGGATGCCCGCCGGGGCCTCTGTGTTCACACAGCCGCTGCCACATCTCTGCTTCGCAGAACTGAGAAGACTAGAGGCAATATTTTTTGTTGCTGATCATGCCTTTCTGTAGCAATGGAAGCAAAACAGCCTCATCTTCCATGTGATCCGGGGTCCTTTAAAATGTAGTCTTATTTTTAATCAAAGTGGCACATCTCCATAGATTAGGAAAGCCAAACATGGACACGAGGTGTGTGATAGAAAGCAGTTGTCCCACTCCCTCCGCCTCCCTCCAGCTCTCTTTCCTCATATACAACAAACACAGTTCCTCCCTCTTCTGCTCTCCACCTCCCTGTTCCTAACTAGCTGTGGAAGGCACCGGGAGCCATCAGCAGCATAGATAGAATGCCTTTTTTTCCTTTTTTAATATTTATTTTATTTGACTGCGTTGGGTTTTAGTTGCAGAGTATCTGGAATTTAGTTCCCCGACCAATGATTGAACCCAGGCCCCCTGCATCGGGAGTGTGGCGTCTTGGCCACTGGACTACCAGGGAAGTCCATTTTTTCATTTTCTTCAATTCTAGATTCTTTGTGGAAGGTTGTGCCACTGAGACAGCCTGGGACCTGGGACCTTTTGAGGCAGTGTGTGCACCTGGACAAACATGTCCTTGAGCAACAAAATACAAAGAAACTGTAAGGGATCAAAAATAACTGCTTGCATGGGCAAGCACAGTTGGCGTAAATTATGGACAAAAAGATACAAAGAGACCAAAAAAACCCAACTGCTACTTCTGAGGAGCCTGGAGCAAGAACAGGGTATTGCACATGGCTCTGCACACACCACCACCAAAGGGGTGGGCAAACCACCTAAGCCACCCCTCCAGCCCAACACCTGGACTCACCCTTACCCTCACCCCGTGTAAGGGAGCAATCCCCCACCCCACCCTGTGCTGCAGCAGGGCCCCCAAAAAGCCTTGCCTGATTTTCATGTCTGGCCTCTTTATCTATTGATTAAGGAGATCAAGAACCCTGGTCGGTAACACCATCCCTCCCAAACACATAATCTGACTCCTCTCCATTTCCTCAATATAGTGATGTCATGTGTTTAGCTAAATGAGTGATTAGTTCAGTGTTACCAGGACAGCTGAACCACTTTGTAAACTAGAACAATGTTTTCTTTGGTTTCGCTTTTGGTTTTCCTGGAGTGAGTCATGGCCAGTTGGCTTGGTTTTCCTATTAACTAAAGGATTCACCTTCCAATGCAGGAGGTGTAAGAGAGGCAGGTTTGATCCCCAGGTCATGAAGATCCCCTAGAGTAGGAACTGGTTATCTGCTCCAGTACTCTTGCCTGGAGAATCCCATGGACAGAGGGGCCTGGTGGGTCACATTCCAGGGGGTCACAAAGAGTCTGACACAACTGAGCACGCATGTATTATTAAACCGCTGATTGATCCCCAGCCTCTTTGGCTGAACACCAGTTTCCTTAATACCTTCCAGCAAAACAAGCCTTCTGTGGGACCCTTTCTGCCAAGCCCTCTTTCCTTCTGGACCCTCTCTCTCCTGCTAGGGTGGGAGATGCTGGTCTCTAGGCAGCTGCCCAGGTGGCATGTAGGGGCTTCTCATTCATTCTCCACCTGAAAAATCCCTTCGCCTTCAGAGCGCCTCTTGGAGACGATTTCGGGATGCTTCCTCTAGTAGAAGAAGCTACACAAAACTTTTTTAAAAACTAGAACAATTTTGGATTTCCCCTGTAAGTACACTGGAAACTACTCTTAGCCACGTGCATGGCTTGGCTTTCTGAGGCTACAAAATGGAATCCCCTCTTTGGTTTTAAATCCACTGAAGCCTCTGCTCTGCCAGTCTGATTGCTGCAAGGGCATAGAACATATGCTGCTGGCATTTTTTTCCAGGTGCACACATGATAATTTAACTGAATGCTATCATAGACTTTCTAGGTGAAAAAGCCTCCTGGGCTTGTTTTAATGAATAGATAAAGCTCATTTATAATTAGTACATTTAGTTGTTAATATGTAAATGAAGCCTGCTGGTATCTGTAATTAGCACCAAATTCTTGACAGGGAAGGATGCTGCCAAAATATTGTGTTGACCAAAAAATTCGTTCGGGTTTTTCTGTGCAGCCTACTGAAAAAAAACAAATGAAAATTTTGGCCAATACAATACTTAGGAAAGTCTGTAATTTTCAGTCTCCAGCCACTCGAGGAGAGGACCTCCCAGACCTCATCTACAGCCCAGCCTCCTCCTCTAGGCTCCCCTCCCCATGTCCAGCCAGACCCTCCTCTCTGTATTCCAGAGGCATCTTGAATTAGACCATCGATAAACTCAAGTTCTGTTCCCTCCTTACCCCTTCAGCCCTTTCTAAGAAGCCCAGTCCTGGGTTACAGCCATTGTCTTCCCATCATAGTCATCCCACCCAGCAGGCTCCCCTCATTGGGAGCCCCACCCCCACCGACCCAGAAACCCAGGCCTCTTCTGACCTCACTGCTGCCAGGGGCTGAGGGGGTGGTTGGGGAGGGAGGGGGTGGAAAGGGCCCTCGTGTCTTTCCAAGGTCTCCCCACCTCCTTTCTTGAGAGTACCATTCATTTCCCAGGTTTCAGCCAAGCATGATTTTTCCAAATCACCTCTTTACAGCTTTCAGGTCTGAGGTTTCAACTCAGCATCCCCTGGGGAGATGTCAGGATTCCCCACTTCCCAAGTCTGATGTAAGCACCCTGCCCCACCAGCCTCAACACCCCACACTCTCCCCTGTAGTGTTTAAGCACTCAGCAATGTGTTTGCTTGTTCGTGTGTTTGCCTCCCTTCTTAGGAACAGGGATGTGTTGCTACCCTCATCAACTAACACACAGTAGATCATCAGCAAATACTCTCAAAAGAATGACTGAGTTAGTGTTCTCAGATTATTTTTTAAATTTCTCCATCAATTCTTGTTATTTGATTATTTTGCCAGCAAACCGACTCCCATCCTCTGCATGCAAGGGAAACCTTTGTCTTAATCTTGCTTGATTGACCTTGAGCCCTGAATTAGCAAAGCCTGAGCAAGCTCTTGTATCTGGTCTTATTGCTACTGCGACCATGACCCTCCTGCCCCCGCCCCCCTCCGCAGGTACATGTACCGCTCTGGAAAGCTGGGTGGGACAGGGACAGGGCCCTGCCCAGGGTCCAGAGGGTGGGATCCTCCCCTCTCGGGGACTGTGACACCTAGGACCAACCTGCCCTCCTGACTGGCCCCCCTGGCCGCCTGGGTGGCTTTGAAGCTGAAGCCGGAGCCCGCCTTCCTGGCTCCCCTCCCCACCAGCTCTGCCACATTGTGTATGATTTTGTCGCCTCCATCACTCACATCTGCAGCCACCGGCCCCCAATGCAGATTAAGTCCTTTGACGGCAGGCTCTGAAAGCCCGAGGAAGATATTCTCTTTGGTAGGAACATTTGAAATAACATCTTTTCAAGTGTGTGGAAGATCGGAATATGAATAGGATGGGGGTGTGGTAGGAAGAGGTTGTGAAAGGAAGGGGCTGGGGCCTGCAGCTTGGTCTATTCTGAAAGGGGTGGCCCTGAAGCTGGCTTTCTTTTCTCTGCAAAATGACAAAATCACTGTGGTGACATTTACAGCCTGTATCTCTTTGACATTTTTAAATCTCTGACATCATCACAAAACACCATAGCCTGTGCGTTGGTAAGGGAAAGGCTTTGTGTGTGGGGTTGTCTGGAAGATACCAACGGAGCCTGGTTAGCTCCATCAAGACTGCTCTCTGAGTTTCTGGGTCACTAGACATCGGTTATAGTCCTCTGGGTGGCATCTGAATCATATAGAAGGGGGTCGGGTTTGGGTGGAGAGGACCAAGTGCTTCCTCACAAGTCACTGCCGACGTGGGCAGAGTGTCAGGCTCATTTTGCCTGTCCCTCTTGGGATGGACGGGAAGGGACAGCAATGGTGTCCAGGTGCACCAGGTGCAGGATGCTGTCACAGACTCAACCCAACCTTCACAGTTGGGTGCTGGAGGCCAGCCCTGGCCCAATACCCCTTAGAATCAAGGAAAATGAAGGAGCCTCCATTTTTCATGCGCTAGGAATAGAGTCCAGCAACCCTGGGGGCTCCTGGAGCCTTTGGCTCCACACCTCACATCCCCTAGCTCCTTGAGGTGGTGACTCAATGGACAAAGCTCAGGAACAAGCACTTGGCCTGGAAGGCAAAAGAACAATAACCCTGAAGTCCCAGTGAGGAATCATTTGGATGCCTATAAATAAATCACCCTCCTCCCCCATTTTCTACATGACAGCCATCACGATATCAGCCTCAACATTTGTTGCCCAGTTAATACTCCTTTAGGAGCCAATGTGATGCCAAAGTCTAGCAGTCCACAAGCACTCAACCACAACGTCCAGCAAAGATGCCAATCACGGGATGCCTTCCGCCTTGCTGAATATGCTATTCCTTGCACGGAAGAAGCAAAAGGGAGGGTAAAAGCGGGGAGAAAAGGGGCTGCAGCCCTGCAACAGGATTAGCCAAGCTGGAGTCCAAAACAGACTCTTCAGCACAGGGCGATCCTGGAGTATGTCCTCTAGGAAGACCACATCACTGGCTGGTTCCAGGACAGCAGTTTTAAACCAGCCATGCTGTAGCTGTATACTGACAGACGCATCACCTCCACATCCAAGAGGGGTGCTGAGTGGTGTAACCCTAAGTGATGTGTGTGGGTTGCTTTTCCATTTGGAAACAGGAGACAGTCAGCTTTGTATCCAGGACTGCTTCTCTGTCATCTTTACAAATACACACAAATAGGTCTGACAACTTGTTAGGTGCCAAGCATAAGGGAGGATATTTTGTGTCAGTCACCCATGTAAGGGACAGTTACATGACTGCTGGGACATGTATGCACGAATACTCCAAACTTGTCCCCAGACTGCTTCAGTCCTTAAGCTTTTGGGATTGTAGAACTCTTTAGTATTAGAAT
This sequence comes from Raphicerus campestris, assembly GCA_006410735.1. Taxonomy (NCBI): domain Eukaryota; kingdom Metazoa; phylum Chordata; class Mammalia; order Artiodactyla; family Bovidae; genus Raphicerus; species Raphicerus campestris. The sequence continues at coordinate 1,050,339 of SJYW01023346.1, read as the reverse complement.
CTCTGAACTCTCGTTCCAGAAATAATGTACCTATACACAAATTTTGCTATAATTTTTCCTATAATTTCCCTGGAAACCAGGGACCTTTGGAGCTTGTTTATAGACTCCAGGTTAAGTTCCTGACTTAGGAGTTGAAAAAAAGTCCCTCCAAGGAGAATATTCTTCACTGAAACTGGCTAAATATTGAGTTCTCTTTGAAAACGTTATAAACACATTACAAGTGATTGGTTTTATTAAAATTCAAAATTATTGACTTCTCAGGAATGTTTCTGCGGATAAAGTAATATATTCCTGGGGCATGAAGGAGGAAGGTGGTCTCCAGGGAGCAGGCTAGAAGGAACTGGTTTACTCCAGAACTCACAGTCCCAGTTGCCTCCAGAGACTGTCTGAGCTGGAGCGCATCACTGATGTTTTCTTGGATGTCTTGTCTGCTTCTGATAATTTATCTGAGCAATGTGCGTCGAGGTATGTTTAGTGACAGTGTTGGTGACGGATTTCGTGCAGGTTCATTCACCCGGGTGTGATTTATTGCCCACCGGCTGCGCTGTGATTTGGTGCAGCTGAAATGATTCTGGGGGTGGCTGGGGGCTGGCTCCTGGTCTCCATCTGTTTGGTTGCCACCTTTTCCTTCCCCAACACTCCAGATGCACTCTTCAGGGTGGTCACCAGAACTGGAGATTTTAGGAATCACAGTCCAAATTCTTAGCTGGGATGTGGAAGGGCTGGGTTTTCTCATTTCTCCCAGGGTAGCTAAAACAGCGAGCTGCTTTCCAGGGTATTGGCTGACTCCAGGGAGAGCTGAGAAGGGGGGAACCAGACAACCCCGTTGGTGAGCAGTTGGTGGCCTGCCGGAGTGGGAGAGACCCTGAGAGCCAGTGTACTCTTGGCTTTGCAAACTCTACAGGGAGGCAGTTTTTCTTTTCTTTAAAAAAATTTTTTTTTTTTTTTTAAATTTAAGGACTTCCCTGGTGGGCCAGTGGCTAACACTCTGTGCTTCGAATGCAGGGGGTGCTGGTTCAATCCCTGGTCAGGGAACTAAGATTTCACATACCTTACTGTACTGCCAATAGATAAAAAATAAAATAAATCAAAAAATTTTAAGTATTTTATTTCATTTTGGCACACCATGCGACATGTAAGATCTTAGTTCTCCAACTAGACACTGAACTCAGGCCCCCAACATTGGAAGCAGAGAGTCTTAACTGGGACTGCCAGAGAGGTCCCAGGAGGCAGTCTTTCTAATGCCCACACAGGCAACCAAATGTGTGAGCAGGGTCCTAGAAATGACCCCCTCTTGATGGGTATGATGGTGGGCCCACACCAGAGTGGAGGAGGAGGTCTTGGGAGTGGATCCCTGTCTGACGGCTGCCCAGGACTGAGGAGCCACCATGTAGACAGACAGCACAAGGTCCCACCATCTGCTCGGCACTGGTATTTGGGACTGAGGTTTGCTATAGCACCAACAGGACTCTGGCCTCTCAGGGGAAGGCCCTGCTTCCCTCCAGGACTACTGGAGTTGGTGGCAGATGTAAATCAATACTCTTTCTGCTTACATGTTGCCACAAATCATTTTCCAGGGACTTCCTATTGGGCACCTTGTCTTCTCAACTGCAGGGTAAGTTCCAGAAGAAGAACTGGGTCTTTTGTTTTTTAAGGTCCATCTACGGCTCCATGGACAGAGTCCCTGGGGTTGCAAAGTGTCAGCCGTGACAGTGGCTAACACTTTCACTTTCACTATGGCTCTAAGGCTGGCCCTGGATTTGTGTAAATCAGGTTCTCTGGCCACAGGCCTTTGCTCATGCAGTCATGAGTCCCCGTAAAATGCAGCTTTGTTCACCAGTGAAATCTGAAGTGACCAGAGTACACATCGCTGTGAAGACCCACATTGAATGCCACCACAAGGTCATGTGGAAAAAAAGAATGACGGGTCAAGTCCCAGCTAGACCTCCTCTGGATCACATGACCTTGGGCAAGTCACTCAGTTTCTCTGAGTCTACCCCCCTGAGCAGTGGGAGTGATGATAACAGTTTCCCATGGCTGCTGTCAGGGTTCAATCATAGCTTAGATGTAGGTTTTGTTGTTGTTTAGCCACCAAATTGTGTCCGAGTCTTTCATGACCCCATGGACTATAGCCCGCCAGATCCTCTGTCCATGGGATTCTCCAGGTAAGAATACTGGAATGGGTTGCCATTTCCTTCTCCAGGGATCTTCCCAACCCAGGGATCGAACCCGTGTCTCTTGCATTGGCAGGAGGATTCTCTACCTGGGAAGCCCAAAACTCACTAGAAACTTCTCATCAGCGTGCACTCTAGATTATGGCCTTTCCACCAGGAAGCAGCTCCCCAAAGCCAACCCAGAGACCCTCAGCCTCTCTTAGACCTCCACAGCAATGTGTATCCTCATAGCTCACGCTTCTCTGCCTGTATCATCACTCAGCTGTGCAATACATAGTAGTTGTCTACCCCTACCCCAGCCTTCAACCCTAAGACACATTTACTTTTTAAATAAAATTTATTTTCCTTATTAAGGTAGAACCAATAATGTTCTACCAATAAGGTAGAACTCATAATGGTATATGAGTTTCAAATGTACTACACAGTGGTACACAATTGTTAAAGGATGTGTTCCACTTATAGTTATTATAAAATATTGGCTATATTCCCTATATTGTATCTTTATAATTGATTTATTTTATACATAGTAGTGGGTACGTCTGAATTCCCTACCCTCCTTCTCTCTCTCCACTGGTAACTAAGAGTTCTCTATATCTATGAGTTTACTTTTTTGTAATGTTTGCTAGTTAGCTTTAAGATGTCACATATAAGTGATAACACACAGTATTTGTCTTTCTCTGCTAGCTCATTTCACATCGAGTAAGGTAAGATAAGGTAAGGTGAAGTCGCTCAGTCGTGTTCGACTCTTTGCANGTTAGCTTTAAGATGTCACATATAAGTGATAACACACAGTATTTGTCTTTCTCTGCTAGCTTATTTCACATCGAGTAAGGTAAGATAAGGTAAGGTGAAGTCGCTCAGTCGTGTCCGACTCTTTGCAACCCCATGGCCTGTAACCTACTAGGCTTCTCCGTCCATGGGATTCTCCAGGCAAGAATACTGGAGTGGATTGCCATTTCCTTCTCCATCGCATAATACCCTCCAAATCCATCCATGGTGTTGCAGATGGCAACATTTCATTCTTTTTTATGGTTGAGTAGTGTCCCATTGTATATGGACACCACATCTTCTTTATCCATTCATCTGTTAGTAGACACTTAGGTTGCTTCCATGTCTTGGCTACTGTAAATAGTGCTTCTGTGCACACTGGGATTGGGATGCATATACCTTTTTTACTTATTTTTTGTTATTTTCGGATATATGACCAGGAGTGAAATTACTGGATCATATGGTTTTTCTATTTTTAGTTTTTTTGAGGAAACTCCATACTGTTTTCCACCACACCGGTGGCACCAATTTACATTCCCACCAACAGTGCACGAGGGTTCCTTTTCTCCACGTCCTCACTATACACATTCATTTTTGTAAGCTTCTCAGGGCCAAATGGACCTCTAGTTCAGATTTACACACACCAGAGCCTCCAGCACATAAAGGATTAAAGGGCCACTGCCTGAACTGAATCATTTACTGCCGTGGAATAAATATTCAAGTTCTAAGAAGAAAGTCACACCAAAACACACAGTGGCGATGTTTCAAACTTGAAGATTTCCTCTGCAACAAAACTCTGTTATCAGCAGCAGGCTTAGCCAGTCATGTGAATAATTTTAAACAGCCTGAAAAATTACCATTGATTTCGAAGCATTGATTTTCTGCACCACAGTAACACATTAAATCTCTTTTCAAAAAAAGACAAAAGAGAAATAAAAGAATAAACTTTCACTCCAAAGGGTGGGGATAAGGGGGTACTTATACAACAAAATTAATTTAGTAATTTGTCTAGTTTTATAGTGGATGACCTGTGAAGGACATTTCGCTTCTATACAGAAAACCCTGTTATGTAATAAAGCTCAGCTGTGGTCCCAAAGAAGGGGGAGCTGACATGTCACTGGCTACCAGAGTGACATTGGGTGACACACACAACAGGGCCACCTCCTCTGCCTGAGGCTCTGGAACCTGGGGACTGGCAGGGGAGCCTTGAAACTGCCCACTTGGGTCCAAGCACCACCCCCCCCGGCCCCCCTCCGGGGTTTGCATCCATAGGCAGTTACCTCCCAAGGCAGATGTTATGCCTCCAAGTCTGGGTCCTGAGCCAGGTCAGCTCTTGGTTTGACTTGTTTTATTATTTAAATGACAGGTTTAGAAAAGGAGTATTGCTTCTCAACTCAACAGAAGAAATCTCCTCGGGCATATGTGTGATGATCTAACTACCATTCATAATTTTTTCCAAGCCAACCTTGTTTCTGTGACCTTTAGTAAATCTTGTTATTCCCAGCAGAAAATGCTCAGAGCTAAAACAGTCTCATTATAACTTAGTCTTTATATTGAAAAAAAAAATTTTTCCCCACTGTACTTCACCTCACCATCCTCTGAATGCCCTGCTCCCCCCCAACAAAAGAGACCCTGAAACTTCCATACTTGGTTTCAAGCTGAAAGCAGATTTCATTTATTTATTTATTTATTTTTAGAACGCATCAGTTAAATCTGTTAATCTTTTTTGAGTTGAAGGACTGGAAGAAATCACACATCGTTTCTGATGTGATATACCCATGGGCGGTTTTGCATTCTACCCAAAGATAGCTCAACTTCATTTTAAGATGTTTTGCCTTCTATGGCAATCAAAATCAAACTTTTGTAAGTAGACGTGTGCGTGTGGGTTACGCAACTCCTGTCAGGGGTGCCTGCGGTCTTTGCTTGACCTTGGATGAACAGCTAAGCCTTGGAGGCGGATGTGTGCATCAAAGCTGCCTACAGGCACACAGGTACCCCAGGTTGCTCAAGCTCCAGGATGAGAACAGGGTAAAGGACAGTCACCTCTGGGCTATGTATAGGCTTTGTGAAAGGTCACATCGTCTGCCTAATTGGAATCAACTTTCTTTCATGCCTATTTTTATCTCCATGGGGAGAAATGCCAAGTGAGCTGGGAATTAAGAAGTCAGGGAGCCAGCTGTGCAACCCTATTAAAGTAACGTTGGACTTTGGGTCTCACTTTGCTTATTTCTAAAATGGGACCAGATATGTTTGTAGGCAACTTCCAGCTCACATTCAGGTTCTTGCTTTTTTCCTGGGAAGATCCCAGGAAGTGTTCGGAGTCCAGGTAGTCACTTCCCGCTAGTCAGATGTCATCCAGCCAGCCTCCTGCATGTCATTGCTTCTTTCCTGTCACGTGAACAGCATCTGGGTCCTCACCCCAGGGCAGTGTCTTCCTTTCTGTCCACACCTCCATGGGCTCCCTCCAGCCCTGCCCATCCCACCACCAGCCCCCTCCACTGGATGCCATCAACAATATATCTCGGGTAATATATTTGTAACCAGGACAAGCTTTGGGAAAACCTCTGTTACTGTTCCTAGGAAAGTTGATTGTGTTTATTATCATAAACTCTTAGTTTCCTCAAATTTTCCACTTACTTGTTCTCCTTATATGAAACGTGATCTTTCCCCAAATGTAATACTTCCTATGCAACCCTTTTAAAGGAGACCATTGCATTCATTCAAGTGAAATTATTCAGGACCTACTATTTGTTGGGCTCAAGAAAAGCTTGTGAGTGAATAAATGAATGGACAAATGTACCTTGCTGGGTGCTACAGGGGATTCAGAAACAAGTTCTCTCCCCAGCCTTTAGGAAGATGGTCTATCTATAGCAGTGGAAAGGATTAAACATATACAGAAATAGTTGGAATATAAGCAGTGCCAATATTCAAGGTATGGTAACAGCACCTGTAAATATTGAGAGCTAATACTACTTGAATACTAGTTGGGAAATAGCCACTTCCTTAACTACCCCCTGCAAGCGTCTTTCCCCTCCCAGCTATCCTGCCTCTTGCTTGGAATCCGCAGGTGTTAGTCACTCAGTCATGTCCGACTCTTTATGACTCCATGCACTGTAGGCCCACCAGCCTCCTCTGTCCATGGAATTCTCCAGGCAAAAATACTGGAGTGGGTTGGAATCCCCAGACCTCACCAAAACCTAGCAACCAAGGAGGGTTAACATCTGAGGCTTGCAGGGAGCCTCAGGTATGCTGCTGTAGGGCTGATCTGATTGGTCAGCACCCTTGCCTAACTAACCAGTTAGTTAATATTAGAGCTGTCTCTACTGAATAAGTAAAGCTCAGGTAATTGCCAAATAATAACAACAATAAAAATGAAAGTGAGGAAAGAAAAATATTGGGAAAGTTGGTTCCATTCTCAACCACAGTGATGGGCACCAGCCAAAAGAAAGTATTACATTCCTTGGCCACAGAGACCAGCTCAGGAATAAGCAAATGACCAACCAGATTAAATGAGATGCAACAAAACTTTGGCTAGGACTGTTGGTAGAGATATTTGTTCTTTATGATGGATGTGAACTAAGATGTGATTCTTGAGAAACCATGGCTACCATATGAAGACCAGTGATGCTAGGAGTTGACTGATGGGAAGTTCCTAGATCAAGCCACTCCTGAAGTCAAGCATGCTTTGGAGACTTCAGTTATCTAGCATAGGTAAGTTTGGTTTTCTGTTACTGTATAATAGAAAAAGTCCTGATACTGGGATGAGGCAGCAAAGGAAATACAGAGTAAGAGATATGGAAAACAGTGCCCTGTCAGTCCCAGTTCCCTTCTTTCTTAGCTTTTTGGAGCCAGCTCTCCACAATCCTGGAATTTAGTCCCTTTCCTCTGTCATTTCCCAGGCCATCAACCCCTTCGGACTTTTACTTGATTTCCTACCCAGTCTGGGGTAAAATTTTTCACCCTTTGAACCTTCTGTTTTCACCTTGTTAATCTCTAACCCTGGGCCATCAGAACAACACTCCTTAGCTCTTTCCCATCTTGGCAAACTCAGAAGATAACAATCTTTGAAGGACACCCTGGGGTAAACTACAGATTTAGGGTGTCTTTATGGGTCTTAGGGGGAAAAAGTCTATTATATTTTTTATATTATGAAATTGTGATTTAAAGAAAACTAAAACACAAAGTCCCAGGGAAAGTGGGGATTTGTATTAAACTTCAAAATAAAATCTTTTCAAAATGTTAAATGAGAAATAGGAAATTTCTTCCACGGACATGACTTTTTAATATCAGTTTTTACACTACAAATGCTGTCCTCAAATCCTGATCAAAACTTTCTAATGGTAATCCCTTCAACTTCTTTGGGAGTCCCTATCAATGAGAAACTGCATATGTTAGAAATTTTAAAATTATAACCATTTTCTGGGTACCTTTCAAAATGTCAACTGCTGAAATTATATTTAAAGAACCAAATAGTGTTTTCTCTTTTCAGTTCTACGGATAAATATCTTGTGATTTTTTTGCTGCAATCTCTTATGATAAAACAAATGAACTTTGAATCCAATAGGATTATCTTTAAATCAATTATTTCCAAATTATGAGAAGTCCTAATGTACAGAATGCATGTGTATTTTTAAAGCAATCTCCTTGTACCTAAAATAAAGACCATCACAATAGATCATCAGTCATGGTAAGAGCTTCCCAACCACTGTTTAAAACATCCTGCTGTGTAGCTACTGGGGTTCTAAGTGTGCTATAACAGTGTGGACCCTCTTGGTCCCCAGGATGACCAGGTGGGGCCTGGACTATAGCCTTCAGATGAGAGTTGCCTCTGGGCTCCTATAGGCAAAAGCACAATGATCAGCATCAAGAACTGTGATGTACGATGCTTCACTATGGAGACTGGGAGAGACCAGCTATGCAGCATGACTGATCAGCCTGGACAGAGAGCCCATGGTGTTACCAAGCACATAGTCACTGTGGCTAACTAATTAAAAGGGGCTCCGGGGAGGGCTTTAGCGTGTGGCAACAAGTGTCTGCCTTTATGTATGTCAGATGCTTCAGCCCACTAGCCGTATCATCACAAACTGAACGCACCCTATGTAACCAGGACCCCTTGGAGTGGTAATTTATCTGTTGACATAGAGTGCGAGTTGCTCAGTTGTGTCTGACTCTTTGTGACCCCATGGATGGTAGCTCTCCAGGGTCCTTTGTCCATGAGGATCCTCCAGGCCAGAATACTGGAGTGGGTAACTGTTCCCTTCCCCAGGGGATCTTCCCATTCCAGGAATCGAACCCAGGTTTCCCACATTGCAGGCAGATTCTTTACCAACTGAGCCACTTAGGGAAGCCCATCTGTTGACACAGATTAAACCCCAACCCACCCACCTCCATTTCCTCCTATTTCCCCTTGTTGTTTTCTTGATCCCAGCCATCAGCATCATCCTTCTGAAGGTCACCTGGAAACCCAATTCAAGGACTTTTTCTGTCTTTGCCTCTTGACGACTTTCCTGGAGCAATCAGAACTATCTTCTGATCTTCTAAAGTGAAGTGAAGTGAAGTCGCTCAGTTGTGTCCGACTCTTTGCAACCCCATGGACTGTAACCTATTGGGCTCCTCTGTCCATGGGATTTTCCAGGCAAGAATACTGGAGTGGGTTGCCATTTCCTTCTCCAGGGATCTTCCCCACCCAGGGATTGAACTCGGGTCTCCCACATTGTAGGCAGACGCTTTTACCGTCTGAGCCACCAAGAAACATTTCTCTCCCAGGCCAGGACCAGGAGGTTTTGTGTGACTTGTTGAGGAGACTTGAGTGTGGCTCCTCTCTCCATGGGATTCTCCAGGCAAGGATACTGGAGTGGGTTGTCATGCCTTCCTTGTAAAGCCCTGAAGTCTCCAAGAAAACACACACAAATGTTCACACACACACACACACAGAGACTGGGCTAAATGGAGTAGGGTCAGGTTTCAAAGAAGCAGTATTTGTAATCACATTAAAAAGCCAAGGCTACTACTTTGGCTTTTAGCATTTTTCACCTTTGAAAGTTCAGTAAAAATATTTTTGGCAAAGGAAAAACAAAACGAAACATCTCTCTCTCTCTCGGCTCCTGTGCGCTGTACATTCTTGAGTTTCTTTTTCTTCTACCCACTAACACAGGGGGCTCTGATCCTCCGGTACTCCAAGCCTTCTACTCCACTACTCCATTACTATTCCATTACTACTGTGTGGATGAATTTAAAATCTTGCTAGTGGTCTGCTTGTTCAAGTTCCAGTTTTATATTTCTGCCTTCTCTTTGGACAATTCCATCTAAATCTCCGGACAGCACCTCCCGCTCATCATGCCTAGAGGCTTCTTCTGCATTCCAGGTCCAACTCAGCTCTTCCTTCTCACTTCCCTGCTTTTGTTAAGGGCACCACTATCCCCCCACTAGGCTCAAACCCTTGAAGGTAAACTTGACTTCTCAACTATTGCTGAATCCTGACGATCTCCCTCTTGAATGCCTGTCATACCCATCTCCTTGATTTCGGTAGATGCCACCCTATTCTGCATTCTTTACCTCACCTGGATTACCACAGTAGCCTCCCAACTGGCCTACCATCTTGTTTTTTTCTGTCTTCTGCCACTTTTGGCAGATTATTACCAGCTTATTTCAGCATAAAACTCACTTGCTTATTTTTTAAAATTTTTAAAAACTTTCTTGTTTAAAAGCTTTCAATAGCTCTTTACTGTTGATTGAATTTAGCTTAACTTCTTAGCCTGACTTTCAAATCCCTTCATCTGTCCCCAGCCTATCTATGTAACCTGAATTTATTTATAGATTCTAGAAATATTTACTGAACTCCTACACTTTGTGCTAGACTGGCTGAGGTACTGGACAAGCAAACATATATGTTAGATCATAACTGCTGGTAAAAATACTAATTCAGGTAAGGAGGTACATGGTGATGGGAGAGGCATTTTCATATTTTTTATTTTGGGGGGCACCCCATGAGGCAGGCCCATGGGATCTTAGTTCCCCAACCAGGGATTGAACCCACACTCCTTGCATTGGAAGCATGGAGTCTTAGCCAATGGACCACCAGGGAAGTCCAGCAGAAGTGTTTTACTTGGGATGGTCAGGAAGGCCTTCTGGATGAGGTGGCATTTGTCTGTAAAGACTTGAATGAAGCGAGCGAGCATGAACCTTACAGACACAGAGGGGAAGGGCACTTCAGGTGGAGGGAAAAGAAAGTTCCAAGTCCTTAAATTCAGAGCATGCTTGGCAAATTGGAGAAACAGCAGAGGGGGCAGAATGGATGAGCAGAGTGAACAAGGAGGACGAGAAGACACGAGAGAGTCAGGCCTCAGGGTCAGGTTATATAGGCCTGGGGGATGATGGTGTGCATTTAGGATTTAATCCCAAATGAGGTGGAAGACACTGGAAGGCTGTGAGTAGTAAAGTGACATGTTCTAAAAAAATACTACAGACAGCTGTGGGGAGACTGGATAGGGGAGGGGATGAGCAAGAATGAAAATTGAGTGGCCAGTTAGAAGGCTACTGCAATCATCCAGGCAAGAGATGAGATGAGAGGTTTAGGGAGGGTGGTGGTGTTCAGTTGCTGTGTCCGATTCTTTGCAATACCATGGGCTGTAACCTGCCAGGCTCCTCTGTTCATGGGATTTTCCAGGCAATAATACTGGAATGCCTAGCCATGCCCTCCTCCAGAGGACCTTCCCAACCCATTGGCAGGCAGATTCTTTACCACTGAACCATCCATGTCTCCCAAAGATAGGAGACATCATTAAATTCTAACTACAGTTAAGAAATTAGTGCTAGCATCTGCTGGTGGATTGGATGTGAAGTGTCAGAGAAAGAAAAGAATCCATGATGATTCTGAAGCAACTAGAAAGACAGCTGCTGCGAAATGGGCTCCATGAGAAGCAGGTAGGAACAGAAGAAGTTGACAGGAGGAGGAACGTTCAATCTGGGGTATGTAAGTCTGAGGTGACTATCAGATAGCCACATGAAGATGTCAATTTGTCAGTGGGATATCTGAGCCTAGAATTGACAAGAGGTCGGGCTAGCAATAAATGTGGAAGTTGTTTGTGTGTAGATGGCACTAGTGTTCAGAGAGGGGGAGTGATCTCTTATAGAGATCATGATAGATGGAGGCCAGTGGACTGAGCCTGGATCACCATCACATGTAGAGGTTGAGAAGGTAAAAGAGGGATCAGGAAGGTCGAAGGAAAGCAAATGAAGAAACTACGATGGCTGGGAAACCAAGGGCAGAAAGGGTTCAGCAAGCAGGGAGTAGTTTAGGAACAGAACCACATCCCCTGCAGGGGAAATACAGAGTCTTAACCACTAGATCACCAGGAAAGTCCTAAGGAGGGCGTGGTTTGTGGCCTGTTTAAAAATAATTGTGTATATGTGTGTGCTGCGTATGCACACATGTGTAATGGAGGATGGGAGACTGGCTTGTGCACTCTAAATATTCATAAACAGAAACTGCCAGATTGATCGATGCTGAATCTGGGTAGATGGGAGTTCATGTTATCATCTTCCATATTTGTGTATCAGTTTGAAGTTTTCCATTAAAAAGAAGGAATGAAACAAAACAGGAAGAGAGAAACTGAAATGTTGATGGCACTGACAGGTCAGTTAGGAGTGGATGGGACCTGTACAGGCAGTGGTGCTGCTGACGAGAGAAATCTCAGCAGGGAGGAGAGCCTGTTGGTAGTGGGTTCGAGAGATGGCATGGGAAGGAGTGAGGGAGTATCATCACCTTCTTCTGGGGATTCTGTGGCAAAGGGGAACAAAGAAGTGGGTCACTAGCTGGAAGGAGATCAAGGGGTCAGAGGTGGGTAGGGGGGTAGGTGAGCTCGGGATGGAGTTATAATAGCCATATTTCCTACCACCGTCCTGCACAAAAGCTCTAGACAACACCCCCAGAAAGCATCCTTCTCCCCACATTCTCTGTCCACAAGCCCCCCATTCATCCCACCCATCCACCAAGGCCTGGACCAGCTCCCATCTCTGGCATCATCCTAATTGTGTGATGTGTCCGGGTGTATAGTTTCTACCCACAGGCAGAATTTTTAAGGATTCATTATGAGAAAGCTTTGGCTGTGTGTGCAGTTGGAGTCTCGGCAGCCTTCAGCTTTAGTGTGTGTCTGAGCACACTGTGTGTTTATGCTGTAGATTCAAAATGTACCACACTCCCCTGACAGCCTTCAGAGGGGAAGCAGAACTTCTGCACAAACAGGGAAGTCTTATTCCTTTAGATCCTGGAAGACAGCATTCGATAGTAGCTAGGAGAAGAGTNAAAAGCTTTCAATAGCTCTTTACTGTTGATTGATTGAATTTAGCTTAACTTCTTAGCCTGACTTTCAAATCCCTACATCTGTCCCCAGCCTATCTATGTAACCTGAATTTATTTATAGATTCTAGAAATATTTACTGAACTCCTATACTTTGTGCTAGACTGGCTGAGGTACTGGACAAGCAAACATATATGTTAGATCATAACTGCTGGTAAAAATACTAATTCAGGTAAGGAGGTACATGGTGATGGGAGAGGCATTTTCATATTTTTTATTTTGGGGGGCACCCCATGAGGCAGGCCCATGGGATCTTAGTTCCCCAACCAGGGATTGAACCCACACTCCTTGCATTGGAAGCATGGAGTCTTAGCCAATGGACCACCAGGGAAGTCCAGCAGAAGTGTTTTACTTGGGATGGTCAGGAAGGCCTTCTGGATGAGGTGGCATTTGTCTGTAAAGACTTGAATGAAGCGAGCGAGCATGAACCTTACAGACACAGAGGGGAAGGGCACTTCAGGTGGAGGGAAAAGAAAGTTCCAAGTCCTTAAATTCAGAGCATGCTTGGCAAATTGGAGAAACAGCAGAGGGGGCAGAATGGATGAGCAGAGTGAACAAGGAGGACGAGAAGACACGAGAGAGTCAGGCCTCAGGGTCAGGTTATATAGGCCTGGGGGATGATGGTGTGCATTTAGGATTTAATCCCAAATGAGGTGGAAGACACTGGAAGGCTGTGAGTAGTAAAGTGACATGTTCTAAAAAATACTACAGACAGCTGTGGGGAGACTGGATAGGGGAGGGGATGAGCAAGAGTGAAAATTGAGTGGCCAGTTAGAAGGCTACTGCAATCATCCAGGCAAGAGATGAGATGAGAGGTTTAGGGAGGGTGGTGGTGTTCAGTTGCTGTGTCCGATTCTTTGCAATACCATGGGCTGTAACCTGCCAGGCTCCTCTGTTCATGGGATTTTCCAGGCAATAATACTGGAATGCCTAGCCATGCCCTCCTCCAGAGGACCTTCCCAACCCATTGGCAGGCAGATTCTTTACCACTGAACCATCCATGTCTCCCAAAGATAGGAGACATCATTAAATTCTAACTACAGTTAAGAAATTAGTGCTAGCATCTGCTGGTGGATTGGATGTGAAGTGTCAGAGAAAGAAAAGAATCCATGATGATTCTGAAGCAACTAGAAAGACAGCTGCTGCGAAATGGGCTCCATGAGAAGCAGGTAGGAACAGAAGAAGCTGACAGGAGGAGGAACGTTCAATCTGGGGTATGTAAGTCTGAGGTGACTATCAGATAGCCACATGAAGATGTCAATTTGTCAGTGGGATATCTGAGCCTAGAATTGACAAGAGGTCGGGCTAGCAATAAATGTGGAAGTTGTTTGTGTGTAGATGGCACTAGTGTTCAGAGAGGGGGAGTGATCTCTTATAGAGATCATGATAGATGGAGGCCAGTGGACTGAGCCTGGATCACCATCACATGTAGAGGTTGAGAAGGTAAAAGAGGGATCAGGAAGGTCGAAGGAAAGCAAATGAAGAAACTACGATGGCTGGGAAACCAAGGGCAGAAAGGGTTCAGCAAGCAGGGAGTAGTTTAGGAACAGAACCACGTCCCCTGCAGGGGAAGCACAGAGTCTTAACCACTAGATCACCAGGAAAGTCCTAAGGAGGGCGTGGTTTGTGGCCTGTTTAAAAATAATTGTGTATATGTGTGTGCTGCGTATGCACACATGTGTAATGGAGGATGGGAGACTGGCTTGTGCACTCTAAATATTCATAAACAGAAACTGCCAGATTGATCGATGCTGAATCTGGGTAGATGGGAGTTCATGTTATCATCTTCCATATTTGTGTATCAGTTTGAAGTTTTCCATTAAAAAGAAGGAATGAAACAAAACAGGAAGAGAGAAACTGAAATGTTGATGGCACTGACAGGTCAGTTAGGAGTGGATGGGACCTGTACAGGCAGTGGTGCTGCTGACGAGAGAAATCTCAGCAGGGAGGAGAGCCTGTTGGTAGTGGGTTCGAGAGATGGCATGGGAAGGAGTGAGGGAGTATCATCACCTTCTTCTGGGGATTCTGTGGCAAAGGGGAACAAAGAAGTGGGTCACTAGCTGGAAGGAGATCAAGGGGTCAGAGGTGGGTAGGGGGGTAGGTGAGCTCGGGATGGAGTTGTAATAGCCATATTTCCTACCACCGTCCTGCACAAAAGCTCTAGACAACACCCCCAGAAAGCATCCTTCTCCCCACATTCTCTGTCCACAAGCCCCCCATTCATCCCACCCATCCACCAAGGCCTGGACCAGCTCCCATCTCTGGCATCATCCTAATTGTGTGATGTGTCCGGGTGTATAGTTTCTACCCACAGGCAGAATTTTTAAGGATTCATTATGAGAAAGCTTTGGCTGTGTGTGCAGTTGGAGTCTCGGCAGCCTTCAGCTTTAGTGTGTGTCTGAGCACACTGTGTGTTTATGCTGTAGATTCAAAATGTACCACACTCCCCTGACAGCCTTCAGAGGGGAAGCAGAACTTCTGCACAAACAGGGAAGTCTTATTCCTTTAGATCCTGGAAGACAGCATTCGATAGTAGCTAGGAGAAGAGTATCTTCCACTTGCCTTTCTCACTCTAAAAGACATGGCTAGAAGCACGGTTCACACTAAGGGATCACGGACTGGTATTTATTTTTGAAACTAACTGAAAAGCCTCAGCTGTTACCCAAGGACTTCTCTTTGAAAACATCAGAAGTTGGGCGGGAGTAGGTAGGTGGAAAGAAGCAGCCTTCTAGTTTCAGATGTGGCAAGCTCCATGAAACTGCACTGAAAAATAAGACGTGATGAAAAACACTGCTTCGCTCACACCTCCCTCAGAGTGTATCACAGTGAGGAGACCAGGGCACCAGTTCTTAAGATTCTTCCTGCTGGGAAGTTTCCCTCAGAAGTATTCATTTTCAGTGTAAAAGGCAAGAACAGACAAGACACTTCTTATCAGGATTAAATACAAGATGCATCAGAGATGGCTGTGAAGAAATTCTTAAGAAACAAGAGATGTTATCAATGTTTCTGTGATGATGAGAAGGCTAAAGGGACAGCAGTGTTTTTGTTCCTATACAGCTAAACTGAGGGCAAGAAGAGTAAACACAACTTTTTTTAAAAACTGGATTGTAAGTCGATTTTCAATGTTGTGTTCGTTTCAACTGAATCAGTGCTATATACCTGAAACACAACATTGTATACATACATGTATTCTTCTACAAATTCTTTTCCCTTATGGATTATTACTAAATACTGAGTATAGTTCCCTGTGCTATACCAAACACATGTTGACGGAGTCTCCGTAGCACAAACAGAAAGGCATGTGAACCTCAGGCCCCGAATTACTGCCGGTGCTCACTGGTGCCAAGCCCTGTGTCATGTATGTGTTATGTATGACCAAGTCCCTCCACTCACGAAGCCCGGGGAGACCATCACAACAGAAGGTGACAGCCAAGAGCCCACCTGTGGTGGAAGGGCCTCCCTGATCCTCGTGGTGAGGGAGCGTGGGGCTTTCTGACGGAAAGCACCATGAGCAGAGGTTCCTGGGGAAGAGAGAGGCAGAGCTGAGGCAGCCAGGAGCCATACCACGGTGAGACCCAAACCTGGACATACAGGCAGAGACAAGCCACAGAGGGCCTCTGATGCCAGGGAGCTCTGACTGGGGAGGAGTAAGAGGCAGGTTTGCAGTTTCAGACGATCATTTTGGTGGCAGTGATCTAACGGGAAAATAGACCATGTGCCAGCTTCAAAGTTGTGAAAATTGGTGACTCTTATTGGTGTGATGTGCTGTCAAAGCCAAAGTCTGTTTTTCTGTTATATTCAGCTATGCTTATTTTTGTACCTCCAAGAGGTGAGGGTTTCATTCTATTTGAGTATTTTTAAACATTCAGACAATTTCCTTGTTCACCTATGCAGCTTAGATCACAAGAGCACAATGTAATCAATCATGGTGATGTAAGTGGATGGTAGTTACTATGAAAATGACCTTCAGCTATGGAACTGGGACAGCTTCTTCCCCTGCATTTACAAAAAGCCCCTGCCTGGAATTTCACTGATGCAAAAAGTTTTTACCAGTTTGGGGTTAAATGTAGAGGCAATGGACAGTGTGGTGAGACGTCCGTAAAACAAACTCTGTTCTATGTAATTATATGTCTTCTCTTTGAACTTATGTCCTACTTCCTTTTTGGGAATTAAGATTCCCTTTACCTTATGAAACAACAGCAACAGTTTTTTGTAAACATCCTTTCATGGCAAAACAGTTGGCAACGCCAGATCTGTGCAGTGATTTTTTTTGAAATGTGAAATTGTCTTAGAAGCCTGGAAGCCCCAGCGGTCACCTGACAGCTGAGTCTGGGGAGAGGACTGGCACATCTGGGTTGACCAAGGCTGATACTGACCTGCCAAAGCGTCAGAACTGACAGCAAACTATGTGACAGTCAGAAAACACTGGCCCAGTGTGTGACTTAATCACTTATTTCCTCTTAATTGCATCTTTGGAATCAAGCATCTTAATGAGGATTATTAAACTCCTTTTCATGGCCTCTGTGTCACTCACATTTAAACACTGTGTAATTTAAATGTGACTTAGTAAGTTCCTAAAAATATATTTACTTTCCTGCTCCCAACTTCATCTTACTTTGGAGAGAGGTGCTCATAACCTATTACCTGTTAGCACTGAAGAAACAACTTAAACAGTTTGGGACCCTGGCACGAAAGCAGCCCTCCCCACAAAAGCTGTACCAGAGCCTTTTGGCGAGTACTTACTACACCATCAATCAGGACAGCAGAGCCTGGTGTGCTGCAGTCCATGGGGTTGCAAAGAGTTGGACACCACTGAGCGATTAAACAACAAATCAGGTGAAGGAGGTGAAAGACCTATGTTCGGTTCTCAGCTTATAACTCACTAGCTATGCAACCTTGGGTCAAATCTTTCTCAACTACAAAATGAAGTTGAGACGGTATCTCCTTGAACCAAGTGGTTCTGTTTGGGGTTTGGTGAATATTCCACAGGGTGATATGGCTATTATCGTGAATATAGGATATTCACAAAACACTGGCTTTTACACAAGAATCATGTTAGACTTGAGAAGGTTCTTTTTGATTATCTGGCCCAATCTTGGCAATTTATAGATGGGGAGAAACGAGTCCTAGAGTGGACAGAAATCCAACAGGAGGCAGAGCCTAGACTTGGTCTCTGGGTCTAGCCCAAGATTTTCTCTAACACATTAGTTTTTCCTACCTGGAAGCATTTGATGCATAATTTTCAAGTTTCGTGGTTTCTCAGGAAGAAAAATAAGAGGATTTTCCAAGTTTTTATGCTAATCTCAAGAATGCAACAAAACTAGGTGGATGTTGAGGGGGCTGGTTGAGAGGATCTGATAAAAGCAATAAAAGGGACACAAAAGCATCACCAGTAAAACAAAGCAGATACACTTTCTGTTATTTGAAATCAGTAGTTTTATTACAATATGCACTGACACACAACTAGAGAAGGAATGTCCTGACATTTTCTGAGCATTTCACAGAAAGCAAATGTAACCAGCCAGGCAGTCGAGTCTTCCACATCTTTTCCAAACACAAAGCAAAATCTTTTATCTGTGATAACAAAGGAAAGTAAAGTTTTCTTATTCTTGTCTACAAAACTTCAGTGTCAGAAAACAGTTATTAGGAAGTGGGCTGAGACAGGAAGTATTTCCTTCATGACGTTCCAAATTGTGCCTCCAGACTTCCACCCTGATTATTTTCTGGATGACTTTTTATGACACTATGGATGGTAATGTGTTGAGGGGCTAAATGGGATCTACTTACTATATATCACTACAACTGAAAGGGAAAGATAAATTAAGAAAATTAAGTCCTGGAAAATGCGCAAAGGCAAAGAGAAAATATCTGGGTGTACTGAAGATGAGATGCTCTTTTCACGTAACCCATTTAAAAGGTTACAATTACCATAAACATTTTAACTCCATTAAAGATCGGTGACAAAGACGTGCTCTCTCATCAGCAAAAGGCTTCTGCCTTTACATGAGCTTGGAAGAAAGCATCACACTGTGTGAAAAGAGCCACTAATCCTTGTGAAGCAGGTGTCAGGCTATCAGGAGTTGCACAGGCTTTTCAGATCCATTTTGTTCAAGACACCATGAAACCTTGACCAATTTCCACCTTTCAATAGTTGCAGTAGCAATCAGATGTTTTTATTCCTGTAGCACTCAAACACACAAAAGTACTCTAGGAAAGAAACACTAAAATGGCATTTTGAATAAATTCACATTACATAACTTGGGAACAATAAAGGGAGAAGCCCAAGCATGACTCCAGTATTTCATATAGAAAAGCATTGCAGGAGAAAACTTTGTTTCAAAACATTAAAACTTGAATGGATAGAAATACACTTTTGGTTAATCTGTGCTGTTTCATATAGAAATCCTATCAGATATTCAATCTACTAGGTGACTCGTTTAGATTCTCACGTCTCACTGTCTTAGTAGAAGAACATACACTGCTGCCTATACTCACATATATATGCATTTACATATATAAAATTCAGATAATGAAAATTTGTTTTAAATACACATACTTAAAACCTGTACCCTAAAAATAAATACATTGGCCTCTAGTAAGCTAATTCTCAAGAGTTCCTTGACAAACCAATCAGAACACAGTTTCTCAACAATAGCATGTGACGAATTAGCCACTCTTTAAATCCATTATCTATCAGTAAATGTGTTAAAATTCAGATGTACAACCAAAATAGCATTCCCAGAATAGAAGATGAGAGAAAATTCTGGCTTTGAAAACAAACGTCTGGGCCTACAGATGCCAGTCTTTGCCTCTGCATTATCCAGCAGTGGGAGAGCACCTTCCCGTGACAGTGCTCCCTTCCACTGACAGGACCTTCCAATCAAAGGAGTCCGCTGGCATCTCCTTCGCGGTTTTGTGTAAAGGAACTAATACAACATTGTGTATATATCTGCTATCACTCCCATCATCACAGTGAGTTGTGTGTTTTAATGTAATTTACAATGTGCCGATACCACTGAGGTAAGGGAGAAGTAGCCCTGGCATAAAAAAAAGTCTCCCAGAAGAATAACACACACAGGACTGAGTGGTGTATCTCTCTGTTTTATGAAGTGACTCAAGACCACTGCCAGAGTGGACAGATTGCATATCTGTCTGACACTGTAATTCAAACAACACACTTGATATACTTCCTTTAGAAAGAATGACATTCACAAAATGGAGCTTTACTTTTTTACTTTTACAGTTCCAAAACAACTTCTTAGAATGATATAAACCAGACCAAGTTGTTTAATACAGTACAATATTTAACAACCTTGTCATTTGTTTTGAATACAAGAATTTCAGAGATGTAGGAAATCCATGATAAATAATAGCAAGAATGTTTAATGCCACTGCCTAAATGTTTTAAAAGGAAAATCTATCATAGTTGAAATATAACTTCTAAAAAAGACAATGTTCTATGCACTCACAGTTCCAGATTGCTAACTTTATAAATTAAAGCAAAAGTTATCCATATATAAACAAGGCCTCTTTTTCATTGATTTTGATCTCATTTAAACCTTTAGATATTTCAGTCTTCAGATTCCACAAGGTAAGACTGAGTTTATCAGATATAAATAAAATGTTTAAGTCCATGATGTATTGTAGCACTGAGGAAACAAAAACATCAAATATTTACAGACTGGCTACAACACTTTTTTTTTTTTTTAAGTCAAATGTGTATCAACATCAAGCCACACTCTTTTTTTTTTTTTTTTAATTCTCTGGTTGCAAAAAATGGGACAACAGCATTTTTTCTCACTCATCTTTCCTCTCAGTCCTGAGGTCAGAGGCAGGTCCTTAGGTTAAAGGTCTTTTGGGAGGTGGTGGAGGCATGAGCTCTGTGTCTGGGTCTGGATGATGCTTTCGCTTCTGTCCTTGAGAAGCTGCTGCACATCTGTCAATGAACTCGAAGAGCATCTCCTTGGTGACAGGGTTGGAGATACTATTGCACACAGCTGTGGAAAAAGGGAGACACATGTCTCGTGTGAGAGTTCATGAAGGGAGCTGACTCGCCCCAGGGAGATGAGGACGGGAGAGGTTTCCATTCCAACGTTCCATCTTGCTGACGTGGGTGACTTGCTGCGAATTAAACTGTGCTCCTCTCTCCCCAACCCCTGAAATGAGTGCACTGCTGGTGGCTTTTCCTTTTTGGCAGAGCCGTGTGGCTTGTGCGATCTTAGTTCCCAGCCCAGGGATCGATCCCATGTCCCCTGCATTGGAAGCACTGGATTCCCAGGAAGTCCCTCTGGTAGTTACACTTTACTATTAATTCTAGAACAAAATGTTTACGTATTTGGGTTTAAGCCTGTCTTCACCACAGTTTTCGATCCTTGCAAACAGTTTGTACTGCATATTGATCTCGCGCAGTGCTTCACACTACGGTCCATGGTTATACAGTTTCTAAAGGAAACACACCCTGTGTCCTTCAACCTTTCTCTCTCTCAGAGAGAAGTGCTCACTGTCACNATTGCGTATTGATCTCGCGCAGTGCGTCACACTACGGTCCACGGTTATACCTTTTCTAAAGGAAACACACCCTGTGTCCTTCAACCTTTCTCTCTCTCAGAGAGAAGTGCTCACTGTCACGTGTGTAACACAGCACACTAAGGCTTTGTTGTAGCTGGGAAAACATATTTTTCTTTATTTTAGGAGCTTGTTTGAAGTAAGGTATTATAACAAAATGACTATTAAATAAAGCACCTTTTCTTATGTGATCAAGACTGTATTTACCTACTTGGTTTTAGAAAAAAAAGACTCCTCTTTTTTGAAATTAACTCATCCTGTCTGAACACAAATAGTTCTAACAAGAATCTTTTGAATGTATAAAAGTAACTTTTAAGCTGTAAAACTCAAACTGGCAATTTCTTTATTATCTCTTAAGCTTATCATACAGCCATCAGCACCTTCACTGACTGAGCACTCTTAAAGTTCACAATCCCATTAACCTTTAATCTTGGTTTGTTGGGTTTTTTTTTCCAGTTTCACTGAAGGCTCAATCCAGAGTTGCCTGAAGTAGCAGTTTACCTTATAAAAATAATTAATGCATGCTGCTCCTCGTGAAACAAGCTTACTACTCTGAATTCCCAAAGCAATCATACTGTATCCAGAGCACATCCTGAAGACAGCATACCAAATTTTACATTTTTTTTTAAGCTTTTCATTGACTTTGTTCTCCATTGTTTGTAAAGCTATTTTAGGAGCTGGAAATTACATTTCCCCCTGCTAATTCTGTCTTTTACCATCTGGCAAACGACGGTTTTTAGCGTTTTGAACAGATCTGCAGTCACCGTGGTTTTTGTTGTGGTTGTTGTTCAACAAATTCATCTTGTCCACAGCTCACCTTCTCGCCCTTTAAACTGTTCCCCTGGGCGCCTGGCAGGAGCCCACAGGTTGAAAGAGAACTGGAGTCACAGGGCACAGACCTGCCACAAGCCCTCTTTGGTCTAGATGATCTTCTCTCCTCTGAGCTGAACCGCGAAAGAGGTTCATTCTAACACCTTACCTCTTTTGGGGGGTTTCATGTACCATCCACAGGGAGGCTGTCATACTCACCCATGGCAGTGTTGTAGGCATTAGGAAAACTTTTATCTGTTCTCTGTCTCATAAAGACCCAGCTGTTGTTCTCGAATTTGCATTCTATAATTTTGTTGTCATACTGTTTTAGCTCTTTTGTCACCTGTTTTAAAAGAGAATTGAGGAAAATATTTAAGTCATGTGACAGGCTCTTGCCTCCATTACGTGACAGATGCATGAGGGGATGCCAAAGACACCTCAGTGGTCTGTCACATGGAGCTCTTTGTCATTTGAAGCTCTAATCAAGCCCAAAGATGCGGTACTCACTCCCCTGCACACTTGCTGATTAATCTGACATCTTATAAATAGGAGTGAAAATGGCTGCCAATATATAGCAGTTAAAGGAAGCTATGCTGAAACCAGCCACTCCTGAGCCAGAGGCAAATATGTTACCATAGGGACCGGGCCTCCAATACTGTCTGTGTCCCTCTGGCTTTCAGGAACTGAGTATCTGCAAAGGTTCCAACAACTTTCAGAAAGGTCCTGCCACCTAAATTCCTACCTCAGAACCTAAGAAATCCCCTTTACTGGTTAAGATAAAAAGTTGCACACAAGAGAGTAGACATTAGGATCTGATTCAGGCAATGTGCATCCTAAATATTTTGCTTTTTAAGCAGTGATAATTAACCAAACAGCTATTTACCCTTTTCATCTCCAAAATGGTATGGATTCAGAGATGAAGCTGGTTTTGATATTAGGTGGTGGATTTTTTTGGCTACTTCACCTCAGATGATTGAATATGGATTACAACTTACTCTATCAAAGCTAACAAGTATCCATGGCAACTGTAGAACCTTTTAAAAGATATTTCATCGGGCTGTGAGGATGGTTTTCATAAATAGGAATCTAAGCTTATCTTTGCAGTTTTCAAATCAAATGCCAGTCATAGTAATATTTTAATTCTGTCCTCATCTTTCACAGCTAACAACTTTTCCTCACAATATGGAAGATTGCAATCAGTTAACTTCATTAGCATTATTTGAAATGCTCTCCTTTTTCTACTCACGTATTCACTACCACCTAGGAATATAAAGGGAAGCAAATTTTTAAAAGATGCTGTCAATTCACAGAATAGGCAGTGCATGTTTTCATAAAAACTTTCAAATTGTAGTCCTTTTCCCTTCTTCAGTATTACAGCTGATTGGACTACTTGCATTTTCAACAAATCTGACAGGACCAACACATTTCAGTGTGCTGGAACCAGACCTACCCAAGAAAATGATGTTCTACTTAGTAAACTTGATAATTCATTCTCAAATATTCATTATTCTAATCTCAACTCCCTCCCTCTCTTCCGAGGGATCTACCTCCTTTTATTTTTGATACATGATCTATATCCAACCTAGGCAACTTACTCAGGTACAGGAACCACTTACATTACACCAGAAGTAGGGTCTAACAGGCAGGTTGCTAAACCTTTCAGATTCTTCATCTTCTAATTTCTTAAGTGGGCAATGGAGTTTCTAAGGCACCGTGACACTGGAGCGATAATAAATGAGTGTCCAACACACAGTAGCCCACCAGTAAAATTCTTAATTGAATATAAAGTCAGGAAATGAAACATTACTTGTAAACTTAAAAAAAAAAAAAGCTAAGCAAATTCACTAAAGAAACCAAGATGACATGAAAAGATATACTTTGAAAGCACTTGCCAAGAAAATTATATCATACACATTTACAAGAATGGCTTGTTATCAATGTGCAGTCTGTACTTTGACTCACTAGTGATCACGGTACATCTTTATCAAATAGCTTATCATTCTTGTGTTCCTAGTATCAGATTTGCTGTAAATTATGTGTTGCTCGGTCTGCCTATAGCCATTGGGCTGTATTATTAAGTATCTGTTTGTATCTGTCCACATTAACACTCTGGGAAACAGGGCTTTCCAGAAAATGCAGGCACCTGCCACTATGCCAACCTAAATGTATTTCCATGTTCAAAAACAGTACATTGTTGTTCATTCGCCACACCAATAATATTCCCAAAATAGACACACTGTCCTCATTTGGTCAGGTAATAAGATATATCTAACTGATAAATGTAATACATCCCATATGTATACAAAGACAGTTTTCACTAATGGTCAGATCAAAAGAATGATTGGCATACAGGGAAGGAGTTTAATTTTAGTATCTAAATTCTAATTGGTTACTATGACAATAATCATCCTCAGCCAATCACACATTATTATTTACTAAAACAGGATCTGGTTAGGCCTTTTATAATCAGCTCTGCTATCCTGTTTTGAGTTAATGNATTGGCATACAGGAAAGGAGTTTAATTTTAGTATCTAAATTCTAATTGGTTACTATGACAATAATCATCCTCAGCCAATCACACATTATTATTTACTAAAACAGGATCTGGTTAGGCCTTTTATAATCAGCTCTGCTATCCTGTTTTGAGTTAATGAGAGGTTGCAAAGCAATAAGAATAAAATATTTATAAATCAAGATTTCACATCTGTACCCATAATTACATTGGATTAATGATATTTATTGGGTTTTTTTTTTTGTAGGGGGAGAAAATACAGTGTATCTTATACTGAAGAAAAATTTTTTTCTTTCTTCTTGTCCATCTTATTGAGTACCACACTTTTGATACCATTTAAATCTACCGATAATCTGGTGTTAAGAGATAGTCAGATGAAACCAGATCTAGTATCTCTGAAAATTTCAGATTAGCAGGTCAATGGAACAAAGGGCCCAAGACAGAACAAGACAGAACCACAGCTGTTCTTCTCTGTATTTTTTTCTTTCTTTAAAGAATGTTTTATGCAACATAGTTTAATCTCAAAAACATTATGCTGAGCAAAAAGACCCTGACACAAAGGAATATATACTGTGGGACTCCTTTATACAAATTTCAAGAATAGACAAAACAAATCTAAACTGATATAAATAAGAATAATGGTTGCCTGGAGTACAGATCCAAGTGGTAAGGGGACTGACAGCATAATAGTAGCATGTAGGAAATTTTAAGTGTGTTGGAAACGTTCTAGAGCATCATTAGGGTAGTTGTTACACAGATGAATATATTTTTTTAAAACTCATCAAATTGTTTAGCAAAATTTATGCATTGTATTGCATGTAAATTACACCTCTATTTTTTAATGGAATATTTTTTGTAACCTAAATGCTGGCCACGGCACCAGGTCACAAAGGCAAACCATCGGTGTTGGCTGAACCAACCTGCACAGAGCAGGCAGAGGAGCTTCTGCCTCTGACGGTGGAGCGCAAGCCTTTAAAATCTACTGTCCCTGCTCTAGGAGAGCTGTTTTGTTATCAAGGTTATCAAGCTGTTTTGTTAGTTTCTTTTCTGGAGAGGCTACAAAGGGGAGAGGGATTTCTCTGAACTAATTTGCTCTAGAGACACTACAAAATAGCAGATATCCTTAGACTGAGAAGACACCACCACCAGTAAGCTGCGTTTTAACTTTTAATTCTGAAATAATTTTAGATCTACAGAAAAGTTGTAAAGATTGTATCAGGAGTTCCAGGATTCCCATCACCCTGCTTCTTCTAATGTTCATGTTTGTATATCACAGGACAGTTATCAACTCTGAGAGATTAACAATGATACAACACAATCAGCTAAACCTGATTCAGACTTCATCAGCTTTTCCACTAACGTCTTTATCTGCTCCAGGATCCAGTCCAGGAAACTGCACTGCACTTAGTTGTCACGTCTACGTAGTCTCTTCTAACCTGTGACAGCTTCTCAGATCTTTCTGGACACATTTGAAGACTGCTAGTCAGATATTTTGTAGAATGTTCCTCAGCCTGTGAATTTGTGATGTTTTCTCATGATCAGACTGAGGTTATAAATTTTGGGAAAGAATGCCAGAGACGACGAACCCTTCTCATTACATAATATCTAGGGGAAAGATAAGATCTTGGGCTTCCCAAGAGGTGCAGTACTAAAAAAGTCTGCCCGCCAACACAGGAGATGCAAGAGATGCAGGTTCGATCCCTGGGTTGGGAAGATCCCCTGGAGTAGGAAATAGCAACCCACTCTAGTATTCTTTGCCTGGAAAATTCCATGGATGGAGGAGTCTGGTGGGCCATAGTCCATGGGGTCACAACATGGTTCCTTACTGGTCCTGATCACCTGGTGAAGAAGGTACCAGCCAGGTTTCTTTACTGTTAAGCTAGCATACTCTATTAGTTATGAGGCACTATGTCTAGCCCTGATCAAAGGTAAGGGAATTCAGCCACTTGCTTGAAGGAAGGGTATCATCTAAGAATAGGTGGACATTTATTAAAAGTATCACAGAAATCAATACATTTCCTAGGAGAGAGACTTTGAGGCTATATAAAATATCCCCTTTCTTCTTAAAAGTTTCACTCATTAATTGTAGCATTCATCCATGAATCATGCCTATGGCAATTATTACTGTGGTACTCTAACGGAATTTACTTTCTCTATTCCTTATACACTTACTATCTGGATGTCTTCTGTAAGGAAGATTTGCTCTTCTCCCTCATTTATTTATTTGCTTATTTGCATCAGTAAGAACTCATGGATATTTATTTTATTTTTTGGCTTATCACGAACTATTTTCACTTCATTTTCTTGCTCAAATTGTTCTGGTTTTGGCCACTGGGAACTCTGTCAAGTTGGCTGCTGTGTCCTTTTAACTTGCTTCCACTTTTACTTACTTACGTAGTTTTAGCATTTAGTCCCTGGCAACAAAAGATAGCACTCCAGTCAAATCTTTTATTTTCTTTGCCTCAGCTCTAGAGTCAGCCATGAATCAGTCAGCTCTAAAGTCATCCTCTACCAGGATTTTATAAGAAAAAATTTACTCTTCAATAGTCCAGACTATGCTAAAAAAGTATTAACACATACCACTTGCTTTGGTCAGAATTTAAAATTACTGAGAAAAAGAGAGGTAGGGGGAAAAGACGAGTGAGTGTGAGAGAGAAAAAGAGTAACAGTGAGATATTCATATTAGAGTGAATAATATGAATATGAATATATGTTCATACTTAGACGTTTCCACCCCATCCTTTGTAAACTGCTATCTGGAGCTAAACTAAGTTGACCACTGTTTCTTTTCTGCACTTAAAATTCTACTCAAGCTCTAACTCTGTAGTGTGACAGAAGGTGAATTTTTAAAACATATTTCAAGGAGATGAAATCAAAGATCTTATTTCCATGTATGCAACTTTGGTATCTAATACTTATGAATGAAGGCAGAGAAAATAAAACATCAAAGAAATAAAAATGGAATTATAAAAGTTTTCCTTGTGATGTCAGAACAAGACAATCAGCTTAAATCTGACTCATTAGACAATCTTTTAGAACTACTACCTTATAGTAGGGCCTTGATATATTGCTTTTAGAAAGTGCATCCATCTATCAGAGGAAATAAAACTCTTGACAAGTTACCCTTCCTAAAAATATGCTACATTTAACCATGTAAAAAAAAAACTTCCTCCATTAAAATCAATTTGTGTTTGTACTTTTATAATGAAGAACTACTGGGTAAATAACACACCTCACATTTGCTAAGTTAGAAACACAGTAACTAAGGAAGTCTCTCTCATGAATAGCAGGGTCTTCAAGCCCTCCAATCTGGAGTCCAGCGAATGAAAGTAGCCAATAAAAAGAAAGCAGCTAGAACTCAGTCTTATTTATCCCATGGCAGACAAGTCCAGGGTATGAAATCACCACTAAACTACAGATTACTACCTCTTCATAAAATTAGAGTTAGTTACAGTTACTATTCAAAATACAATAAATCTTCATATAAAATAACTGGGCAGATAAAACAGCATGTTAATAGTGATTATTAGCAGTTAGGAATGACTTATTTTCTTCTCTGTGCTTTGCTGTATTGTCCAAACTTTCTACATAATGCATGCTTAACTTTCATAATTTTTCAGGAAAAATTCCTTAAATAAATTGTTTCATAAAAGATGGTAAACATGAGATCGTTTTTAATGCAGAAAAAAATGTCAATAAAAAAAGAAGTAAATCAAATTATGTCATCCCCTTATCAGGGGCTTCCCATTACAGAGCACTAAATGACAGTGCCCCTGTTTATCTTTCTAGCTCTCATAAATTATCTTAGAGCATCCCACAACTTTTCCTCTACCTTGTTTATCATTATCTGATTATTTGTTTAATATCTGTCCACCACCATGGTTAATAATTACTGTATACTTACTAGGTGAGGGGTACTTTCTAAGTGCTTTACATGGATTCATTTATTTAACCCTCACAACAACTCTAGGAAGTATCACCCCTGTTTTTAAAGATAGGGAAGCAGAGGCAGAGAGGAGTTAAGCAATTTGATTAGAGACTCACAGTCAGTAAGAAGCAGAGAAACACTGCATCCCTATTAGGTTTTATTCCAATCTCAAAGGTTTTCACTCCATCCCTGTTAGGTTTTCATCCGAATCCCAAAGAAAGGGAATGGCGAAGAATGTTCAAACTACCACACAATTGCGCTCATCTCACATGGTAGCAAAGTAATGCTCAAAATTCTCCAAATGAGGCTTCAACAGTATGTGAACTGAGAACTTTCAAGCTGGATCCAGAAAAGGCAGAGGAACCAGAGATCAAATTACCAACATCTGCTGGATCATAGAAAAAGTAAGAGAGTTCCAGAAAAACATCTACTTCTGCTTCACTGACTACACTAAAGCTCTTGACTGTGTGGATCACAACAAACTGTAAAATTCTTCAAGAGATAGGAATACTAAACCACCTGACCTGCCTCCTGAGAAATCTGTATGCAAGTCAAGAGGCAACAGTTAGAACCAGACATGGAACAACGGACTGGTTCCAAATTGGGAAAGGAGTATGTCAAGGCTATATATTGTCACCCTGCTTATCTAACTTATATGCAGAGAACATCATGTGAAATGCTGGATTGGATGAAAAACAAGCTGGAATCAAGACTGCAGGGAGAATTATCAATAAGCTCAGATATGCAGATGACATCACCCTTATGGCAGAAAGCAAAGAGGAACTAAAGAGCCTCTTGATGAAAGTGAAAGAGAAGAGCGAAAAAGCTGGCTTAAAACTCAACCTTCAGAAAACGAAGATCATGGCATCCTCTCCCATCATTTCATGGCAAATAGATGGGAAAACAGTGGAAACAGTGACAGACTTTATTTTCTTGGGCTCCAAAATCACTGCAGATAGTGACTGCAGCCATAAAATCAAAAGATGCTTGCTCCCTGGAAGAAAAGCTATGACCAACCTAGACAGCATATTAAAAAGCAGAGACATTACTTTACCAACAAAGGTATATATAGTCAAGGCAATGGTTTTTCCAGTAGTCATGTATGGATGTGAGAGCTGGACCATAAAGAAATCTGAGTGCCGAAGAAGTTGTGTTATTGAACTGTGGTGCTGGAGAAGACTCTTGAGAGTCCCGAGGAC
The DNA here is from genome assembly GCA_006410735.1 of Raphicerus campestris. Classification (NCBI taxonomy): domain Eukaryota; kingdom Metazoa; phylum Chordata; class Mammalia; order Artiodactyla; family Bovidae; genus Raphicerus; species Raphicerus campestris. Next base: position 1,021,024 of record SJYW01023346.1, on the reverse strand, counting down.
TGCAAGGAGATCAAACCAGTCCATCCTAAAGGAAATCAGTCCTGAATATTCACTGGAAGAACCGATGCTGAAGTTGAAGTTCCAATACATTGGCCACCTGATGCAAAGAGCTGACTAACTGGAAAAGACCCTGATGCTGGGAAAGATTGGAGGCAGGAGGAGAAACGGATGACAGAGAATGAGATGGTTTGATGGCATCGCCGACTCAATGGACATGAGTTTGAACAAGCTCTGGGAGATAGTGATGGACAGGGAAGCTTGGTGTGCTCCAATTCATGGGGTTGAAAAGAGTCGGACACAACTGAACAACTGAACTGATTAGGTTTTACAATCTGAACATGAATCTAATGAGGTTTCAGATGTAGACACTGAAGCCCAGAGTATTTAAGTAACTTGTATAAGGATACAAGTTGTATTAAAATTCAAATTCTTGGCCTCTGTCAGTCAAAAACCTGTGATTTCCTTTCCCCTAAGAATCTAGCCTCCAGGTTGANTATATATAGTCAAGGCAATGGTTTTTCCAGTAGTCATGTATGGATGTGAGAGCTGGACCATAAAGAAATCTGAGTGCCGAAGAAGTTGTGTTATTGAACTGTGGTGCTGGAGAAGACTCTTGAGAGTCCCGAGGACTGCAAGGAGATCAAACCAGTCCATCCTAAAGGAAATCAGTCCTGAATATTCACTGGAAGAACCGATGCTGAAGTTGAAGTTCCAATACATTGGCCACCTGATGCAAAGAGCTGACTAACTGGAAAAGACCCTGATGCTGGGAAAGATTGGAGGCAGGAGGAGAAACGGATGACAGAGAATGAGATGGTTTGATGGCATCGCCGACTCGATGGACATGAGTTTGAACAAGCTCTGGGAGATAGTGATGGACAGGGAAGCTTGGTGTGCTCCAATTCATGGGGTTGAAAAGAGTCGGACACAACTGAACAACTGAACTGATTAGGTTTTACAATCTGAACATGAATCTAATGAGGTTTCAGATGTAGACACTGAAGCCCAGAGTATTTAAGTAACTTGTATAAGGATACAAGTTGTATTAAAATTCAAATTCTTGGCCTCTGTCAGTCAAAAACCTGTGATTTCCTTTCCCCTAAGAATCTAGCCTCCAGGTTGAAAACGTATTACAGGAGGCAAAGGTAGACTATACTTGAGAGAGATTTTACTTCTTGTGTAATAAACTGTAATTTAAGTAGTCATTTCCGAGGATTACATTCCACTTGGGAGAGCCTGTGGGTGGGAGGCAAAGTGATGTGTGACAGACGAAGGGCAGGAGAACATAACATGCTGGTTTGAACCAATCATGATGTCTATCAAGTTTCTTTTTTCTGCACTTTCCAAACGCCCGCCATGTTGACCTGCATCAATCTCTGCTGTTTGCTATTCTGGTTGCGTGAGCACGAACCACAAATCGTAGCAAATTGCAGAATTTCTCAATCATTAAGAATTTACAATAGGTTAATTTTAAAATGGGCTGTGCTTCACAGCTGCAAAGCTTTTGTCTGATTTCTCGACCAAATGAGAAGCCATTATTGGACTGAAGACCTTTCCATGGGCATGACCAGTCAAATGAAAAGGTCATGTGCACGGAACAGGCAGTTCTGCCAGGTTAAGGTGAGGTAATGGTAACGGTTCACTAAACAGAGAGCCACTCTATGGCACAATATATCGCTCTGTTTGGTACCAAGCATGATGAGAATTTATAAGTAGATCATGGGTTCAGTACATGCTTGGGATAGTAAAAATGATACAAAACCAAGGAAAGCTTTACAAGCTATTGGCATACCTCAGTTTACTGCACTTTGCTTTATTTCACTTCATAGATACAGCATCTTTTTTTTTTTTTTTTTTTTTAAACAAATTAAAGGTTTGTAGCAACACTGTTTTGTCAGATGCTGGTTAGCATTTTTTTAGCAATTTTTAAATTAAGGTATGTATATGTTTTTGGACATAATGCTATTACTGAACACTCATTGAAAGTGAAAGTCACTCAGTCCTGTCCGACTCTTTGCGACCCCATGGAATTCTCCAGGCCAGAATACTGGAGTGAGTAGCCTTTCCCTTCTCCAGGGGATCTTCCCAATCCAGGGATTGAACCCATGTCTCCTGCATTGCAGGGGGATTCTTTACCAACTGAGCTGTCAGGGAAGCCTACTGAACACTTAATGGACTATAGTTTAGAGTCAACATAACTTTTATATACATTAAAATCGCTTTATTGCGATTATTTAGGTGGTCTGGAACCAAACACCAATATCTCCAAGGTCTGCCTGGATCATTAATGTGAGGAGACTAAAATGCAATATGCATGTCTAACACTTTTTCTTACTAAACAGTTATAAGTATGATGACAGACTTAACTGAAGGTGCTTGTTTTTTAAGATGTCTTTCTCACAGCCAGTGCAAATAATGAATAAAGTATATTTGTCAGACTGAGTTTGATTAAATGGTCTGTCTATTGGCAGTAACAAACACCTAACTTAAAATCATGTTAATGGTCATTAAATATCCATGCTTAACAAAGTTCACAATACACTGATCTTACGTTTGAACTAGGAAAGTCACTAAAATGTCAATGCTAAATCCAATTTACTTCATTGAGTTCTCCATTTACTTTCCAAGGACTTGCTAATGATTTGGACCAAATAATGGTCATTTTTTATTCTTTAATAATGCAGGATGATTACATATAACTTTATCTCTTTCCTCTCACCCAAATTTTTAAACCCAACTATTCAACTCTGCCCTTTTTATGAGACCTCATGAGAAATGTCCTCCAGTTTAGATCAATGTAGCATGTGGCAATAAATCAAAATGCTACCATAATAAGTAAAGATTTCCTTCCTGTTCTGCTTACCACTTAGAAAGAGAGGGGGGAAAAAAAAAGGCTGACATTCTTCCCTTTGATTATCTTCCAGAATAAACTCTTGTTTTAAAGTGGCCTGATTTGCTCTAGCATCACTGATAGGCACCAAAGTCCACAGACCCATGATGTCTGTGAATCTTTAGCTCGGGGACAAAGAACTCTTTAGTTTAGTGATAATGCTCTGTGGTGACTGGGACCCATCTGAGCAAATGAAGTTTCCCAAAATTCCATTCTTACAAGTTGGTACCTCAAGTCAGGGCAGACTCTTCACTGAGACTCTCCGACCACAGTAACTGTAACTTTGCCATATACATTGCATTCTGCTTTTATATATGCTTTCTCAACAACTGTATTTCTTCTTCTTTGAGAAAGAAATCCTGGAGTTATTGACAAACATTATACAAACACAGAGTGACAATATACTGCTCTGAACTCTAGCTATTTTTTATCTCTATATACCCTCTGAATGACATTCACAATGAATTTATTTAAATCTGCTTCATCAGCTCCAGGTATTGGAAATATCAGAAACCACTCAAAAGTTGAAAGTTTGAAAACAGTTAATATAAATTATCTTTATCAGTTGTCACAGTTCCTAAACACCTTCTGCAAAAACAACAACAACAACAACAACAACAACTTTGTTTCCCCCATAAAACATACTACAAATATCTTTCATAAAATCCAGTGTTTTGGAGTTAAGAGCAAACTTGGAGATCATCAAATAAAACATTTATTCTGAAATATCCAAGTACTAAAGTGCATTCCACACTATCTCTATGAATTAATGTATTTTTATGAGTGTGAACAGTCATGCTTTGAGGCGGTTATAAAACCAGCAGAAAAGCAAATTCATTACTTTGGTAACTTGCACTCAAGACTAATTTAATACTCTTAGCCAAGACACTACTTTTTAAATTAATTTTTATTTGAGTATAGTTGTGGCTCAGTGGTAAAGAATCTGCCTGAAATGCAGGAGACCAGGGTTCAATTCCTGGGTCAGGAAGATCCCCTGGAGGATAGCATGGCAACCCACTCTAGTACTCTTGCCTGGAGAATCCCATGGAAAGAAAAGCCTGGCAGGATGCAGTCCATAGGTTGGCACAGAGTTGGACATGACTAACGTGACTAAGCAGCAGCAGTTTCTGAAGTATAGCAACTAAGATATTTATTTTAATTCAGAGATATTTACTTTTAAAATTACTGACAGATTTTTTTCCTTCATGAGGAAAGGAAAGGGAGAGAACAAATAGTTTTTGAATACCTGACTTTGCAGTCAGCGCTTTATGCACATTAGAAGGAAATGGTGACCCAGTCCAGAAATTTTTTTTTTTTTAAGCAACACAGGTATATTTTATTTTACATTTTATTCGCAGACAGATGGGCAGAAGAAGACAAAAATAAGCCACTAAAGGGAAAGTTGAACACAAAATGCCTTAGATAATCTTTTCTCCTAAGTTAAACTAAAGAAAAATATCTGTAATTTCAGCTAAGAAAACTATTAAAGTCAGGTATGTCCTGCTGGTTTCAGAAGAGTTAAAAATTTCATCTGAATCTTTGTAAATGTAAGCCTTTTAAAAAATTAGGATGGGCATGGGGTGGGGTAGAAAGTTAATTTTCAGTGGAGAACTACACATTTTCCCCTTTAATCACTTATTATGTATTTTCCAAACATAAGGAAACCAGCAAATAATTACTGGGAAAGAAGAAGGGACTACAAAAAAGTCTGACTGACAGAAAAGAACTCTGGAATGATATGAAATGAAAGTGGGGGAAGACTGTAAGAAGCAAAAACAGAGTCCTGATGGTATACTCTGTCCACCCAGCCTCAAAATACACAGACGTGAAGAGCATCCAGAGGCCTCTGCTAGGATCAGAAGGAACGTCAAATTGTAGGGTGGTTTCTGAATTCACGTTAGAGCAAACAGCACAACTGTGCTCACAAGGCTGAGGCCTGAGTCTGAGACCTCCACTCCCAAAAGCAATCACGTGCTCAAGGTCTCCTGCGTTTTGTGTTCTTGGGACAGAGCTCTGGAACCAGCATCTGAGTTTCACAAGTCAGTCTGAACTATCCGAATGCCCACCTCCTAGGAAATCAACACACAGCCCAGTCTTTTCTGGAACTAACTGTACTCTCATCAGAGGCAAACCTAGCCCTCAAAAATAAAGCCCCAAAAGGCTGAGAGGTACAATCTCCACCTGGCTCTCTGGCTCCGCACCACTCCAGTATTCTTGCCTGGGAAATCCCATAGACAGAAGAGTCTGGCAGGCTGCAGTCCATGGCGTCACAGAGTCGGACACAACTTGGTGACCAAACAACAACAAGGATCAGAAAGTTTAGCTAATTCTCTCAAGGCTGTTTTGAGATCTGGAGCTCTGCATCATACTGTCTCTTGGAAATATCTAGAAAATTCAACATGCTGGAGGAAAAGGAAAATTTTATTGTTGTTCACTCCTAATCCAGAAATTACTGAACAACTAAACCAAAGAGCTAATGGAGTATACTTTGCAATCACCACAAACTACAGGGGAGAGTGGATTCCTCTAGGTCACATTAAGTTTATTGTAATACAATCTTCTAAAATAGATACGATTAAAAAAAAAACACAGGCTACATGTGAGAAAAATTCACCAGCCTCCAGCACCATGGGCTGGCTAATAGTAGTGTGGAGAAACAGAGGCCTGGAAACAAGTTACCAGGAAAATCTCTAAAATGGTGGGGGAAGATGTGGAGAAGGAGACAAAGGAAGTTCTCAGTGTCCTAAGCCACTTCTGTGAAATGAAGATAAAGTTCTTTTCAGCTGAGTAATATACAACAGAGAAGGATCTCAGTAATAATTAGAGCTAAATTTTTAGGAGGCTCCAGTGATTGGCGGGTCACATGATTTCTGTCATGTGAGTTTCAGTCTTTTCTGTCATGGCAACTGGTTTATCTGCTTTTATTTTCCCACCTTGGAGGGGTGGTGTGGGATCTCTGCAAAGAATTATGCATGCATGTAAAATGCACAAAAATACTATTATGTAAAGATTTCTACATTTAGAAGGATCTGATTGCCTGATTTTGGGGCGATCAGCATTCACAACTCCTGAAGGTTACGTTTGGAACCAGATTCAAATTCTCATTTAGTTTCCTCCCTCCTTGACTCCCACATTCCCTTAGGTTTTTGTTCTCATTTGGTCCTGTTGAGGACAGTGGCACTGTCTCTTCGTGGGAATAAAGGACAAAAATCAAAATTACACAGGCAATCCTCCCCCTACCCTACGCATGCATACTTGTCTTTGCACATTCACCACTCAATTGCTCTTATCAAGCCTCCAGAGAGTCTATTCTGAATAAGGTGGCTGTGACTGCCTACTAGGAAGGAAATTATTCTCTGGGCTGTAGCACTAAATTACCTGGAATTAAGTATGAAGATATAAGGTAGGTGGCTTTTTACCTTTCCTCTAACAGGTACCTAGCACAATCTTGGTGCTTAATAAAAATAATACATCAGGCATGTGGCATGCTTGGCAGGAACGCTTTTAAATCATGTTATAAGACGTCCTCACAGTAGTGTGCCTCCCTCTAATTCTAAGTCAGCTCAGCCCTGCGACTACAGAAATCACTGAACAAGTCTCTGACAATGCTCCTCCCACCAGTGCCAACCTGTGCCGTTGCCAACTTTTAGGCCAGGACACCTGCCACCCTGAGTGCCCGTGGCTTCCACTATGGTATTTCATTGTGCCAGAAGCACACTTGCTACTTGAGGGTCTGATCTGGCCAAATGACAATACAGGAAGGATGCCTGTCTGGGGGTTTAATTCATAACTGGAATGTTGGAAAGTAACAAGCTGAGAACACTCCTTCACTGGCTTTTTGTGCCAGCTGCCAGCTGCCACGGAAGAAGGGTGATCGCCTCCTGATCCTGTCTGTGCCTGGAGGCTCCAAATTACCACTGCTTTAACTGTCCTGCCACCACACTTCAGGTGTTACCACTTCTTTTCCATTTTTGCTTTTGAAATGTTCCAGGAACAATAGAACCCCATCCATTTAACTGGTGCCAAAGTATAGTCATGCTCCCCCGACTATGGTGTGCAATGGACAGTCCTGTCCTCTTCTGTCCTTAGTAAAGGGTGGGGGTGGTGATAGTAAGTCCCTGTTTTACCACTCGCACAGCAGAGTCTGGAGTTTCCCCAACAGATGAATGCTGTGTAGCCCCAATCCAAAGTCTGCTGACTGCAGAGCAAACAGCTGAATTTAACCCCAAATTAACCATGAAATATGAACTCTGGGTTAAACAGGTTGGCAGCAATTTGGTAAATTAGGGAAAGTGGCAGAGTGAACTTCTGGGATTTTTTATTTTTAATCTGACATTAAAAGGAAAAGTTACTCATTCTTAGTTTTATTTCTTTTTGCCCACTCCTCCATCCGCCCACCCCGTTTTATTTTCCTTAAATAACTTTTTAGAAATCAAAATCCAGCAGAGAACAATTATGTTAATAATGCTGGGAAATTTGTTTGCTTTGTTAAATTGGGCTTCAAAAGCACTTCAACTTACATTTGTGATCACAAGTAATGCCTGTTCTTATATCCATTTAAAACGTTTACTCTATTACAGCTTGTTATAAATGTGAGTCTCAGATGCAGCACCATGGCTGCTCATTTTCCAGACCACAATTTTATGATAATCATATGAAATGTATTCATGTGTCAACAGCCCTGCCTAACAATGCCTCAAATGGGGTTGTCTGCAAGACTATGTTTCCAACAGATACAGTTCTGTGCTCCAGGACATTAAGAAACTGCTACAAGCAGAGAGCTCTGTATTTTACTATTTTAACTGAGTTTGTAACATAAATTCTTTTGCTACACTTAGCTCAGTTTAACTATTATGATCTCAGAAAACAGGTGAGCTCCAACAAGAAAACTGACCCTAAATACCCACACATGATGGGATAAATGGGTTCAGTTACTCTTATTTTATGCTTGGAGTCTCTTTCTGAGCTACCTTCAAGTGCCAGAGGTGATGGACTGCAGAATTCTTCTGTACTTGATGTTCCCCTACTGTACATAGTGATCAAAAGCTATGTGGAAGATACTTTTTGTCACCCTGGCATCTCATAAAGAAGAGAACACTTATAAGATATGCAGATCCAAGAATTGAAAACAAAAAATGGGTCCAGAGGGGCCCCTCACTTTCCAGTATTGGTTTCTCCACATACTCACACCCTCCTCACTTTTGTGACAAGCAGCGGAGAAGGCAATAGCACCCCACTCCAGTACTCTTTGCCTGGAAAATCCCATGGATGGAGGAGCCTGGTAGGCTGCAGTCCATGGGGTCGCTAAGAGTCAGACACAACTGAGTGACTTCATTTTCACTTTTCACTTTCATGCATTGGAGAAGGAAATGGCAACCCAATCCAGTATTCTTGGCTGGAGAATCCCAGGGACAGGGCAGCCTAGTGGGCTGCCGTCTATGGGGTCGCACAGAGTCGGACACGACTGAAGCGACTTAGCAGCAGCAGCAGCAGCAGCAGCCCATGTAACTGCCTAGTTCTAGGGGGTTGTGATTTCAAGTTTTTCAACTCAGCATTTTTTTAGGCTCTATTAAACCGGTATCAGGCGAAGTGCTTTTATGCTCCTTGCATGGGTGCTAAGTCACTTTAGTTGTGTTGACTCTGTGCAATCCCATGGACTGTAGCCCGCCAGGCTCCTCTGTCCATGGGATTCTTTAGGCAAGAATACTGGAGTGGGTTGCCATGTCTTCCTCCAGGGGATCTTCCCAACTCTGGGATTTAACCCATGTCTCTTACATCTCCTGCATTAGCAGGCAAGTTCTTTACCACTAGCACCACCTGGGAAGGCCTTTTCGCTCATTATTTCATTCATAATATGTGTCCACATGTAGTGGATCATCTACTTTCTAGAGGGAGGAGCAGGCATGTACTGGCAGAAAGTAGGATCACATAGAAACAAGCCATATTTTTTCCTTCATTCTTGTTTCTCCTGCTAGGACCACCTCTCTGATTCAATAACAGGTTTGTGCAAATGCTTAATCTACCTTAAGACAATTCACTTTTTACGGCTGAGTGCTTTAGAAAGAGTACCAAGTCCAGAATCTTGGCTAGAAGGGAGCATAAGAGCTTACCCAGGCCTCTTCTCTTTTTAGACTGAAAACAATGAGGTTCACAGAAAGCCTGCAATTTGTCCAAAGTATATGGTTCTGTAGGGGCAGAGTTAGAATGAGGGTCTGGACTCCCTGCATGTCAATCTTGCCCACTGACCCTGCGGTCTACAAGGCAACCCTTCACCAGTAAACTGGGTAACTTAGCAGGTCAAATTTTTACTTGCAGTCAGGTAAGTTTCACCAAAGAGGAGGAAAATGTCTGACCCAGCATATCTAATATAATAAAAAATAATTTATATCCCAACCTACTATGGACACACACACAAACACATCTCATAAAACAATTTATATCCTGATGTGGTAAACTTTGCTGTTTTTCCTTCTATTTGATTCCATTTCATGAAAATCAAAAACAAAACTGGCTGAGATCCATGTAACTGCTCTCAAGACCAAGCACCAAAGTTAGGAAAAAACTTCGCAGAGTATGTTAAGAAAATAATAAATTAATTTCAAACAACTAACAAGGAAGTTAAGGGAGGCATTTTACCATTTCTGGTCTTGAAGTATATGAAAAATGGAGGAGGACAACTCTCAGCACAGCAAGTGAGACCCCACTTTACGGCTGCTTCACCTTTCCCACGTCCTCTCCTTTCTCAGAGTGATACCCCTTGGAGAAGCTGCCCTGCACCAGGCAGATGCTTTCACCCATCTCTCCCATGGCCCCTCGGCACAACATGCTGGCCAACAAGAGCTGAGGCTTGACTTTAATAATTTCAGATGACATTTCCTTAGAGAATTGAGTTTATTCTGTCAACTCCTGAAATATCACGTGATTTATTATTTCAGAATAGAATTTCTTCCATTTATGTTCCCCTTCATTAGATGGTAAGCTCGTTGAGCAAACAAAACAAAGGTCCTTGTTTTGTTCAGTACCAGAGCTCACTGCACACATAAAAAGTGCTCGATAGATGTTAAGGGGAGAAAAAAAGAAGAAAAAGAAAGTTGATATGCATTATACAAAGAATTTATAGAAATGACATCAGATTTTGAAATATTTCAGCTGTTATTAAATGATTTTCATCTCTTGGACTGATCAGGCTCTCACGTCATCTTTGCTTCCCCTCTGGCTAACCACCTCGCTTTAATCAGAATTACTTTCTCTGGGAAGCCTGCTCTGACTCCACAGACTCTCTCCTTCATTGATATGCTTTCACAGTACCTTATTCTTCCCTTTATCTTAGAAAAATAGCCTACTGAATTCTCTACATGTAAGACCTGACAGTAAGCTCCATCGGGATGGTGCTTTAGTACAATGCCTCTCATGCCATATGTCCTCCATTAAAAATTTTGCATGCAAACCTGCATGAAAAGTTCTGTACTTCTGAGGCGAAAACCAAACCAAACCAAAATTGTATAAACCCAACCTAATGACCTGATCCTATCCTGCTGCTGCTGCTGCTGCTGCTAAGTACCGCTTCAGTCGTGTCCAACTCTGTGTGACCCCTTAGACGGCANTACTTTAGTACAATGCCTCTCATGCTATATGTCCTCCATTAAAAATTTTGCATGCAAACCTGCATGAAAAGTTCTGTACTTCTGAGGTGAAAACCAAACCAAACCAAAATTGTATAAACCCAACCTAATGACCTGATCCTATGCTGCTGCTGCTGCTGCTGCTGCTGCTAAGTACCGCTTCAGTCATGTCCAACTCTGTGTAACCCCTTAGACGGCAGCCCACCAGTATATGGATCAATCACAGCTTTCTGAGTAGAAGTTCTTTTAAACCACGCTGCCACATAAATTTAGGCTTCTTCTTTGTGGCTGTGGGTACAATTTCCAGTGAAAGAAGAAATAGGATGTCAGCTATTGAGGAGAACTGAAGGGGGAAACAGGAAGGAGAAAATAAGCAAACACAACATCTACCATGCATTTTCATGTCAGATGGAAAATAAACACACAAAATAGTTAAGGCATCCCATTGTATCATATTCATTATAAACCAGAGTCTTCTGCTTCCTAAAATATGAAAGATGATTATGCATCCACCCAGTATTTATCAATATTGTTCACAGTAGGAAAAAAGAGGAATGTATCATTCCTTTTTGTATCAAATACACAAGTAGGAGAAGCACAAGAAAAATACATGGTGTAAATACGCAAATTTTAAATTAGTTCATTTACACAGCTAAAGAGGAGAGTCAAAAAGCTAGTTTAAAATTCAACATTCAAAAAACTATGATTATGGTATCTAGTATCATCACTTCATGGGAAGTGGGAAAACAATGGAAACAGTAACAGATTTTATTGTCTTGGACTCCAAAATCACTGCAGCCATGAAATTAAAAGATGCTTGCTTCTTGGAAGAAAAGCTATGGCAAACCTAGACAATTTATTAAAAAGCAGGGATATCATTTTGCCAACAAATGTCCATATAGTCAAAGCTATGGTTTTTCCAGCAGTCATGTATAGATGTAAGAGTTGGACTATAAAGAAAACTGAGCTCCAAAGAATTGATGCTTTTGAACTGTGGTGCTGGAGAAGACCCCTGAGAGTCTCTTGGACAGCAAGGAGATGCCAACCAGTCCATCCTAAAGGAAATCAACCCTGAATATTCATCGGAAAGACTGATGTTGAAGCTGAAGCTCCAATACATTGGCCACATGATGGGAAGCACTGACTCACTGAAAAAGACCCTGATGCTGGGAAAGACTGAGGGCATGAGGAGAAGGAGACAATAGAGGACGAGATGGCTGGATGGCATCATCAACTCAATGGACACGAGTATGACCAAACTCTGGGAGACAGTGAAGGACAGGAAAACCTGGCATGCTGCAGTCCATGGAGTTTCAAAGAGTTGGACACAAATTAGCAACTGAACACAACTGACATGAACTCAAATATTTTATAAACATTAGCCCTTCACATTCTCATGAGTTGGTTTTAAAAGATTCCTATTTTAAACAGTGACTTTGGACCCATGTAAATAAGGATAAATTCAAAATAGTTCCTGCCTTCCTGTCTGCCACTCAAAACTGAGCCTAGATTTCTTTCTTAAAATAATTTTCCATGTATTGTCCATAATAAATCTTAAGTAAGATCTCCATAAAAATTTCCTATAGATAACAGACTTATGAACACTTTTTTCTGTGTTTGGGGTGTGTGTGTGTGTGTGTGCATGCACGTACAGTTATGTACATGATAGGTATGTTTATGATGTGTGTATACATTTTTTTTCAGACTTTAAATATTAAATCCAGAGTTTTTAGAAAGCATGTAGCTGATATTTGGATATTATTAAAAAAAACAACTAAAACAGAGATGGAGTAATAAATCAAACCTTGCAACTGAGGCTAGGAACAGAAGGCTCTTTTGTCATTTTTGAACCTTCCAAGGCCTAAAGATAAACAAATCTCAGCCCTCAATTCCTCTGTGTTTGGGGCCACATCTAGCACCTGCCCTGCAGAATGAGGAGGAACGTCTCATCAGAACATCGTCTGTCATGTGAGCATTGCTGAGCTTCTCGGAGCAGATCCAATGCTTTCAAGAAAGATAGTATGGTTGCAGCATCTCCTAGATCTGCCTTATTCTGAATTCAGCTCTTTCAGGAAGGCTGTTCTAAAGAAATTCCAGTTTATTATTGCCAATGAATATATGACCCCTTGGTAAACTAGACCAAATTCATGGAGAAGGGCAGACATATGCTACCAAGAGGCCACAGACTGTGTTTACAAAATTCAGAGAACTAGCCATGGAAAGTTTCAAGCTTACCTTTCTCCTGACTCCAAAGCTCTTAACCATGTGATCTGAATAGAATTCTCAAAACATTTATTTTATATGACTTTGAATGTGTTCACCTTCCTTTTATAAATCCTTAAAATAAAAAAAACTCATAAATGACTGCCTTTTAATTTTGGTTAAAAAGAAACTAGAAAACCAGACATGATTTACTGAAAAAAACATATTTTTAATTTAAAAAGCTGTTTTAAGACAAAGACAAGAACCCCAAATCTCATACTTAACCCTGAGTTCCTTCCAACATACCATACTACTTCTTTTTACTTCTTTAGTTAACCATACAGCATGCAATTTAGGGACAGCTTGGTACAATATTTTCCTCATCTTACTAGATATTTGAGACAGTTTAGGAAAGAATGCTACAAAAGAATATAAGGAACTGTGGATTAGGTTGAGCTGGACGAAACCCTTGGAGTCTGGCGCTTTTGATGCATGGGTGTTGTGCTGTGCACTGCACAAGCTTTAGGCTCTACGCTACGCCCCTCTATACTGTTCAGGCTGTAAGCCACATAACCTGGAGCACAGTACTTAGAATCTGCCAGATGGCTGCTGTTGGTCTGAATGAGTTAACCTATGTAAACCATTTGGTACAGACATCAGGGACCACATTTCTGTTTGCCTGCTTTCCTGTTATTTNTCAGGCTGTAAGCCACATAACCTGGAGCACAGTGCTTAGAATCTGCCAGATGGTTGCTGTTGGTCTGAATGAGTTAACCTATGTAAACCATTTGGTACAGACATCAGGGACCACATTTCTGTTTGCCTGCTTTCCTGTTATTTTCTGGGGTTATTCTGCACTCAATTTATGTGAGGAAAATATGATCATGTATTACATAAACAGAAAAATTCTTCCATTCTATTTATGTTAACTTCTATGTTAAACAGAAAATAAAACTAAATAAACTGAAGAAACTAAACTCCATGCAGTTCACCCTGACTTATTCAATATATGCTTCANTTAGTATAAAGAGATGGGAGTATAAAGAGCACAAAGTTACAATCTTACCTCTGCTACCTATTTAGTCATTGTTAAGTGTTTATGCTCATTAGTTGTAAATAGTAAAAGCTGTATTGAGAACATTTGTGAATTGCTAAGATATTAAAAGGCTTCTAATTACAATATCTTCTGATCTAGTTGTGGAGTATTTTCGTTTTTGTTCCCAAAACATCTGTTTTGGAGTTTATTGTGTCATGTATTTCTCCTCAGCCATGGTTTTTTAAAAAGGCTTTAGAGAGGCTCACCCTCCTTGTTTTTCTTTTGTAGTAAATGCTTTTTATTTTGTCTTTATTACTTCTTAATATCCAAGAGATTTGGGTGAAAGTATGCGGTTATTAATTTGAAATAGTCTCTAGAAAACTATTTCTTTACGAACCAGCTGGGAAGAAATCAGGTATATAAACAAATCACCTGAGCATTTTATGTGCTTTGATTAGCTCAGAAAGAAAAAAGTACCTCCTTTGCAAGATTTTTTTTCCCACCAGGTGTGACAGTTTTGCTAAATAAAGTGAAAAACAGTTTCTCATTTTCTGACTCAAAGTTGAGTATGCTTTGTGAGCATAGCTGGAATTAAAGCATTTTAATGTTTTCCAAGATCAGTGTATCTTGGAGGAATTTTGATGACTCAGGGCTGATTTTAGCCGCAGAAGGAACTAGAGCAGAATTGCAGAGAAGGAACAGATGTTTTCTAAGTTTCAGGATGAGTAGGTTGGTTGCATAGCACAAGGGTAATTGGATGATGTTGAAAGCAGTGACAGTGAAAATAAGCAGAGATATGTTCTCAGGGTGGTTATGGTATAGCAAAAGGATGAATGAAATAAGGCAACATGCATATGATATAGGTCATGAGATGTCACAAAGTGGAGTTTTCTGGAGTGACATGGGGCCATGCAAGGAAAAGGCAGACATTGTATTAGTGGAGTAAGTTACTACCAGTGATGAATTATTCCATTCTCTTTATCCTATTAAAAGAATTTAGACTCCCATGCCCTCATAGGGCTTCTTATCCATAATGAATAAACTCTTGAGTCTGTTGAGGATTTTCAAAAGCCTTTCAGTTCAGTTCAGTTTAGTCGCTCAGTCATGTCCGACTCTTTGCGACCCTATGAATCGCAGCACGCCAGGCCTCCCTGTCCATCACCATCTCCCAGAGTTCACTCAGACTCACGCCCATTGAGTCCATGATGCCATCCAGCCATCTCATCCTCTATCGTCCCCTTCTCCTCTTACCCCCAATCCCTCCCAGAATCAGAGTCTTTTGCAATGAGTCAACTCTTCACATGAGGTGGCCAAAGTACTGGAGTTTCAACTTCAGCATCATTCCCTCCAAAGAAATCCCAGGGCTGATCTCCTTCAGAATGGACTGGTTGGATCTCCTTGCAGTCCAAG
>SJYW01023346.1:969325-996197 GCA_006410735.1 Raphicerus campestris | reverse complement strand
TTTTTTTAAGATATATGATGTGTGTTCTATATTGTGAACATACAACAGAAGAGTATCACAGTATTGTTCTGATATTGTGAGTATTATCAGACTTGAAGTGTGGTATATATATACACAATGGAGTATTACTCAGCCCTTAAAAAGAATAAATTTGACTCAGTTCTAATGAGATGGATGAAACTGGAGCCGATTATACAGAGTGAAGTAAGCCAGAAAGAAAAACACCAATACAGTATACTGACACATATATATGGAATTTAGAAAGATAGTAATGATGACTCTGTAGGTGAGACAACAAAAGAGACACAGAGGTATAGAACGGACTTTTGGCCTCTGAGGGAGAGGGAGAGGGTGGGATGATTTGGGAGAATGGCACTGAAACATGTATACTATCATATAAGAAATGAAGCGCCAGTCTATGTTCAATACAGGATACAGGATGCTTGGGACTGGTGTACGGGATGATCCAGGGAGATGGTGTGGGGTAGGAGGTGGGAGGGGGCTTCAGCATTGGGAGATCATGTACACCTGTGGCTGATTCATGTCAATGTATGGCAAAACCAATACAGTATTGCAAAGTAGAATAAATATTAAAAATAATAATAATAAATAAAAGGATTAAAAGTACTTTAGTACTAGAAAGAACATATTATTTCAGTAGATGAGATATTATTCATGAAGCTATTTCCTTGTAGCATTAATGTTATGATCTGGTGACACTGTTGAAAGAATCTAAATGGTATCTTGTATTTGCAATGTTAAATTTATAATAGCTTCTCCAAACCTTACATTTCATTTAGTATAGTTTGTGAATTTTCTGAACTACAAGCTTGTCATTTTTACTTACTGGCAAATAATTCTAACAAGCAAATGAAATCTGGAGATGTGAAGAAAACAAATATGTAGCTCACTATTTAGAAAAAACTATTTTAAAAGATACTTAGATTTATTTGTCTGTATTTTTAAATACCTGTTTAAGACAAAGAAAACCCTCCTACCCACAACTTATAATATCTACTCCCAACAAAATATCATTTACTACAGTAATTTCAAATTCCTGAAGGTGCTCAAGGTAGTAACTTTAATAGTGCTGACTACAAATCATTGGCAACATTAATGGATTTGTATTATCTGGACTCAAAGCTTCATAGTTTGTTACTTCAAGACTCAACGAAGAGAACACCAATCTGGAGTGTTCCTAACTGCCTGAATCATGGCCATGTAACTCTTGAACTGGTCTTTATTGCTACCTCTGCCTTGGCAGGAGGGGAGAGAAGGTTACTAAAACTTTATTAGGCAAGAGGACAAGTAAACATGCCTTCCCAATTGGCTACTTACTGGAGAAATTCTTTTTCTCTTTTTGTGGGAAGAAAATATAACTTCCAGAAGTCTAGCATACAATCTAGATCAGAAACCATGGCATTTGTCAGAAATATGACCTCAACAATAGTCACTTTAGATATGATCTTTTATTTACATGGTTATCAGTGCCTTTGAAATTCTTTTTAGAAGTAAAATATTCGTAAGGAAAAAACCCAACAGGTTAAGAAACACTGTGCTATTTCCTTTCACCAAAATAGGATGTCTGCTGCATTATGAATACCTAAATACATGATACCATTTTCTTTTCTGAGAACATTTCAAATTAAAAAAAAAAAAAATGCTTAGTCTTTTTCTCTCTAAACCACATTTACAATAAGAGTCACAGTGATATGATAAATCTGGTTTTCAAAAAGAAAAACTAGAATATGTTAAAATGATTTCTAATAAAGTGTCTAACTCAAAAGAGATTGAAAATAACTGGAATTTATAGCTAAGAAAAATGCTAACTTTCTTAGCTGGAAAATAATTTGAGGACTATTTTTAAAATGTTCTCAGAATAATGTATTCATGAAATCTACATTTCAAATAAAGCTACTATATTAATAATAATTTACAACCACAATCTTAAATTAGAAAATTAATTTATATTGCCTCAAAGACATCCCAACTCAAGATACAACAGAGATCAGAAAATAAAGTTTTAAGGCAGTAAATATATACACAATTAGAACCAGAGTTTTAAATACTCTGATGAACTTCATGGTAAATACTTGGTAATTAAAAAACAAAAAAAATATTACACAACAACCAAAAAAACCCACAAGTTTAAAGATATAGAGAAGAGACTAGTCGTTGCCACAGGCAATGGATGAGGGTGGGAAAAATAGATGAAAGGCCTTAAAAGGTACAAACCTCCAATTATAAGGGAGATCAGTTCTGGGGATGTAATCTAACAGCGTGGTCGGTCAGTTCAGCTACTCAGCTGTGTCCAGCTCTTTGCGACCCCATGGACCATAGCATGCCAGGCTTCCCTGTCCATCACAGCATGGTGACTATAGGTAATAATGTGNGGGAGATCCATTCTGGGGATGTAATCTAACAGCGTGGTCGGTCAGTTCAGCTACTCAGCTGTGTCCAGCTCTTTGCGACCCCATGGACCATAGCATGCCAGGCTTTCCTGTCCATCACAGCATGGTGACTATAGGTAATAATGTGTATGCATGCGTTCTAAGTAGCATCAGTTGTGTCCAACTCTGTGACCCTATGGACTGTAGCCTGCCAAGCTCCTCTGTCCATGCGATTCTCTAGACAAAAATACTGGAGTGGCTTACCATGTCTTTCCCCAGGGGATCTTCCCAAGCCAGTGACTGAGCCTACCTCTGTCAGGTCTCCTGCACTGGCAGGCAGATTCTTTACCACTAGCACCACCTGGAAGCCCACAGTTAATAATACCATATTGTATATTGGAAAGTTACACCATATTGTATATTACTTGAAAGTAGATAAAAAAGAGTAAGGGCTTCCCAGGTGGCTCAGTGGTGAAGAATCCATCTGCCAATGTAGGAGACACAGGAGATACAAGTTTGATCCCTGGATTATGAAGATCCCCTGGAGAAGGAAACGGCAACCCACTCCGGTATTCTTGCCTGAGAAATCCCACAGACAGAGGAGGCTGGCAGGCTAGTCCATGGGGTCACAATAGAGTCAGACATGACTGAGCAACTAAATATACACACACAAGGTGATGTATATTACCTAGACTGTAATGACTGTTTGCCATGTACACAATATCAGATCATTATGTTGCATATCTGAAACTAATATGTACATATCAATTCTACCTTAGTAATAATAAAAAAAATACTTGATTTTCTAGGCATTCTTCAATAATACTGTAAACAAATATTTTAGTGCTCTTACATCTTAGCCACTAGGTTAACTGTTGACGACACAGAAGTACACAAGACACAGTCTAGCCCTATGGAATTAAAATTCTTACAGGTAAGTTTTTTAAGGACACGAAGGTAAGAATACTGAAACTAAGGCATGTATGACTACAGGCCTGAAGTGTTACTCAGTTCTGGCAATAACATAGCCAAAAGGGCCTTGGTAAAAGTGGCAGGAAAACTACTGCTATTGAATACATTTTGGAACCTTCAGTGTGCAATTTCTGTATGACTTGTTGGTAACAATGCATGTTTTTAAACGTCCAGACAGTTATAATACAGGCTCATAGAGAGCCCTGCAAGGGCCCTGAAGCACTCTAGTAGCAAGTGTACAAGATAAAATGCTGTCAGTGACTTAATAGCTATTACACAGAAGCAGACAGACTTTTGGCTTTTACAACAGTTTGTGTGTTGTTTTTTTTTTTTAAGCTTCTTTCACTTTTTGAATCTGCTTTCAGCAAAGAAATATTCATGCCTGCTCTGATTACTGCAATATGAGATACTAAAAATTTACCTCTCTGCTCATAGTACTAGAAAACTTATTCAATGAATATGGCACACAAATCCACAAATCTAGATACGCTTCCACTGCTTTCTCTCAATTTCTCACTCATCTGTTTCTGTTTGTTAATCTAGGAGGATCTTAATTTCTTTATCTTCAAAATACATGAAATCATTTGAAAAACAGAGTAAGTGTGGAAGGTTCTTTTTTGTTCTTGAGAATTAGGATTCTGTTGAAACAGAAGCTTTGCTTGGCTCCATAAAACACCTTAACTCCACTCTTCAATAATCTTTTCCTATGCTCTTTTCCTCCCTCTCCCCAGCAACCATGATGTCCCCTCCAAAGCTAGGCCAAGGGCTAGCATCAACTCAGGAGCAGGTAAGCTTCCTCCACTCTCCCGTACTACATCAATGTGGCAGATGGCAGAATTAGCTGGACAAGTCCTACCTCGCAGCAGTGCTGGTGAGTCGTGACCCATTTTCCAAGAAGAGAAGTTAATTGAGTGTGCTGAGACCCACATTTAAAAACTAAGTCAACAGAAAAATAAACAGAACAGAATGGAAAATATAGTGGTTACATCACACTTCTTCTGGAACTTTAGTTTACATTGTGTGTATATAAATGCATGTATGTGTATGTGTACTGGAACTCAGTGAAAAGTACAGTCCTACAGGTTCACAGTGATAAGTATGGAAGCCACTAAACCAGAACACTCAGTTCTACAGCCTGCATCTTTATCTGATGTAATACTTTAGCTACCTTAGAGATTGAAAAGTATCAATATTAAATAATTCCCTTCAGTAAAATACACTGATCTAACAATGCTAGTGGAGATGATGGAGTTCCAGTCGAGCTATTTCAAAGCCTAAAAAGATGATGCTATGAAAGTGTCCCATTCAGTATGCCAGCAAATTTGGAAAACTCAGCAGTGGTCACAGGACTGGAAAACGTCAGTTTTCATTCTAATCCCAAAGAAAGGCAATGCTAAAGAATGTTCAAACTACTGCACAGCTGCGCTCATCTCACACACTAGCAAAGTAATGCTTAAAATTCTCCAAGCTAGGCATCACACAGTATGTGAACTGTGAACTTCCAGATGCTCAAGCTGGATTTTGAAAAGGCAGAGGAACCAGAGATCAAACCGCCAACATCTGTTGGATCACAGAAAATGAAAGAGAATTCCAGAAAAACATCTACTTCTGCTTCATTGACTACGCTAAAGCCTTTGACTGTGTGAATCACAAAACTGTGGAAAATTCTTCAAGATATGGGAATATCAGACCACCTGACCTGCCTCCTGAGAAATCTGTATGCAAGTCAAGAAGCAACGGTTAGAATGGGACAACAGACTGGTTCCAAACTGAGCAAGGAGTACGTCAAGGCTATATGCTGTCACCTTGCTTATTTAAATTATATGCAGAGCGCATCATACAAAATGCGAGACTGGATGAAGTACAAGCTAGAATCAAGATTGCCAGNAATATGAGATACTAAAAATTTACCTCTCTGCTCATAGTACTAGAAAACTTATTCAATGAATATGGCACACAAATCCACAAATCTAGATACGCTTCCACTGCTTTCTCTCAATTTCTCACTCATCTGTTTCTGTTTGTTAATCTAGGAGGATCTTAATTTCTTTATCTTCAAAATACATGAAATCATTTGAAAAACAGAGTAAGTGTGGAAGGTTCTTTTTTGTTCTTGAGAATTAGGATTCTGTTGAAACAGAAGCTTTGCTTGGCTCCATAAAACACCTTAACTCCACTCTTCAATAATCTTTTCCTATGCTCTTTTCCTCCCTCTCCCCAGCAACCATGATGTCCCCTCCAAAGCTAGGCCAAGGGCTAGCATCAACTCAGGAGCAGGTAAGCTTCCTCCACTCTCCCGTACTGCATCAATGTGGCAGATGGCAGAATTAGCTGGACAAGTCCTACCTCGCAGCAGTGCTGGTGAGTCGTGACCCATTTTCCAAGAAGAGAAGTTAATTGAGTGTGCTGAGACCCACATTTAAAAACTAAGTCAACAGAAAAATAAACAGAACAGAATGGAAAATATAGTGGTTACATCACACTTCTTCTGGAACTTTAGTTTACATTGTGTGTATATAAATGCATGTATGTGTATGTGTACTGGAACTCAGTGAAAAGTACAGTCCTACAGGTTCACAGTGATAAGTATGGAAGCCACTAAACCAGAACACTCAGTTCTACAGCCTGCATCTTTATCTGATGTAATACTTTAGCTACCTTAGAGATTGAAAAGTATCAATATTAAATAATTCCCTTCAGTAAAATACACTGATCTAACAATGCTAGTGGAGATGATGGAGTTCCAGTCGAGCTATTTCAAAGCCTAAAAAGATGATGCTATGAAAGTGTCCCATTCAGTATGCCAGCAAATTTGGAAAACTCAGCAGTGGTCACAGGACTGGAAAACGTCAGTTTTCATTCTAATCCCAAAGAAAGGCAATGCTAAAGAATGTTCAAACTACTGCACAGCTGCGCTCATCTCACACACTAGCAAAGTAATGCTTAAAATTCTCCAAGCTAGGCATCACACAGTATGTGAACTGTGAACTTCCAGATGCTCAAGCTGGATTTTGAAAAGGCAGAGGAACCAGAGATCAAACCGCCAACATCTGTTGGATCACAGAAAATGAAAGAGAATTCCAGAAAAACATCTACTTCTGCTTCATTGACTACGCTAAAGCCTTTGACTGTGTGAATCACAAAACTGTGGAAAATTCTTCAAGATATGGGAATATCAGACCACCTGACCTGCCTCCTGAGAAATCTGTATGCAAGTCAAGAAGCAACGGTTAGAATGGGACAACAGACTGGTTCCAAACTGAGCAAGGAGTACGTCAAGGCTATATACTGTCACCTTGCTTATTTAAATTATATGCAGAGCGCATCATACAAAATGCGAGACTGGATGAAGTACAAGCTAGAATCAAGATTGCCAGGAGAAATATCAATAACCTCAGATATGTAGATGACACCACCCTTATAACAGAAAGTGAAGAGAACTAAAGAACCTCTTGATGAAAGTGAAAGAGGAAAGTGAAAACGTTGGCTTAAAATTCAACATTTAAAAAATGAAGATCATGGCATCTGGTCCTATCACTTCATGGCACATAGATGGGGGAACAATGGAAACAGTAAAAGATTTTACCGTCTTGGGCTCCAAAATCACTGCAGATGGTGACTGCAGCCATGAAATTAAAAGATGCTTGCTTCTTGGAAGAAAAGCTATGACAAACCTAGATAGCATATTAAAAAGCAGAGACTTGACTCTACTGACAAAGATCCGCATAGTTAAAGCTATGGTTTTTCCAGCAGTCATGTTATGGATGTGAGAATTGGACCATAAAGAAAGCTGAGTGCTGAAGAATTGATGCTTTTGAATTGTGGTGCTGGAGTTTTTTTGATTGCAAGGAGATCAAACCAGTTTATCCTAAAGAAAATCAGTCCTGAATATTCAATTGGAAGGACTGATGCTGAAGCTGAAACTCCAATACTTTGGCCACCTGATGGGAATATCTGACTCAGTGGAAAAGACCCTGATGCTGGGAATGATTGAAGGCAGGAGGAGAAGAGGACAACAGAAGATGAGAAGGGGACAACAGAGGATGAAGTAGTTGGATGACATCACTGACTCGATGGACCTGAGTCTGAACAAGTTCTAGGAGTTGGTGATGGACAGGGAAGCCTGGTATGCTGCCATCCTTGGGGTCACAAAGAGTCAGACATGACTAAGTGACTGAACTGAACTGATTGATCTAATGAGCCACACATTTTTTAAAACATCATCAGTCAGTGAACAAACAGAATCAATCTTCTTAGCTTCTTCAGTATTCTTTAAGAGAGACCTCATCTCTTTTGCAGTCTTTTTCGTACCTACTGCATATGCATATGGATGCAAACACCAATCCTATATTTCCTGGGCTGTAAAGAGACTTTTAAAAGTTGAAGCTCAGAAAGCTTCAAGTATGAGACTGACTAACGGCGCCCAGTTCCTCGGCAGGGATGGAACTGGCCATGAGGCAGAGAATAAGTCAGCTGTACTGATTATAAAGCAGCTGCTTCAGAATAATGCTTACATTCCTTGCTTTTCACATACGCCTGCTGCATGGAATTCATAGTGAAAATGCAGAAGATATCTTTCCGCTGTTCTGTGGTGTCAAAGTGGAAACCGTACGTGACTCAGCCTCACAGCTTCACACACTTCTTGGGCTGATAGGGCGGCAAGAGGCAACTGATATCAAGCCTGGAGCGGAGGGACAGCCCTGTGGCCTTGAGACTCTCCATAACAACCATTAAGTTGATTAAAAGTGGTGCTGACAGGCTTCAATCTTTCTTTGTTTTATAGATTCTGGCTGCTAAGTGGAGCCTCCAGGACTAGAACCCTATGAGAATAGCACTGAGATTTTTATCAGACTATAAAATGCTTTAGAAAACAACATTGAATAACAGGTATAAAATGTAAACTATAGTTTAACCTTGACCATGTCTATAAAAATAAACTATGGATAACAGGATTATATACACACGGAACTAAGACAAAGGTATTATGCAAAGACATGGAGAAATAACCACCCCAAAAGTTTCTGACAACCTGAAAGCATATGAATAGGAATTAAGTAAAATTTTACTTTAATCAAAATGTTTCTTTTGAATTTCAAAGACTGAATATAAAGATATAATGAAACCTATTTCTTTCTTAAGAAAACCCTAAGTCACACACAACCCAGTACATTTAGAAACTTATCTTAATCTGAATGATAGTGACAGAAGTTAGTATTGGATCAACGTGAAATGTGCTTCATTTACAGCACTCAACAGTAGCTGTGGATATGTGAGACAATTCTTTTCTTACACTGTATTACAACTCATTATAAGACGATCAGTGTTTTATTTAGTTTATCATATTTTAGGATAAAATAAGAGCATAATCATGCGTGTTTAAAATCAAGTTCTTCGGATGACAAATTTCCCATGAAAACTTAAAGACTGAGCTTCTTAGAAAAAAGAACCTTCCAACGACTTATAGAAGATGTTAGGAGACACAAAAGGCAAAGTTGGAATAACTTCCTCTAAAAATAATGAAACCTGAAACTAGCATATGGATGTCTAAAGCTATCATGAAGCTCCATGTTTGTAAACATCTGTATCTAGGAAGTGAAGGAGGGACGGAGAGAAAGATGGTTGTAACAATTCATATTGTACACTAACAGTACATACACCTATTGTCACCCTATAGCAGATTTCTGAATTCATTTAATACTTGTCCAAATATCTATCACCATTTTTGTGTTTTTTTTTTCTTTCTGATCTTCATAAATTGGAGCTCCTTTTTAGAAATACAACCTTGAAATGTCTCTTTAACAAATGTAACCTCTAACACCAAGCCACTAACATTCAGTCTTGTGATGTTAATGAAATGAGAATCCCTTTTCTTAAATATTCAAATGAACAAACTCCTATCTTGATTTATAAAATTTCAACCAATACTCTCTTAAGCAAAGCCATTTCCATTTATTAAGGGTTATATCTGATATCTATGCCATATAATATAGTATATGTTAGTTTAAAGAGAGAAAAATACTGGTACTTAATGACCAAAAGAAGTCAGATGCAAGGCAAGGGGCAGAGAAAGAAACTTAAATTTCTAGCCTAATCTCAAGCATTTAAACTATGATTTTTTTAAATTGTTTTCCAATTAACTTGTAAGCATTCTAATTAGATAGGATCTATATAGCATTTTCATAAGAACCACAGGAATTATAAAAGAACCTCAATAATTAATCAGGGTAAGAAATCCTTTCATCGCATATGAAAGAAACGTTTCCCATGGAAACATCAAAGGAAAAACATGCCCTAAAATAATGGACTTTTTTCTATTGAGTTGATTATCCAGGCATAAAGGGTTGACAAAGGATTGACCTCTGTCACTGGGCCTGATAGAAATGGCCTGAATAAAGAAAATGATATGTTAATAGATGAGGTGAGTGATAGAGGAATCACCCTCATACATACACTTATGTTTTTGAGATAATATGTAACATGTAACAGACACATACCCACAAATTCTACCCTTCCTTAAATGTATCAGACATATCTCTCACTTTTTCATTATTTCAGTTCTAATAAGGGGAAAGAGGATTTTCCAAATCAGTGGATAGGAAAAAAAGTTGGGCTTTTAGAAATGTTTCTGCTGAAACTTATCAGGATTCCTGGCTTTACTATAGAATTTGGTGAACAGGATAGTGAGGGAGGCTTATGAAGAGACTCTTGCCAACTCCACTTGTGTTCCAGGGATGTTAAAAATAGGAAAAAAAAAAAAAGTACCTGAATTCCTGTCATTACTTAGGGAATCAGAAACATTCAAGAGGGTTCACAACTTAAGACCTTAACGTGGACTTTTGAGTGTCTTCAGTTAAATTAAGGAAGGTATTTAAGGAAATGCTGATGCTATGGTAGCTAAATAAGGTATTTAATTTAATAATGTCAATAATGTGACTAACCTCCTCAGTGTTATATACCTTGTATGTCCTATTCAGGCTCAGTATAAAACTTTTGTTTTTCAAAGCATAAAAATATGTCATATACACAGGGGAAAGGACTTTGAAAAGAAAAAACTTGGAGGATTTACACGACCTGATTTCATGACTTATTTTAAAGTCAAGAAAATCAAGACTGTGATATTAGTGAAGGTATATAATACTGACACATGGGGCTTCCCTTGGAGCTCAGCTGGTAAAGAATCTGCCTGCAAATGCAGGAAAGGCTGGTTCGATTCCTGGGTTGGGAAGATCCCCTGGAGGAAGGTTGGGCTACCAACTCCAGTGTTCTTGGGCTTCCTTGGTGGCTCAGATGGTAAAGAATCCGCCTTCAATGCGGGAGACCTGGATTTAATCCCTGGGTTAGGAAGATCCCCTGCAGGAGGGCATGGCAACCCACTCCAGTATTCTGGCCTGCAGAATTCCGTGGACAGAGGAGCCTGGCGGCCTACAGTCCATGGGGTTGCAAAGAGCTGAACATGACTGATAAAGCACAGTATAGACACATAGGTCAATGGAACAGAATAAAGAGTTCTGAAATAGAGATTTACACATACACATTTGGTGAACGATTTTCAACTGAGATGCAAAGACACTTCAGTGGTGGAAAGGATAGTCTTTTTTAACAAATGGTTTTAGAACAACTGGATATTCTCATGCCAAAAAGGGTTGGGGTATAGGAAGGACAATATTCCTCTTTACCTTGAACTTTGCATCACATGCAAAAATTATTTCAATTAGATAATAAACCTAAGTGTAAAACCTAGAACTATAAAGATTCCAGAATGATACACAGAAGAAAAAGCTTTCTGCCTCTGGGCTAGGCAAACGTTTCTTAGATCAATACTAAAAGCAGGAGCCATGAAAAAAGAGTAATAAACTGAATTCCATTAATGTTAAGAATTTTTGCTCTTTGAGGATCTTGTTAAGAGAAATCCCATATCTGATAAAAGACTTATATTCAGAAGATACAAAGAATGCTCAAAACTCAACAGTTTAAGAAAACAAACAAAAAATGGCAAGTTTTTGAACACACACCTCATTAGAGATGTATAAATGGCAAATAGTACATGAGAAGATGCTCAATATTATTAGTCATTACAAAAGAGCAAATTAAAACTACAATGAAGTACTATATACCTACAAGAATGCCTAAACTCAAAGAATGACCATACCAAATGTTGATGATGAAATGGAGGAACTGGCACTCATCCTGATGGTGGGAAAATAGTTTGTAGTTTCTTAAAAAGTTAAAACACACAGCTACCACTTAACTCGGGCTTCTCTCATAGCTCAGTTGGTAAAGAATCCGCCTGCAGTGCAGGAGACCCCGGTTCAATTCCTGGGTCGGGAAGATCTGCTGGAGAAAAGATAGGCTACCCACTCCAGTACTCTTGGGGTTTCCTTATGGCTCAGCTGGTGAAGAATCTGCCCACAATGCAGGTTCGATCCCTGGGTTGGGAAGATCCCCTAGAGAAGGGAAAGGCTACCCACTCCAGTATTCTGGCCTAGAGAATCCCATAGACTGTACAGGGGTCACAAAGAGTCAGACACGACTGAGCCACTTTCACCATTTCATCAATCATTTTGGTGTTAGGTATCGACCCAAGAGAAATGAAAATACATGTCCATACAGAGACTTGTATACAAATGTTCACAGCAGCTTGATTTATAGCAGCCAAAATGTAGAAACAAACCAAATGTCCCTCAATATGTAAAAAGATAGAGAAATTGTGCTAAAACCATATAATGAAATATTATTTGGCAATAAAAAGGAATGAACTACTGAAGTGTTACAACATGGGTGAATCTCAAAATAATAACTGAATCAAAGAAGCCAAAAGA
This sequence comes from Raphicerus campestris, assembly GCA_006410735.1. Lineage (NCBI taxonomy): Eukaryota > Metazoa > Chordata > Mammalia > Artiodactyla > Bovidae > Raphicerus > Raphicerus campestris. The sequence goes on along the minus strand of SJYW01023346.1, from coordinate 984,016 downwards.
AATACAGTATGATTCCATACTGTATTTGGCAAGTGCAAATTAATCCACAGTGATTAGATCAGTGGTCACCTGGGAACTGGAGGAGAAAAAGGAAGGGGAAGAGATGGGGGAATCCAATGGGGCACAAAGACACTTTTAGGGGTGATGGATATGTTATTTGTCTTGATTGTGGTGATGGTTTCACAAGGGTAAGTATAACTGGATGTCAAACTGTACAGTTTAAATATGTATATTTTCTTACATATCTATTATACCCCAATAAAGCTGTCAAAAAAATTCTACTGGGAAATAGGGTAATGAAGCTCTAAACTGTACTTTTCTTAACTCATCACCAAATTGTACTGGTCAAATTTATTATGGGCAAGATTATTAAACTAACTGATTTATTGAAAAGCTGAAGTACTATTTCAACAGAGATATGTAAAAGCAAACAAAATTAATAATTCACATTCCCCAATTTTTGTGATAGTTACTTGAAGGATTTAAGTGGGTTCTGGATGAACAAACTATACCTAGGAAAAAATGTTAGAAAGTGAACAATCATACCTTGATTTGTGCAAAGGGTCTTTCATAACCTCCAACATAGAGAAGGCCAATGTTCTGAGGAAGCAACCTACAAATGAAAAGAAAAACACCACTTATAAAATATTCTTCCTTAAATATAAGGTTGTATAATTATCAAAATTTTCATAATAGATACTTAATATAAAAAAATTAATATCTATGCAACTATTCTTGTCTTTTGCATGATGGAACAGTAACCAGCAAAGGAATAATTCTTATACTTCAGAAAATGGTGGGTAAACATTGAAAATGGCAACTTCAACATAAAACAATCCAACAAAATAGTAATTCCAGCAAAATCACTCCATAGAAGAGAATTAAGCAATGCATAGATTTTAAAAATCTATGAGTCCAATTCAAGAAACTTTGTCTTTGTCTTTCTATACCATTCACTATGGAGATAATATTAATACAAACCTAAATAGTTCACTCCCAAAATCTAACAGGAAATGCAGACACACAAACAATTAACTACAACAGAAGGTAGTCTCTGATAAATGCTATTGCAGAGGTATTTATCATTGCAAAGTAGTGGAGTGAGAGGTACTTGCGATGGAGGGAGCTGGAGAAGCCTGAACAGGCGGAATTAAGACTTAACTCTGATGGGTGGGTAAAGCAAAGGGAAAATTTTATAAACTAAATTCTGAGAATGCAGATTTGAGATAAAAAGGAAACAAGTATGGATCAAGAAAGGGATAAGTTAGCTGGAGATGAAAACCCAAAGAAAGCTTAAAATGGGCCATGAAGAATGTCAGACTTGATCTTTATTTCATAAGCAATATTTATTTTTTTATACAAACAATAAGTGCACATAAAAGTGAAAAACCATCTAGAGGGTGAGGATAAACTGGCTACCTTTCCTGCATCCTTCCTTCCTATTTAAAGAGGTCCACCATTCTTGACTTCTAGGGGCTTCCCTGGTGGCTCAGCAGAAAAGAATCTGCCTGCATTGTAGGAGATGCGGGTTCAATCCCTGAGTGGGGAAGATCCCCTGAAGCGGGCATGCCAACCCACTTGCCTGGAGATTCCCATGGACAGAGGAGCCTGGCAGGCTACAGTCCCTGGGGTCACAAAGGGTCAGACATGACTGTAGCAACTGTGCATGCACACATCATTCTTGACTACATGAAACATTATGAATAAGGAAATATCATCGTTAGAGCCATGCTGTATCAGGGTTTGCCTAGTGGCTCAGTGGTCAAGAATCCACCTGTCAATGCAGGACACTTAAGTTTGATCCCTGATCCAGGAAGATCACACATGCTGTAAAGCAACTAAGCCTGTGTACCACAACTATTGAGCCTATGCTCTAGAGCCTGCGAGCTGCAACTGCTGAAGCCCATGTGCCCTAGAGCCTGTGCTCTGAACAAGAGAAGCCACCGCAATGAGAAGGCCACGTACTGCAACCAGAGCAGCCCCTGCTCAGTGCAACTAGAGAAGAAAACCCTGTGCAGCAATGAAGAACCAGAAGAGCCAAAAATATAAAAAAATAAACAAGCATTAAAAAAAAAANCAAGATTATTAAACTAACTGATTTATTGAAAAGCTGAAGTACTATTTCAACAGAGATATGTAAAAGCAAACAAAATTAATAATTCACATTCCCCAATTTTTGTGATAGTTACTTGAAGGATTTAAGTGGGTTCTGGATGAACAAACTATACCTAGGAAAAAATGTTAGAAAGTGAACAATCATACCTTGATTTGTGCAAAGGGTCTTTCATAACCTCCAACATAGAGAAGGCCAATGTTCTGAGGAAGCAACCTACAAATGAAAAGAAAAACACCACTTATAAAATATTCTTCCTTAAATATAAGGTTGTATAATTATCAAAATTTTCATAATAGATACTTAATATAAAAAAATTAATATCTATGCAACTATTCTTGTCTTTTGCATGATGGAACAGTAACCAGCAAAGGAATAATTCTTATACTTCAGAAAATGGTGGGTAAACATTGAAAATGGCAACTTCAACATAAAACAATACAACAAAATAGTAATTCCAGCAAAATCACTCCATAGAAGAGAATTAAGCAATGCATAGATTTTAAAAATCTATGAGTCCAATTCAAGAAACTTTGTCTTTGTCTTTCTATACCATTCACTATGGAGATAATATTAATACAAACCTAAATAGTTCACTCCCAAAATCTAACAGGAAATGCAGACACACAAACAATTAACTACAACAGAAGGTAGTCTCTGATAAATGCTATTGCAGAGGTATTTATCATTGCAAAGTAGTGGAGTGAGAGGTACTTGCGATGGAGGGAGCTGGAGAAGCCTGAACAGGCGGAATTAAGACTTAACTCTGATGGGTGGGTAAAGCAAAGGGAAAATTTTATAAACTAAATTCTGAGAATGCAGATTTGAGATAAAAAGGAAACAAGTATGGATCAAGAAAGGGATAAGTTAGCTGGAGATGAAAACCCAAAGAAAGCTTAAAATGGGCCATGAAGAATGTCAGACTTGATCTTTATTTCATAAGCAATATTTATTTTTTTATACAAACAATAAGTGCACATAAAAGTGAAAAACCATCTAGAGGGTGAGGATAAACTGGCTACCTTTCCTGCATCCTTCCTTCCTATTTAAAGAGGTCCACCATTCTTGACTTCTAGGGGCTTCCCTGGTGGCTCAGCAGAAAAGAATCTGCCTGCATTGTAGGAGATGCGGGTTCAATCCCTGAGTGGGGAAGATCCCCTGAAGCGGGCATGCCAACCCACTTGCCTGGAGATTCCCATGGACAGAGGAGCCTGGCAGGCTACAGTCCCTGGGGTCACAAAGGGTCAGACATGACTGTAGCAACTGTGCATGCACACATCATTCTTGACTACATGAAACATTATGAATAAGGAAATATCATCGTTAGAGCCATGCTGTATCAGGGTTTGCCTAGTGGCTCAGTGGTCAAGAATCCACCTGTCAATGCAGGACACTTAAGTTTGATCCCTGATCCAGGAAGATCACACATGCTGTAAAGCAACTAAGCCTGTGTACCACAACTATTGAGCCTATGCTCTAGAGCCTGCGAGCTGCAACTGCTGAAGCCCATGTGCCCTAGAGCCTGTGCTCTGAACAAGAGAAGCCACCGCAATGAGAAGGCCACGTACTGCAACCAGAGCAGCCCCTGCTCAGTGCAACTAGAGAAGAAAACCCTGTGCAGCAATGAAGAACCAGAAGAGCCAAAAATATAAAAAAATAAACAAGCATTAAAAAAAAAACTATATTTGTGGAGCATGTAGTCATGCAGGGTATGAGAAGCACATAATTAAAGTAACTACTCTATGGTGTCTTATAATCATTGTCACCCGGTGACAGTGTGAGTCGTTGTGTTATTACTGAAGGGGAGAACATGCTGGCCTAAAATACGCCACTTGTGGATTATTTCTAGCTGACGGCAATCAAGATCCAGAAGACTCAGGAAAAACTTTTACCTCTCCCTTAACTACCTAAAAAAATTTAGATAGGGGGCCTGGCCCAGAAAACAGCTATTACCATAATGTTATCTGCAAGTCTTACCTGCATGGCAGGGGCAAACTTCTAAATACTACACATTAGGTCTTATTATCCTATGAGTCACTCTCTTCCCCTTTGAAGACCCAGGCCCTACTCCCCCTCCTTAGCATAGGATGGCACATAAGCCTCAACTGTCCAACTTGCTCTTGAGTCTCTTATCACAGGGGATCCTGTACGTACTAACTTAAATATGTTTTCTCCTGCTAACTTGTCTTATGTCAATTTAATTATTAGACCAAAGAACCTAATGCTGTGCTGAGCTACTCAGTTGTGTCCCTCAGTTGTGTCCAACTCTTTGCGACCCCATGGACTGTAGCCTGTCAGGCTCCTCTGTCCATGGGGATTCTCCAGGCAAGAATACTGGAGTGGGTTGCCATGCCCTCCTCCAGGGGATCTTGCCAACCCAGGATCTAGGTTCAAAGAACCTAGAAGTGAAGGGAAAAATTTGCCACGCCTACATTAACTTTCCATTGACTTGGTAAGACTAACAGAGCACACTTTTAAAGCATCTTCGATTTTATGAATTAGGTAAACAGATATTCCATCTCTCAGGAATATCCTCTGTTCCCTACATTCTTTAAAAGCCTATAAAGTATTAAAGGCCACTAAATGTTAGCCACTTAGTTGTGTCCAACTCTTTGCGACCCCATGGACTAGGGCTTGCCAGGCTCTTCTGTCCATGGGATTCTCCAGGCAAGAATACTGGAGTGGGCTGCCATTTTAAGAGTGCTAAGAGCAGATAAACACAATAATAAACCAGTTTAGCAAAAAGCTACTTAAGTTTGGAATGTGAATCTTAAAGTAACACATTTTAACATGTTGTTGAAGGTTATAAATGACTAAAGGCATTATTTCTTTACTAGATGCAAGTAGAAAGCATGAGAAATGTCCCCAGATGTCTCACCTGGGAAATGGAGAATTTCTTCACCATCATTTGACAAATAAGAAACTAATCAAATCAATAAAACTTTAAATCACTCACAAATTGCTAGTATCACAAAATTAATGTTAGTTATATACAGCAGTGGTAATTTATTTCCTATATAACAAATGTTCACGAAAAGCTTGATAAACCCTTTTAGAGGTAAGAATAGTCACTTCATACAAATAGATGCTAGAAAAGGAAGAGAATAAAAGCTGGCTGACATTTAAAAATCAATGTCTAATTACTATGCATATGCATTTCAGGAAGTGTGCCAATATACAATTTAGTGTCCCCCTCTTCCTCCAACTTGCCTATTTAATAACTACCTTCTAAACAAGAAATATCTTAAAATATGTTAGTTACACAGCATATATATATTTTGCTTTTTAAATCTTGTTCTTTCTCATCCATGTACATATTATTCCTTACCATAAATTATACTACCACCTTCATTTGAGTGGGTTTTAATATGTACCATAATTTAAAGGTTTGCTATGTGTAAAATAATTAATACTCTGAGAACAAAAATTCTAACTTATAAGATGGAACATTTCTTAAAATGCTTTTACCTTTCAAAAAATTATTTTGCCAGATTGTATGCATAATTATTGTCAAATAATAGGCACCATTTCATTATGACAGGGTACTCATATGTTATATAGCAATCACATTTTAAATCCCAGAGTAAAGGCATTAATTCACCATTGATAGATGCACTTAAATGTATACATTAAAAAGTATGTGTTAAAGTAAAAACTCTGACTCATTTAGTACCAGGTAATTGTTTTGCAACTTCTGTTAGATGAATATTAACGTAAATTTTTACAAATGCCAATAACTCCCAAAATATTTGCTTATAACCAAATGCTTCTACAACGTGGCTACCAAAGAAATTTTTGGAATAAGAAGGCATTATTGGGAAAAAGAAAGAAAATCTATTAGAGCTTTTGAAAAAAGTAAAGATAGGCAAGACTGATGTTCATTTTGCTTCAATTTCCCAAATACAAATATTAACAAATATCTATTCTGGAAAGAAAGCTGCAAAATTATTTCCAGAAAATTTTCTCACATAAAGGAAAAATAAAACTTGGCAGGTAATAGAAAGAACATCATTTAAAAGAACCTCATTCATCATCATTCAGTGATGATATATCAGGCTTAGAAAAAACTGCTTTGAAAGGAAATTGAGTCTATAATTATTTCAAATTAAAAGTTTAAAAAAAGGCAAAGGGGATCTTTCTAAAAATAAGCTAAATAACTCAAAATTAACTGTTCTGTCTACAAGCCCTAATTACATTACCCACTAAATGATACAGTTTTCAGCTGCAATAAAATACTTTGAAAAAACTTACAGTACCTTGAATACTGACTGACTTAAATAAAATCCCACTTCTAAGCCAAAAAGCACGTTCCCCAAAGAGCAGACTGTGTCCAATACATTTAGTACTAGGAAGAAAGAGAAAGTCAAGGCACTTAGAATAGGATCAATAGGGCCCTTCTGAGTTTGAGAAAATGTACATTATTGAGAAGGCCTACATTATTCTTTGAGACTTGTAATATAATGTAAGTAAAAGCAGCATATGCCATTAGGCACAGATAAAACATGAATGAGCGAATGAATGAGTTTATTATTATCCTTACAGACTTTTCTGTAGTCTACACTTTTCTCTTCTGGTTTGCTTTCTAAATACTTGTATAAGAGTAACAAAATGCTCTAGTGCTTCATGAAAAAACAAAATCCACCACCACCACGTTTAAATAAAGAATCTGTGTGCTGTTAGAAATAAATAACCTGAACATGATCTTTGTGAAATATACACTGACACAAATAACAGAAATAATAAATAAGACTGNAGCCAAAAAGCACATTCCCCAAAGAGCAGACTGTGTCCAATACATTTAGTACTAGGAAGAAAGAGAAAGTCAAGGCACTTAGAATAGGATCAATAGGGCCCTTCTGAGTTTGAGAAAATGTACATTATTGAGAAGGCCTACATTATTCTTTGAGACTTGTAATATAATGTAAGTAAAAGCAGCATATGCCATTAGGCACAGATAAAACATGAATGAGCGAATGAATGAGTTTATTATTATCCTTACAGACTTTTCTGTAGTCTACACTTTTCTCTTCTGGTTTGCTTTCTAAATACTTGTATAAGAGTAACAAAATGCTCTAGTGCTTCATGAAAAAACAAAATCCACCACCACCACGTTTAAATAAAGAATCTGTGTGCTGTTAGAAATAAATAACCTGAACATGATCTTTGTGAAATATACACTGACACAAATAACAGAAATAATAAATAAGACTGGGGAAGGATAAATAAGATGCTGAAGTAAACAAAAGAAAGCTGAATCATTTTGCAAAGGTATATATGAAGAAATGCTGTTGAGCCACTGATATTCAGAAAGTAAATACTAACATAATGTGTAAGCATATACAGATGAATAATATACCACATTAACGGAGCAACTTCAGAAAAGAGAATTTTGGCATATTCTGTAAGTCTATAAATAAAAAGAACTATATATAAATATAAGTCCTTGAGTTAATAAACTTGTTTTGCACAGGGGTATGGGTTAGTAATTATGAAAATACATCATATGTATATAAGAATTTAAAAAACAAATATTCCACGGATAAGGAGATACAGATTGCTCATTGTGCAAAGTTATAAATAAGAAAAGGGGAGAAGCTAGAGTGAACATAATAAATAATATTGGATTAGAATCAAGAGGTATCAACTGGACTCTTGGCTTTTAATAAATTCACAGATAGATAAAGATATAAGTGTAAGTGCGTGTGTAGGTGCATGTCAGTATACATGTCCTAACTGTGACAACTGACAGGGTCTGTAATGACACCCAGCAGCAACGACCCTGCTGAGGACTTCGATCTGTGTTTCCAACCATCAATCTTCACCAACTAAAACAAAAACATTTGGCTCTTTAGAGAAAAGGTTGATTTCTGGACTGAGGAAGGAAAATCATAAGAAGAGCCTAGAACATCTTGTGGTGCCGGGAAGTCAGGAGGTACGAAAAAGTGATGACAGTGCATCAAAAATTCACAGAAGCCGAACTGAAGGTGTTCCCAACGGCCAAAGCCAAAACAGCAAAAGCCAGGCAGAGTGCTGGCCTACAACCCGTGGAGTGAATTACTCCTAAGGCTTTAGTAATATGAATTCAGGAAGAAGGGACAGTGGTTCTTTACATTTCAATCCCTATTAATGCACTGAGAAAGAATGAAGGAAACTGAAATTCACCATATTTGAAATATTTGCCAAAATGAAACTGAAAAAACGTTATGATAACCACTGTTGCAGGCAAAAACCACTGAAAGATACTAAAACTAGAAGATGAAGGTAGGATGAGAAATATGACACTTGCCTAGTCTCGAAGTTCTTTCCCAGAAAACACTTATTGGTTACAATATACACACACACACACATACACACACAGTAACTTCAGGGTACAGAAATTCAGAAAACTAACCAAATAATCAAAATTACCAACACAACCGCCTTACCTGCCCTCCCCCGCCCCGCACCACAACACAATGCACCTAGAAGGGCACTCTATCACTTTCGCGGTGTTGTTCCCTAAAAGTATCCCCCCAAAAAGATCAGCCTAAGGGGCATTCTATGTAAAAACTGACTACTATTCTTAAAAAGTGTCAAGAGCATGAAAAGCACAAGTGAGGTACTGCCACAGAGTATAATAAGATTATATTAAAGAGACATGAGCCAAACATAAAAAAATATAGGGTTGCATTTATGTAAGTTTCAAAATCAGGCAAACCCAAATCCCAGTGTTTGGAGTTGGATACCTAGTGAAAGTATAAAAAAGAGCAAGAAAGCACAGATGCACAGACAACGGTCATCTTTGGTGGGAGAGAGAAGCCTGTGAATGAGAAATAGCATACTGGAGGCATCTAGGGTGCTAGCAACATTTTCCTTCTTGTTCTCAGTAATGGTTAAATGTGTGTTGGTTACATGAAATTTCATTAAGCTGTACATTTATGTGTTATGTACTTTTTTGTATATATATCTATTATATATATATACTTTAATACTATATGTGTATATATATATATATNCAACATTTTCCTTCTTGTTCTCAGTAATGGTTAAATGTGTGTTGGTTACATGAAATTTCATTAAGCTGTACATTTATGTGTTATGTACTTTTTTGTATATATATCTATTATATATATATACTTTAATACTATATGTGTATATATATATATATGTAATAGATATATAGCCAGCAAATTTGGAAAATGCAGCAGTGGCCACAGGACTGGAAAAGGTCAGTTTTCATTCCAATTTCAAAGAAAGACAATGCCAAAGAATGCTCAAACTNGAGCACTACTATGTGGTAGGCACTGTTCTGGTTAGAATGATCATCTAGACGGCATATATTAAAATGGAATACATTTTAAAATAATTGATCAGTGAGCACCTGATTTTTCATCATGCAAATTAGAAGATTACTGAGGAAACAAAATCTTAATAATTCTAACCAGGTGAAGAAAACTATGATTAAACAATAAAACTAATTTGACAGCCAAATGAGGAATAAGCTGAATAGAAAAAATATCAATACATCCATATTAAATATCAGGTATCAGAATGGGGTCATGAGTTTATCTTGTCTTCACGGAACTGAATTCGATTCAAAAGATGTACCTGAGAATAGGTAGTGTAAAACAATTTATTAGGTACTGTAGGGGTCAAGTTAACAGCTCACTATAATGTAAGGCAAAATACAACTGACNTCAGGTATCAGAATGGGGTCATGAGTTTATCTTGTCTTCATGGAACTGAATTCGATTCAAAAGATGTACCTGAGAATAGGTAGTGTAAAACAATTTATTAGGTACTGTAGGGATCAAGTTAACAGCTCACTATAATGTAAGGCAAAATACAACTGACTTTAATAGCAAAAAAATTATAGGATCTCAAAGGAAGAGAAAAACTAGTATAGAGTGATGAATAAAGTGTATAAGTTAGTTTTGTTATAGGCATTCCTAATCTTGGACAATTGAGATAGATTTTAATTTTTAACTTGTTTAGTATCACCTTGGGCTTTCCCGATGGCTCAGTGGTTAAAGAATCTGCCTGCAATGTAGGAGCTACATGTTTAATCATTGGGTTTGAAGATCCCCTTGAAGAGGAAATGGCAACCCACACCAGTATTCTTGCCTGAAAAAAATCCCAAGGACAGAGGAACCTGGCTAGCTACAGTCCATAGGGTCAGAAAGAGTTGGACACAACTGAGTGACAGAATCATACCATAGTACCATCTTGAACTGAGTCATTTTAAATAAAACACCCACTGTGAAAAACAGAAGCACTGAAATGGAAAGCAATACATTGTTATACAGTTTTACCTGACACTGATTAGAATTTTAACAATAGAATACAAAAGGAAACTCTTAGGAATAAGAGAAAAGGTGAAAAGAAAAAAAAATAGCAGAAAAGAAATCTCCATAGTGCTATATTATTAATCATAAATTGCTATATGAAGATTCTAATTTCTAAAGACAAACCTGCAAATATGTTTCCATGATCAATATATTTAGCTGAGTAAGAGCTCAACCTAGAACCCAGATTCTCAATTTTTAGTAATAAATTCTTCCTAACATATTATAATAAACTACTCTAAAATATTCTATATAAATATTTCAAACTAATAGAAGAATAACATGTAATGAAATTTAATTTTAATAAACCAATTTCCAAGTTCCAATTTACTTTACAGTTAGTCTATAATATGATAAGCTCTGATAGCTTGCAAACCTACCATAAATTTTCAGTAAGTTTTATACTGCATTTGTGCAACATACAAAATATAGATATGTAATATATTTAATGGCAAGTATGTGCTGCAGTTCATGGGGTCGCAAGGAGTCAGACATGACTAGACAACTGAAACATAACAACAATGTGCACTCTGTTTATTCGTATCATATTTTTCAGTTTTCCTTTAAATTGTAAAAAATTAAAATATCATATTTCTTGTTAAGGAGAAATTTGCATTTTTTTAAATTACTGCCTAGTATTATGGACTTTTTATTATGCTGCATACGAAAACGGGGATATGATAATGATGCATTCCTGATGCATCAGACTGAAAAATTAGACACTCACAGACCATGTCTGAAGCTAAAGTTCCAACTGGATAACCCCTTCTCTCCCCTTGCTCTTATTTTGAAAAATATATAAATTTAATTTAGTTAGTGGCATGGTCTATTAGACTGAGCACAAGATGGTGGTTAAAAAAAATACTGAGAATTCCAATCTTGGTCTGTTGTTCCAGTTTTAATCTCAGTTCACTGAATGCTCTTGGATAAGTCATAAAAAATTGGCATTTTAAAATTTTCCTATCTGTAAAATGGAGATATCTCTCCTAACTCATAAAGACATTATTTACTTTAATTTTCTGGATAAAATACTGTGAAAATTAAACAATGAAAATGTTCAGTCCAGTTAAAATTTAAACTGAAGTCCTTATTCATTCAATCTGAGAGTCTTAAAATGTATTTTTTTTACAATCTAAACTGAATAATAGCATTTGTTGAAAATCACCAGGCTCATCTGCACTTTCATCTTTCAAAGGCTGTGGAGTAGCATCAAAATGAATGACAGCTTATAATTTAGAATGGATACCTTGACCAGCTCACTAGCTCCAGAGGCGATCTGTGGTTCTGTAATGAAAGCCCAGGCTTGTTTAACAATCCACAGCACAATTAAAAGATAAATGATCATCCAAGATAAACTGAGTGTAACAGAACCAGTTAGCAATGGAAGTGATAGGAAAAGACTGAAGTTATTGTCAATACGATGCATTCTATCTTTCCTCATCTAAATCACGATTATGAAAGGTATGGAAATCGACATATCGTAAAACTAACTTGGTAGAAATGCTGTGAGTGTTTATCTTCATCTTCCTTTTCTTAATTCACAAAGCTCTTGGATGGAGACAAACAGCCTTCCAAAAAAAAATGCACCAATTCAACGAGTGAGCAACTATAGTATCAACTGTTCCTAAAAGGTTATGAGTAATTAAACTTTATAAATTAAATTGTATGCTAGGACTTGTGCTTCCAGGAAGATGAAGCAAACTTTTCCCTATTCCTCTCACTAAGTACAATTAAAAAACAAGGACACTGCATATAACACAAACATAAGACACTAAAGGATGAAGAGAAAAAGGTAGTCCAAATAGGGAGCTTAAGACTCAAGGAACTACATGGTAATGGATACCCTGTGTCTGTTTTTTGCCTCATGTATTTCAGACTGGAAATGAGAGAAGCCAGCAAGCCAATGGAAGAGACTCCCTCCCCTCTCCATCCAATGGGGAGCCTAGAAAGAAACTTTTTATATAATTACCACTAGTGCAACACCAACGAAAATACTTCACACCATCCCCAACCCTAATAGCAAAGACCAAGTAGGGAACCTAGGTGTCCACCCTCACCAGACTACAAAAAGGAGCCCCAAACCTCTGATAGGAGGTGGACAGGGAAAGCTGACTGGGCAGCCACAGGCTAAGGAGACATTCTCCAGTAACCACAATGATGGTGAAGACCATGGAAGAACCACGAAAGAACCATGGAAGAACTGACATGTCCACTCTCACCCCACCTCTCACTGGGGCTGTCTAGGAGATCAGGTCTTTGACCAAACCCAGTGATAAGAAGGCTATCTGTTCTCTAAAATACAGTGTCAAAGGAAGCCATGAAGGGATTCTGAACTTATAACTCTCCCTGCCCAGCAGAAACAAGGGGCATCTTCCAGTTACCCCCATCTCTCCACCATTCTACAGAGGCCAAGTGGAGAACCTGGACTTCCACTCCCACCCAGCAGTAACAAGGCAGCAACTCCCTTCCACCAGTGGAGAAGTGTCAGGGGAGGGATCCACTTGTTGAATGACAAACAAGCTACTGACTTATCTAGTTAACTTAAGTATAGTTAGTTGTTAACAGAGTTAATATCTGTACCTGCGCTAGACTGCACAGTGAGCTTCATCAAATTCTAGTATTTTAGAGTTTCCAATGAGCATAAACATACATGTTTCAAAAATTCTAGTATGTATAACACAGGATACACATGAAAAAGTTTTTTAAAAAATGACAGGTATACTTTGCAAAGGTTCCAAAGAGCAACTTACACAAGCATAAATTAGCCAGTGAAGTTTTGTCAGACAAATATAATCACAGGGAATTCTGCCAGAATGTTTCTAATGGTATTATTTCAAAAATACATCTAGGACTTTTTGTAAGCGTAAGTATTCCAAATCTAAGGTACTTTCAATATGATATTTTTTGTTTCACTGAATCATGACAATATTCTGAGGCATTAGAGAAAAAAATATCCCTTCATCAGAAACATGTGTATCTGTATATATCTCCAAAGTCCTGAGGAAGTCTAATCTTATTTTTTCAATATGACAAAATTCTAAAATTAAAGTAACATTCTAGTGTAGTATCTTTTGTAGTCAATTTATTCAGTATTCATTATTCAACAAAAATGTACAGTTCTGCCTTGGTATTCATGGGGTACTGGTTCCAGGATATCCTCCTGCAGATATTAAAATCTGAGGTGCTCGAGACCCTCTTATATTATTTACGGCATAATACAGTTGGCCCTCCTCAGGAGGTAGAACTGGGGAACCGGTGGATACACAGAGCCAACTGTACTGGTCATCTACTATGTCAAAGACACAGAGATTAATTTATTCATTGAATGGGTGTTTATTAAAAGTTGGCAATATGCAGAATGATAGATCCTAGGGGAAAAAGAACAAGAGCTTATTATTCCAAGGAGCATAAGAACAAGATTAAAGAAAAAATATTCAGTCCATTCTTGTCATTCACAGTAGTTCTATAAAGTCACCAAGAACACTAAATAAGGGAATGCTAAGCCACTGCTCCTTGGGTAAATTCAGCATTCAGTCAGTTCAGTTCAGTTCAGTCACTCAGTCGTGTTCGACTCTTTGCGACCCCATGAATCGCAGCACGCCAGGCCTCCCTGTTCATCACCATCTCTCGGAATGCACTCATACTCACATCCTTCGAGTCAGTGATGCCATCCAGCCATCTCATCCCCGGTTATCCCCTTCTCCTCCTGCTCCTAATCCCTCCCAGCATCAGAGTCTTTTCCAATGAGTCAACTCTTCGCATGAGGTGGCCAAAGTACTGGAGTTTCAGCTTTAGCATCATTCCTTCCAAAGAAATCCCAGGGCTGATCTCCTTTAGAATGGACTCTTTGGATCTCCTTGCAGTCCAAGGGACTCTCAAGAGTCTTCTCCAACACCACAGTTCAAAAGCATCAATTCTTCGGCGCTCAGCCTTCTTTGCAGTCCAACTCTCACATCCATACATGACTACAGGAAAACCACTGCCTTGACTAGACAGACCTTAGTCAGCAAAGTAACGTCTCTGCTTTTGAATATGCTATCTAGGTTGGTCATAACTTTTCTTCCAAGGAGTAAGCGTCTTTTAATTTCATGGCTGCAATCACCATCTGCAGTGATTTTGGAGCCCCCCCAAAATAAAGTCTGACACTGTTTCCACTGTTTCCCCATCTATTTCCCATGAAGTGATGGGACCGGATGCCATGATCTTCGTTTTCTGAATGTTGAGCTTTAAGCCAACTTTTTCACTCTCCTCTTT
>SJYW01023346.1:941876-965291 GCA_006410735.1 Raphicerus campestris | reverse complement strand
CTTTCACTTTTATCAAGAGGCTTTTGAGTTCCTCTTCACTTTCTGCCATAAGGGTGGTGTCATCTGCATATCTGAGGTTATTGATATTTCTCCTGGCAATCTTGATTCCAGCTTGTGTTTCTTCCAGTCCAGCATTTCTCATGATGTACTCTGCATAGAAGTTAAATAAGCAAGGTGACAATATACAGCCTTGACGTACTCCTTTTCCTATTTGGAACCAGTCTGTTGTTCCATGTCTAGTTCTAACTGTTGCTTCCTGACCTGCATACAGACTTCTCAAGGGCATTAGGTTCCTGCAATCCCCTGATCATATTTTATTGACCAAACAGTACATAACCATGTTCTCAGTTTCTGTTTTAAGACGTATTATTTAATATATAACTGTTGATTCGTTAACACTGAGCTCATGGCCAACACTTTAACTCATACCTGAGTGAAGCTTATTTAATACACGTGTTTTCTCTGAACGGAAAATCACAGCTTTGCTGCACTTAGAACATTAGATAGCACTTCAGGATTACCCTTGGAGATCCAGTGAAATCACCAAAAAATAAAGCACCAAAACATGAAAAACATGGCACTACAGGAAAGACCTGCTTATAGTATGAGCATTAAAACAAGAAAGCAGAGCACTGCCTTGTTAGACCTATATACATCAGATGACTCTTAATGTTTGTCACTCTATGCATATCCATGAACAACCGTGAAAGCAATGCAAGCATGAATGCTTTACCAGCTGAGCTACAAGGGAAGCCCAAGAATGCTGGAGTAGGTAGCCTATCCCTTCTCCAGCAGATCTTCCTGACCCAGGAATCAAACTGGGGTCTCCTGCATTGCAGGCAGATTCTTTACCAACTGAGCTATCAGGGAAACCCAAAAGATAAAAAGTCCAGCTAAATGCTGTTTACAAGAGATGAATCTAAAATATAAGGAAAAAAAGAATAATTAAAGTTAAAGGGTAAAACAATATATACAAGATGCATTTGTTTCCTAGAGCCTTCATAAGAAAGTACCACAAAGCTGGGTGGCTTAAATCAACAATTTATCATCTCACAGTTCTGGAGGCTAGAATTCTGAAATCAAGATGTTGATACAACCATGCTCCCTCTAAAATCCACAGAAAAGAAATTTTGTCTTGCCTCTTCCTCACATCTCATGATTTGCTGACAAACCCTGGCTTACAGCTGCAGCGCTTCAATCTCTGCCTCCCTAATCACATGGCATTCCCTCCTCATGGATCTCCCCTTCTCCTCTTATTATTTCTCTTAAACAACACTAGTCATATTGGATTAAGGGCCTACCCTACTCTACTATGACCTCAATCTTCACTTATACCTTGATTACATTGACAAAGATTCTATTTCCAAGCATAGTGACATTCACAGGTAACAGGGCATACAACACACCTTTTTGAGGGACACATTTCAACCCACCACACCAGATAAACACTAACCAAAGAGAAAGAAGGTTGAAAGAAAAGGGCTGACAGAGTTCTGGTAATGTTTACTAATGTCAGACGGTGTACTAGGTGAGAACAAGGGCAGTAAGATCAGTTAGAGGCTACTGCAGTAGTCCAGGTAACACAATGCTACCCTGAATGAAGATCATGACTATGGGACAAAACAAAGTCAACAGACTTAAGCAACAGCTGAGAAGTAAAACTAACAGGACTTTTCCGGATAACCAAGTAAGGGAGACAAAGACAATGTATAGGTTTCTGGCTTATAAAACTAATTAGAAAATGTTAGCAATCTCTATCTTTTAGCCAGTTACTTTCTAAAGCACAGATATCGGTTCTTTTAACTGATCACTAACTGTTCAAAGTGAAAGTGAAGTCGCTCAGTTGTGTCTGACTCTTTGTGACCCCATGGACTGTAGCCTATCAGGCTCCTCTGTCCATGGGATTTTTCAGGCAAGAGTGCTGGAGTGGATTGCCATTTCCTTCTCCAGGGGATCTTCCCGACCCAGGAATCAAACCCAGGTCTCCCGCATTGCAGGCAAGATGCTTTACCGTCTGAGCTGCCAGAGAAGCAAGGTGAGTCCTAATTCTCTACTCTGGCTTTCTTGGTCTAGCACAATCTGGTCCTAGTCTACTTTATACAAGTGTCCACTTCCATAAATTCTAGTGATTCACTAAACATTTCACACTAATTTCATGACTTTTTTTCAGACTATATATCTTGAATTCCATTCCTATGTATTTACAAAGTTTTACTCACAGAACCTTCTTCTATGGAAACTTCACTGTGCTGTTACTGACAATTAAAATATTTTATATATAAGATTGGTCTTCTATAGTGCTTTCTTCACACTGATAATACAGCTTTTGTCACACTAATACTTATCTGTATCTATCCCTCTAGCCAAGCTACTCATACCTTCAGGATAGGGCTTATCCATCTTTTTATTCTCATCTCCTAACAATGTGGTTTGCACACAGATGATTTTCAAAGAACGGTTACTGAATAGTGATTAATCAGTTTTAACTAGCACTGCTACTTACTATGATGAAAGTCTAAAACTAAATGGAAGACAAAGGATAGTGAATCTTTTTTTCATTTTTATAAATTAGATTCTGAAAAAGATGAATAAAGGTCTTTGTTTCTTAGTAATGAATTCATGTAATTTACAGTTAATGTATTCTAAACTCCCTTGAGACTATGTAATATAGCCTATACTTTCTACAATAAATCCATATTTAAATGCCATAGCAATTTTAAAATCTAAATAATACATATTCCTGCTCTAGTTATGAAAGTTAAAGACATTACTCAGAAGAGGTAAATTGGATGATATTTGAGGAACTTGTGTCATTGTACAACGGTCAGGAAAAATACTTCTGATATTAGCATGTTAATGGACATACAATTTAGATCCATTTTCAAACAAGTAAAAACAGAATGCACTTTCTTAAAAAGCTGCATAATCTATAGACTTCCTGTGATAATTGAAAACATGCTTATGAAATCTGCAATGAGTTCTGTTTATCAACATGAACTATCCTTCAGCCGCAGATATAGAAAACTTCCAGTTGAAAGAGGTTTCTAATTAAAACATTACAAGGTGGTAATTTACTATAAATACAGTTGTTAAATCTGTAGTGTTTACGCTGAATAATGCTGGTACATTTATGGACACTTAGAACAGCTAAAGCTTAGAATATTATTAGACAATGAAATATGTTTCTTACAATTAAGTATAATTTTTTTAAAAAGTCATATATAACAGGTACCAATATAATAAAATTAAGATACTGAGAACAACTATTAGCAACACCACTTTATGAAGTTTTGCAAAAATCATGGCTCATAATTGTTCTTACCATACTATTATTCAACATTATTCAGTACTTGGAAACTAAGATAGTTTTCTGATAAATACAAAAGAACAAAATGAGTTCCATACCCTTCCCCCATATATTTTCCCCTGAGGTTCAAAGCTTAATATGAGTTCCATTTTCCAGAGATAAAAGGACTGCATTAACAATGATGTGCCCTAGCTTTATTCTTTTTACAATAAATTACCATATTTATATTTTGAAGCTGTCATATGCTACAGGATATTAAATATCCTCTTGTCATAATTAACTCTTTAAACTGAATTAAATGATTTGGTTCAAAACAGACTGTGAAAGTTAAAAGAAATAATTCTATCACTAATTATTTTCTAATTTGTTTAATAATCAGAGCTATTTAATTTATTCCATAATTGATTTTAACAGAGAAATGCACAGTGACCAAAAGGTCAATTTTTTTCCTCCTTTTACCCTTAAAATACAAACAAGAATTTGAACTTGGGATGGTTAACAATAAATGTATCATAACTTCATAAATACTTCAGGCCAAATCCTAATACAGCAAGTGGTAACAAATTACTAATTTTAAACTCTCTATCCATAATTATATCAAATATAAGCCATTAGGCAATACTATAAGTGTCTCATTTCACTGTTGTTGTTGTTCAATTGTTGTTCATATCTGAATCTTTGTAACCCCACATTAGGCTCCTTTGTCCTCCACTATCTCCTGGAGTTTGCTCAAATTCATTACCATTGAGTTGGTGATACTACCTAATCATGTCATCCTAGAGGATGAGATTTTACTAAGGCTTAGTAATATTTTTGTTATGGACACTACTGCTTCTGCAGTAGGTTAATATGATGGCATTTAGAAAAACTCTCCTCTATATTAACACAAACTCAAGAAGGTTTATAGTAAAATACTGTTTTCAAAGGCTACTTGGATTAGTTTGAATCACATTCTCTCCAATGTGATTCAAAGTAGGAACAACACTGGTATTGTATCTATACAATATCTCCACAGATATCTACCAGGTAACAAGCACCTCATAACATAAAAGCTAACTTAGAAAAATATATCATTAAGGAAATTTATATTAAATTAGAACAAATAATACAAGGAAAAGGCTCTTGTTATAAAGAATAATTTTCAATGAATAAGAATAAAAGTTAAATTCCAAAGAACCAAATGAGAAAATAAATGTGATGTCAATTTCTCTTTAATAAATTAACAAGTGAAAGAGTATTTTGATGCCAGTGAAGTTATAAACACGTTTTGAAACCATATCTCCCTTTCTCCTAGGCACTTTGACTGTGGTATTTATTTTTGGTAGGTGGTCTGAGATCAATTTTCTGTAGGAAGTAGGGTAGATCAAACGAAAGAGTTCACAGGAATTACTAATACCTCAAAAACAGCCAGAGAGCCAGGCAGAAGAACTGAAAGCTCAGCCATAGCTTCTCCATTACTTTACCTGTCCCTTGGAAATACACCATAATCAAGAATTTGATAGAGTAACCATTCAAAGGACTGAAACCCAAAGACACATTTTTCTTTAAAAATGTTTGAGTGATGAGAATATGTTCAAATAGGATAACCAAAGCAGTTACTATGGGCCATTTGTTAAAAGATAAAAGTAGCTACTCTTATACCCCCCAAAGTATGATCAGCTATATGCCAAATACAGTCATTAGGTAACCAGTAATAATACTGGTTATATTAGTGTTTTTATCTCTAATTTTACTTACTTAAAAATATTCTTCAATGAAACATAAATAAAAGAGTTAAACATTTCATCCAAAATAGAGTGGGGCAGGGGGTGGGGGAACTCTGCTCAGCAAAGAAATAAGAATTTTTTATTATATTCTTGCTGACTTAATCCTTTCTTACACAACAACATTTTTCAACAGTCTGAATATTTTATCACTATGTCTTTCTTAAAATCCTAACACTAGATCAAGTAAATATGAGAAATATTAATAGAATTAATCATTCTTTTCTTTGAATAAATCTTAACAAAAGAAAAAATTCACTTAAGTCAGAGTAAGAGGATTTTTCATCCATTTTCAAGCAAAGTAGCATCATGTAGTTGATTCCATTTACCTCATTGCACTTGTTATGAAGCTATTAGCACTTCTCACTTTCAAATGCCCAGACCTGAGCTGGGTTAATAAGATGCATCATTTTTTTCATTCTACAAAACCTCATAATGCAAAATTATTTTTGCATTTTAGCCTACTAGCTTATAATTGTAAAGTCTATACAGGCAGAACTCAAATTTACTCAGTCTACTCAGACAGTTAAATAAAGAGTATGAATAAATCTTCACAACAAATCTATGAGCTAAGCATTATTACTGGGGACATTTTACACATGAGGAAGCTTAAAAAGATCAAAACNCGAATTTACTCAGTCTACTCAGACAGTTAAATAAAGAGTATGAATAAATCTTCACAACAAATCTATGAGCTAAGCATTATTACTGGGGACATTTTACACATGAGGAAGCTTAAAAAGATCAAAACAATAGCAAGTTAAGTAGTGGAGCTAGGATTTGGTTCTGTGCAGTCCTGGCCAAAAACTCATGTTCTTACCCACTATACATATCACAAAGTTATTTTAAGACATTCGCTATCAAAAATTTCTGTAAAAACTTTTCTGATTTTTGTTATACTCTTGCTCTCCAGATAGTCAACAATTTATATAATTAATTATACAAATACATTGAAAATATAGGCACTTTAAAAGGGAAAAATTAACAGAAATTGGGATCAAACAGGAAGTAATTCACATAGAAAACTGAATTCAGATAATTCAGCAAACAACAGAACTACAGGACTGGCAAAAAGGGAATATGGATTTTTAACTTATGGATGAATATGGATGCCTTAACTGAAAACAACACAAACAATAACAAATAGAAAAATGCTTACCAAGAGCCACCTGTTCTAAAATAGTTTACGTATATTAGTTCACTTAATCCTCACAAAAGTTTTACAAGGCCAGTTTCTATTTTGTGCTGTTGCTGTTGTTCAGTCATCCTGCAGTGTCAAGTTCTCTGTGACCCCATGGACTGCAGCACTCCAGGCCTCCCCGTCCCTCACCATCTCCTGGAGTCTGCCCAATGTGATGCACTGGAGAAGGGAATGGCAAGCCACTTCCGTATTCTTGCCTTGAGAACCCCATGAACAGCATGAAAAGGCAAAAAAGACAGGACACTGAAAGATGAACTCCCCAGGTCAGTAGGTGCCCAATATGCTATGGGAGATTAGTGGAGAAATAAGCCCAGAAAGAATGAAGAGACGGAGCTAAAGCAAAAACAACACCCAGTTGTGGATGTGACTGGTGATGGAAGTAAACTCCAATGCTATAAGAGCAATACTGCATAGGAACTTGGAATGCTAGGTCCATGAAACAAGGAAAATTGAAAGTGGTCAAACAGGAGATGGCAAGAGTGAACATCGACATTTTAGGAATCAGTGAACCAAAATGGACTGGAATGGATTAATCTAACTCAGATGACCATTATATCTACTACTGTGGGCAAGAATCCCTTAGAAGAAATGGAATAGCCATCATAGTCAACAAGNTATAACCAACACTTCATCAGGAAGAATAATAGTCTTGAGCTTACTACTCAGCAATATTTATCCAACCAAAGACAGCGTTATTTTATATATACGAGGGGAGGTAAAATGTGTTTGGGGGCAGTTTCCAGAAAATATTAATAATATTTATTTATCTTATTAGTAGTAGTTAAGTGTTATAATAACAATGTTGTAGTCAGAATACTGGTTAATAATTAATAAATGGTTAATTGATATTAATATTAAATCAATGCATAGCTAAGTATTGATAAACAGTAAACTAAAGATTATTCTTCCTGACAGATATCCAGCATACAGATATCCTAGATTATGAATATTATTTCTTTTATCTAATCTTCTACATTATTCTATAGAATATATATTTTCTATCCAATTCTATAGTCAAAAGTTATCAATCTATCTTTGGATTAAACCAGATCAATAGAGAGTAAAATACCTAAACAACACTATTTGAGGTCCCAGATTGTTGTTCTGGCTAAACTGTACTTTGTTATTAAGTCACAAACTCTTATTTAAGAACATAAAATATTAACTACTCTATGTTTTAAAAACTGATATATAACTTAATAAACTCTCTCTTTTGGGTTAGGATTCATCACCCTACACAGCATCATTATTTGAAAACGTATAATCTCTTAAGAGACTTAATCTTCTGGAATCTGTAGTCACATAACTCACTGTCTACCCTTCATTCCATTAGCTACAAAAAAACAAACCTGTGGTTTACCTTTGGCAAATAAAAAGTGCATGCATTTCATGGCATGCACTGGAGCTTTCTGCCAATGTTATCTTATATACTTTCTCTTTAGGATTTCCTTGATTAAACATTTCTTGTTTTGTTATTATGCATTTACTTACATAAGATGCCTTAAAAAATTGTGGAACAAGGTAAAATAAAACAAGGCTTTGGAAAAACAATGAAAATATTTATTAACGCTAAAGCATGTTTCTTTTTTTATTATTCTAAAGTAGCAATCAATGACGGAGAAGGAAATGGCAACCCACTCCAGTATTCCTGCCTGGGAAACCCCATAGACGGAGGAGCTGGGGTCGCGAAAGAGTCAGACATGACTTAACAACTAACAACAACAACAATCAACCAATGAAGTCACATATGAAGATTAACCAATACATGAAATTAACACTTAACAGACATTATGAAAAATTTTAATGAAATTCTACAATTAAAACTCTATCCCAATAAAGTATGAATAAGTTTTTGCTATGCAAATGCAAACATGAAGTAGTTTCCTTCAAAGGAAAAATGGGTTGTTTTTAAACATTCAATAATAATAATAACTTACATTTATAATTCACTTGACTGGATTATTTTCAAGTAAAATCTATTTTCACTTTTACATTTTAATGAAGTTCATTGTGTTAATATTAGAAATAACTTTTTTTAAGACTAAAATTGGTCAATTTTAAAGGATGCTACAAAATGTGAGCTGTAGTATATCAAAGAAATAATCTGGGAAAATGAGATAGATTTATAGTATACATATATAAAGTTACTGGAAAAGTATTTTACTTTATTTTGAAGGAATATGTAAAATACCAGATAAACAGTGAAGCTTTATATAATACAAACATTTATATGGACATCTGTTTTCATAACTTCTGGGTAAGTACCTAGGAATAGTAAAAGTATTATTACATATAGAAATGATGGGGAATCAAACGTGCATACTTACCCTTCTCCTCCCATTCTTGTTATTTTTAGGCGAAAATCCACAGAATTTAGACTGGGAGGCTTCCATTTCAAAATATCATCACATCGACCAGGTTTGTATTTCTAGAGTGATGACAATGAGGGTAATAGTTAATAAGAAGCTAAAGATTATACATCTGGCATACTAAATATAATAACAATTACTTTTTATCAAGCAAATCGTATCTTCTTTTACTATAATCTTTGTTATCGTCAACTGATGAATAAAGTTAGATATTGGCACTCATGAGTTAGATGGGAAGATCCCCGGGAGAAGGGCATGGCAATCCACTCCAGTATTCTTGCCTGGAGAATTCCATGGACAGAGGAGCTTGGCGGGCTAAAGTCCATAGGGTCACAAAGAGTAAAGCGACTTAGCATGCACACACGCTATTCATTAGATATCCAACATCTTACGGATAGCCTTTCTCTCCTCCCTGCCAAAACATATAGATACTTGTTCGTGAAAGTTTTGAAAAATAATGACACATAGACACTTGTTTATGAAAGTTTCTAAAAATAATGAAACCTATTATTTCCTACAATTCACTACAAGTTAGTTTGGTCATTTAAAAATAATTGTGCCTATTTAGTTCTTTGGCCCACTTTTTGAATGGGTTGTTCATTTTTCTGGTATTGAGCCTCATGAGCTGTTTGTATATCTTAGAGATTAATTCTTTGTCAGTTGTTTCATTTGCTATTATTTTCTTCCATTCTGAAAGCTGCTGTTTTTACCTTGCTTACAGTTTCCTTCATTGTGCAAAAGTTTTTACATTTAATTAGGTCCCATTTGTTTATTTTTGTGTTTATTTCCATTACTCTGGCAGGTAGGTCATAGAGGATCTCGCTGTTAATTTATGTCAGTTTATGTCAGAGTGTTCTGCCTATGTTTTCCTCTAAGAGTTTTATAGTTTCTAGTCTTACATTTAGATCTTTAATCTATATGAGTTTACCTCTGTGTATGGTGTTAGAAAGTGTTCCAGTTTCATTTTTTTTTACATGTGGTTGACCAGTTTCCCCAGCACCACTTGTTAAACAGGTTGTCTTTTCTCCATTATATATTTTTGCCTACTTTGTCAAAGATAAGGTGTCCATAGGTACATGGATTTATCTCTGGGCTTTCTACTTTGTTTCATTGATCTATATTTCTGTCTCTGTGCCAGTACCATACTTCCTTGATGACTGTAGCTTTTTAGTATAGTCTGAAGTCAGGTAGGTTGATTCCTCCAGTTCCATTCTTCTTTCTTAAGATTGCTTTGGCTATTCAAGGTTTGTGGGGTTCCCATACAAACTGTGAAATTATTTGATCTAGCTCCGTGAAAAATACCACTGGTAGCTTGATAGGGATTGCATTGAATCTATAGATGGCTTTGGGCAGTATACTCATTTTCACTATATTGATTCTTCCAATCCATGAACATGGTATATTTCTCCATTTATTTGTGTCATCTTTCTTTCATCAGTGTTTTATAGTTTTCTATATATAGGTCTTTTGTTTCTTTAGGTAGATTTATTCCTAAGTATTTTATTCTTTTCATTGCAATAGCAAATGGGATTGCTTTCTCTGTTTTTTCACTGTTAGTATATAGGAATGCAAGGGATTTCTGTGTATTAATTTTATATCCTGCAACTTTACTATACTCATTGACTAGCTCTAGGAATTTTCTGGTAGTATCCTTAGGGTTATGACCATCTCTTTAAGAATTTTCCACAGTTTATTGTGATCCACACAGTCAAAGGCTTTGGCATAGTCAATAAAGCAGAAATAGATGTTTTTCTGGAACTCTCTTGCTTTTTCCATGATCCAGCGGATGTTGGCAATTTGATCTCTGGTTCTTCTGCCTTTTCTAAAATCAGCTTGAACAGCTGGAAGTTCTTCGTTCACGTATTGCTGAAGCCTGGCTTGGAGAATTTTGAGCATTACTTTACTAGTGTGTGAGATGAGTGCAATTGTGTGGTAGTTTGAGCATTCTTTGGCATTGCCTTTCTTTGGGATTGGAATGAAAACTGACCTTTTCCAGTCCTGTGGCCACTGCTGAGTTTTCCAAATTTGCTGGCATATTGAGTGCAGCACTTTCACAGCATCATCTTTCAGGATTTGAAACAGCTCAACTGGAATTCCATCACCTCCACTAGCTTTGTTCGTAGTGATGCTTTCTAAGGCCCACTTGACTTCACATTCCAGGATGTCTGGCTCTAGGTGAGTGATCACACCATTGTGATTATCTGGGTCGTGAAGATCTTTTTTGTACAGTCCTTCTGTGTATTCTAGCCATCTCTTCTCAATATCTTCTGCTTTTGTTAGGTCCACACAATTTCTGTCCTTTATCGAGCCCATCTTTGCATGAAATGTTCCCTTGGTATCTCTAATTTTCTTGAAGAGGTCTCTAGTCTTTCCCATTCTGTTCTTTCCCTCTATTTCTTTGCATTGATCGCTGAGGAAGGCTTTCTTATCTCTCCTTGCTGTTCTTTGGAACTCTGCATTCAGATGCTTATATCTTTCCCTTTCTCCTTTGCTTTTCGCTTCTCTTTTCACAGCTATTTGTAAGGCCTCCTCAGACAGCCATTTTGCTTTTTTGTATTTCTTTTCCTTCGGGATGGTCTTGATCCCTGTCTCCTGTTCAATGTCACGAACCTCCGTCCATAGTTCAGGCACTCTGTCTATCAGATCTAGTCCCTTAAATCTCTTTCTCACTTCCACTGTATAATTATAAGGGATTAGATTTAGCTGTAACATATGAGAGATCAATTTCCTCTGCATCTACCCCAAACTACGTATTGCTGGTCTTTTTAATTCTAAAATTTTCATTCTAAAGTATGTCTCATAATTCTGATTTGCATTTCTCTAATGACAAAAGATGCTGAAGATCTTTTAAGTTGCTTATTGGCTGCTATCTGTGTATCTTCTTTGGTGAGGTACCTGTTCAAAAATTTACCCTTGTTTTTACTGAGTTATCTCCTTATAATGGACCTGTAAAAGTTGTTTATATTGTATATTCTGGATAAATAGCCTTGTTTGGATAGATGTTCTGCAAATATTTTCTACCAGTTTTTGTCTTGCCTTTTCATTTTCTTAACAAAATATATTTCTTTTGAATATATTTTAATGAACTCAAAATCATCTATTTTTTTCCAGCTTTACTGAAGATTGAGAAATACAAAATTTAAGGTCTATAACATGGTGTTTTGATATATGTATACACTGTGAAATGATTACCACAATCAAGCTAATAAACATATCCATCATCTCACAGTTATTTCTTTGTGTGTAACCATTGAGGATTTATTCCTTTAGGAAATTCTAAGTATATTTTATTGTTAACCACAGGTACCATGCTATATAGTAGGTCTCCAGAACTTACTCATCTTATAACTGAAAGTTTCTACCCTTTGATTAATATCTCCATTCGTCCCCTACCCACGGTTTCTGGTAACCACCATTTCACACTCTGACTTTTTGTTTGTTTGTTTTAAAGATTCCATATATAGTGACACTTTATTTCACTTAGCATAATGTACTCCAGGTTCATCCATGTTGTCACAACTGGCTGAAGTTCCTTCTTTCTTAAGGCTGAATAATATTCCATTGTACATGTATACCATTATTTTCTTTATCCATTCATCCTCTGACAGACAACTTATNATTCCAACTTAGCATAATGTACTCCAGGTTCATCCATGTTGTCACAACTGGCTGAAGTTCCTTCTTTCTTAAGGCTGAATAATATTCCATTGTACATGTATACCATTATTTTCTTTATCCATTCATCCTCTGACAGACAACTTATTTCCACATCTTGGCTACTGTGAATATTGCTGCAGTAAAGATGGAAATACAAGTACCTCTTCAGGATGTTGATTTTCTTTCTTTTGAATACATATACAAAGGTGGGACTGCTAAATGACATGGAAGCCCTATTATTAATTTTTTGAGGAAACTCCATGCTATTTTTCATAAGAGTTATAACAATTTACATTTCTACCAACAGTGCAGAAGGGTTCCCTTCCTCCACTTTCTCACCAGCATGTTATCTTTTCACTTTTTGACAATGGCCACCCTAACTGATGTTAAGTAATATACCAGTGTGCTTTTGACTTGCATTTACCTGATGATTAGTGATGCTGAGCATCTTTTCAAAATTATCAACTTTAAACTTTTACAATTTGTGCTTTTTGTGCCCTTTTTAAGGAACCTTTGCTTATCCTAAGGTTACTGAAATTTTCCACTACATTTTCTTATAGAAGTATAATTGTTTTCTTATTTTTATGATCCATTTGAGGTTAATTTATTTATGTGGTGTGAAGTAAGGGACTGTTCACTATTTGACAGACGGATATCAAAGTGATACAGCACCATTTGTTTAAAGACTATCCTTCCCTCACTGAACTGCCCTGGCATCTTTGCCAAAAAAAAAATTGCCTATGGATATAGATGTATTTTGATTCTTGCTAACCTGCTGCATTGATAAGTACACCTTTCTTCCTGCTTACACCATACTGTCTTGATTTATATAGCTCTACCCTGGGTCAGGAAGATCCCCTGGAGAAGGAAACGGCAATCCACTCCAGTATTCTTGCCTGGAGCATCCCATGGACGGAGAAGCCTAGTAGGTTACAGTCCACGGGGTCGCAAAGAGTCGGACATGACTGAGCGACTTCACCTAAGCTCCTAAGCTAAGCTAATATTAAGTATTAAAACAAGAGTACACAGGTCCTCAAAGTTTGTTCTTCTTTTTCCAAAGTCTCTTAGCTAATGCAGATTTGTATTTCCACATATATTTTAAAATTACCTGGTCAATCTCAATGAAAATAACTTTATTAGGATTTTAAGCAAGAATACAGTGAATCAATAGGTCAATTAAGGGAGAAAAATCTTAACAATACTGAATCCTTCGATTCACAAACACTGCCAGTCTCTTTAGTTATGTCTTCTAAATTTCTCTCAGTAGTGTTTTGTAGTTTTTGGTATACAGGTCTTGCAAAATTTTTGTTAAATTTATTCCTTTTAGAGTAATATTTTGGTGGTACTGTCAATACAAAAGATCAGTTGTGTCTATACAACAGCAGTGAATAATCCAAGAAGGAAACTAAGAAACCAATTCCATTTACATTAAAAAAAAAAAAAAACCTAGGACAAGTCAACATGGCAGCATTATTCAAAATTGCCAAAAGGTGGAAACAACCTAGGTTTCCATCAACATTAAAAGAGACAAAGTGCACTATATACATACAATGGAATATCACTCAGTAACAAAATAAGAAAGAATTTCTGATACATGCTACAAAATGAATGAACCTCAAAAACTACGCTAAGTAAATAAGCCAGACACAAAAGGACAAAAATTGCATGATTCTACCTACATGAAATATCCAGACAAAGGACTGAGTGAATACCACAGGAGAGGTGAATACCACCAGAGAGCTAACTGGGCAGCAGACCAGCCCATCCCCCACCAGAGGCAGGGAGGCGACAGCCAGAGCAGGAGGGAGAGGGTAAAACTCGGCCCCAGAGACAGCATCCCCTACCAAACTGTGAACAGGCTCCCAGTTGCTAACCAAGTCTTCCTGGGATCCTGGACGGTTAACATCCGCCAGGAGGTTCGCAGCCAGAAATCAGCTCCCCAGAGGAGACACAGGGCACACCTGAGACAGTGTTCCTGCTGCACACCCAGGAAACCGAGCAGCTGGGACCAGGGAGGTGATAAGACACATCGCACCTGGGAAGAGTGTGCTCGCCAAACACCTGGTTGCCTGAGCTGCTTCGACCTGAGAAGGGCACGACAGGCACCTCTGTGGAGTACCTGAGAACCTGAACCTGAGCAGCTTAGACCTGGGAAGTGCACGCAACCCAGGGCCCGCTTTAGAGAGTTCCCCTGCAGAGCAACCTGGAGCCTGAGCAGTGTAGACCGGGAAAGCAGACACACCGTGAGCGGGGGCAAACCCAGTGTGGCCCAGACACTGCAAGCACTCCCCACACATGCCAGTGATATTTGTTTGCAGTGTTCCTCCCTCCCTGCAGCAAAACTGAACAAGTAGCCTAAATAAACGACCACCTTGTGTCAGGGCAGAAGTTAGATACTGAAGAGACTTGCAAACAGAGGAAGCCAAAATAAAGAGGGAATGGCTTCAGAAGTGATAGCTGCAACAGATTAAAACCCTGTAGTTAGCACTGGCTACACTGGAAGGGACCTATAGATCTTGAGTAGAAGTATAAGCTGGGACAAGGAACTATCTAAAACTGAACTGACTCCACACTGCCCTCAACAGCTGCAGAGAAATTCCTAGATATATTTTATTATCATTTAAAAATTTTTTTAAATTTTTATGTTCTTTATTACTCCATTAATTTTCATATTTAAAACCTACTATTACCTTGCAAAAAAAAGACTATTTTTAAAGGAAATTTCATATCTTTTTTTATAACTTTTGAGATTTTGTTTTTTAATATTGTATTTTTGAGAGTCTAACCTCTATTCTAGATTTTTAATCTTTGCTTTTTGGTATTTATCAATTCTGTACCTTTAAGACTCCAATCTTCAGTAGCCATTTTTACTTAGGAGTGTGATTACTGGCTTGATTGCTCTCTCCCCTTTTGACTCTCCTTTTTCTCCCCCAGGTCATCTCTATCTCCTCCCTCCCCCTTCTCTTCTCTACTTAACTTGTGGAATCTCTTTGGGTATTCTGGGCTGTGGAGAACACTTAGGGAACTGATCACAAGTTATATTGGTCTCTTTCCTTTTGACTCCCCTGCCTCTCCTCCTGGTTACCTCTATCTCATTCCTCCCTCTTCTCTTCTTTATGGAACTCCATGAACCTCTCTGAGTGTTCCAGACTGTGGAGAGCAAATAGGGACTTGATTACTGGCTAGACTGCTCTCCCCTCTTTTGATTCCCCTTCTTCTCATAGTCGCCTCTATCTCCTTCCTCCTTCTTCTCTTCTCCATGTAACTCTCTGGGTGTCCCCCACTGTGGAAAATCTTTTCACCATTAACCTAGATGTTTTATCATCAGTGCTGTATGGGTGGAGAAGTCTTGAGGCTACTGTAAGAATAAGATTGAAAGCCAGAGGCAGGAGGCTTACATCCAAAACTTGAGAACAACAGAAAACTCCTGATTCCAGGGAACATTAATCAACAAGAGCTCATCCAAAAGCCTCCATAACTACACTGAAACCAAGCTCCACCCAAGATCCAACAAGTTTCAGAGCGAAATATACCAGGCTAATTCTCCAACAATGCAGGAACATAACCCTGAGGACAAAATTACAGGCAGCCAAAAGTCATACCAAATCCATAGACACTTCAAAACTCACTAGTGGGCTTTTCTT
Source organism: Raphicerus campestris (assembly GCA_006410735.1). Taxonomy (NCBI): domain Eukaryota; kingdom Metazoa; phylum Chordata; class Mammalia; order Artiodactyla; family Bovidae; genus Raphicerus; species Raphicerus campestris. The sequence goes on along the minus strand of SJYW01023346.1, from coordinate 949,350 downwards.
TGCACTCCAGAGAGAAGAGATCCAGCTCCACCCACCAGAACACCAATGCAAGCTTCCCTAACCAGGAAACCTTGACAAGAAACTCATCCACCCCATCCAAAGGGAGGAACCTCCACAATAAAGAGGAACCACAAACTTCCAGCATACAGAAAGGCCACCCAAAACACAGCAATCTAAACAAGATGAAAAGGCAGAGAAATATTTAGCAGGTAAAGAAACATGATAAAAGCCCACCAAAGCAAACAAAAGAGGAGGAGACAGAGAGTCTACCTGAAAAAGAATTCAGAATAATGATAGCAAAAATGATCCAAAATCTTGAAAACAAAATGGAACTACAGATAGTCTGGAGACAAGGATTGAGAAGATACAAGGAAAGTTTAACAAGGACCTAGAAGAAATAAAAAAGAGTCAATCAATAATAAATAATGCAATAACTGAGATCAAAAGCCCTCTGGAGGGAACCAACAGTAGAATAACTGAGGCAGAAGATAGGATAAGTGAGGTGGAAGATAGAATGGTGGAAATAAATGAAGCAGAGAGGAAACAAGAAAAAGAATCAAAAGAAATGAGGACAACCTCAAAGACCTCTGGGACAATGTTAAATGCCCCAATATTTGAATCATAGGCATCCCAAAAGAAGAAGACAAAAAGAAAGGCCATGAGAAAATATTTAAGGAGGTTAATAGTTGTAAACGTCCCTAAAATGGGGAAGGAAATAGCCAACCAAGTCCAAGAAACCCAGAGAGTCCCAAACAGGATAAACTCAGAGCAAAACACCCCAAGAAACATGTTAATCAAATTAACAAAGATCAAATACAAAGAACAAATATTAAAAGCAGCAAAAGAAAAACAACAAGTAACTCGCAAAGGGATCCCCATAAGGATAACAGCTGATCTTTCAATAGAAACTCTTCATGCCAGAAGGGAATGGCAAGATATACTTAAAGTGATGAAAGAGAAAAACCTACAACCCAGATTACTGTACCCAGCAAAGAGCTCATTCAAATATGAAGGAGAAATCAAAAGCTTTACAGACAAGCAAAAGCTGAGATAATTCAGCACCACCAAACCAGCTCTTCAACAAATGCTAAAGGATCTTCTCCAGGCAGGAAACATAGAAAAGGTTTATTAATTCGAACCCAAAACAACAAAGTGAATGGCAATGGGATCATACTTATCAATAATTACCTTAAATGTAAATGGGATGAATGCTCCAACCAAAAGACAAACACTGGCTGAATGGATACAAAAACAAGACCCCTATATATGCTGCCTACAAGAGATCCATCTCAAACCTAGGGACACATACAGACTGAAAGTGAAGGGCTGGAAAAAGATATTCCACACAAACAGAGACCAAAAGAAAGCAGGAGCAGCAATACTCATATCAGATAAAATAGACTTTGAAGTAAAGGCTGTGGAAAGAGACAAAGAAGGACACTATATAATGATCAAAGGATCAATCCAATAAGAAGATATAACAATTATAAATATATATGCAACCAACATACAAGCACTGCAATATGTAAGGCAAATACTAACAAGTATGAAAGGGGAAATTAACTAACACAATGATAGTGGGAGACTTTATTACCCCCCTCACACCTATGGATAGATCAACTAAACAGAACATTAGCAAGGAAACACAAACTTTAAGTGATACAATGGACCAGTTAGACCTAGTTGATATCCTATAGGACATTTCACCCTAAAACAAGGAATTTCACCTTTTTCTCAAGTGCACATGGAGTCTTCCCTAGGACAGATCACATCCTGGGCCATAAATCCAACCTTGGTAAATTCAAAAAATTGAAATCATCTCAAGCATCCTTTCTAATCACAATGTGGTAAGATTAGATGTCAACTACAGGAAAAAAAACTATTAAAAATACAAACATATGGAGGCTAAACAACATACTTCTGAATAATCAATAAATCACAGAAGAACTCAAAAAAGAAATCAAAATATGCATAGAAACGAATGAAAATGAAAACACAACCCAAAACCTATGGAATTCAGTAAAAGCAGTGCCACAGGGAAGGTTCATAGCAATACAAGCCTACTTCAAGAAACAGGAGAGAGATCAAATAAATAAGCTAACTCTACACCTAAAGCAACTAGAAAAAGAAGAAATGAAGGACCCCAGGGTTAGCAGAGGGAAAGAAAACATAAAAATTAGGGTGGAAATAAATGCAAAAGAAACAAAGAAGACCATAGCCAAAATCAACAAAGCTAAAAGCTGGTTTTTTGAGAAGATGAATAAACTAGAAAAATCATTAGCGAGGCTCATTTTAAAAAGGTGGGGGGGGATCAAATCAACAAAATTAGAAATGAAAATTAAGAAATCAGAATAGACAACACAGAAATACAAAGGATCATAAAAGACTACTATCAGCAGCTTTATGCCAATAAAATGGTCAACTTGGAAGAAATGGACAAATTCTTAGAAAAGTACAACTTCCCAAAACTGAACCAGGAAGAAACAGAAAATCTTAACAGACCCATCACAAGCACAGAAATCAAAACTGTAATCAGAAACCTTCCAACAAACAAAAGTCCAGGACCAGACGGCTTCACAGCTGAATTCTACCAAAAATTTAGAGAAGAGCTAACACCTATCCTACTCAAACTCTTCCAGAAAACTGCAAAGGAAGGTAAACTTCCAAATTCATTCTATGAGGCCAACATCACCCTAATACAAGATCAGACAAAGATGCCACAGAAAAAGAAAAATGCAGGCCAATACCACTGATGAACATAGATGCAAAAAACCTTAACAAAATTCTAGCAAACAGAATCCAACAAAATATTTAAAAGATCATACATCATGACCAAGTGGGCTTTATCCCAGGGATGCAAGGATTCTTCAATATTCACAAATCAATCATGTGATACACTAACAAATGTGTATACATTTGTTATAACAATGTGATACATTAACAAATTGAAAGATAAAAGCCACATGATTATCTCAATAGATGCAGAGAAAACCTTTGACAAAATTCAACATCCATTTATGATAAAAATCCTCCAGAAAGCAGGCATAGAAGGAACATACCTCAACATAATAAAAGCCATATATGATAAACCCACAGCAAACATTATCCTCAGTGGTGAAAAACTGAAAGCATTTCCTTTAAAGTCAGGAACAAGACAAGGGTGCCTACTCTCACCCCTACTATAGTACACCCCTACAACATAGTTTTGGAAGTTTTAGCCACAGCAATAAGAAATGAAAAAGAAATAAAAGGAATCCATACTGGAAAAGAAGAAATAAAACTGTTTGTAGATGACATGATCCTCTACATAGAATACCCTAAAGACATCACCAGAAAACTACTAGAGCTAATCAATGAATATAGTAAAGCTGCAGAATATAAAATTAACACACAGAAATCCCTTGCATTCCTATATACTAACAATGAGAAAACAGAAAGAGAAATCAAGGAAACAACTCCATTCACCATTGCAATGAAAAGAATAAAATACTTAGGAATAAATCTACCTAAAGAAACAAAAGACCTATATATAGAAAACTATAAAACACTGATGAAAGAACTCAAAAATGACACAAATAGATGGAGAAACATCCCATGTTCATGGATTGAAAGAATCAATATAGTGAAAATGAGTATGCTACTCAAAGCAATCATTCAATGCAGTCCCTATCAAGCTACCAAAGGTATTTTTCAGAAAACTAGAACAAGTAATTTCACAATTTGTATGGAAATACAAAAAAACCTCGAACTGCCAAAGCAATCTTGGGAAAGAAGAATGGAACTGGAGGAATCAACCTGCCTGACTTCAGGCTATAAAACAAATCAACAGTCATCAAGACAGTATGCTACTAGCACAAAGACAGAAATACAGATCAATGGAACAAAATAGAAAGCCCAGAGATAAATCCACTCACCTATGGACACCTTATCTTCGACAAAGGAGGCAAGACTATACAGTGGAGAAAAGACACTCTCTTTAACAAGTGGTGCTGGGAGAACTGGTCAACCACTTGTAAAAGAATGAAACTAGAACACTTTCTAACACCATACACAAAAATAAACTCAAGATGGATCAAAGATCTAAATGTAAGACCAGAAACTATAAAACTCCTAGAGGAAAACATAGGCAAAGCATTCTCTGATGTAAATCATAGCAGGATCCCCAATGACCCACCTCCCAGAGTAATGGAAATAAAAGTAAAAATAGACAAATGGGACCTAATTAAACTTAAAAGCTTTTGCACAATAAAGCAAACTATAAGCAAGGTGAGAAGACAGCCTTCAGAAGGGGAGAAAATAATAGCAAACAAAGCAACTGACAAAGAATTACTCTAAAAAATGTACAAGCAGCTCCTGCAGCTCAATTCCAGAAAAATAAATTACCCAATCAAAAAATGGGCCAAAAACTAAACATTTATCCAAAGAAAACATACAGATGGCTAACAAACACATGAAAAGATGCTCAACATCACTCATTATCAGAGAAATGCAAATCAAAACCACAATGAGGTACCATCTTACACCAGTCAGAATGGCTGCTATCCAAAAATTTACAAACAATAAATGCTAGAGAGGGTGTGGAGAAAGGGAACTCTCTTACACTGTTGGTGGGAATGCAAACTAGTATAGCTACTATGGAGAACAGTGTGGAGATTTCCTTATAAAACTGGAAACAGCAATCCCACCCAGCAATCCCACTGCTGGCATACACACCAAGGAAACCAGAATTGAAAGAGACACATATACCGCAATGTTCATCGCAGCACTGTTTACAACAGCCAGGACATGGAAGCAACCTAGATGTCCACTGGCAGACAAATGGATAAAGAAGCTGTGGTACATATACACAATGGAATATTACTCAGCTATTAAAAAGAATGCATTTGAATCTATTCTAATGAAGTGGATGAAACTGGAGCCTATTATACAGAGTGAAGTAAGTCAGAAAGAAAAACACCAATACAGTATATTAGCGCATATAAGCAGAATTTAGAAAGATGGTTAACGATGACCCTATATGCGAGACAGCAAAAGAGACACAGATGAAAAGAACAGACTTTTGGACTCTGTGGGAGAAGGCGAGGGTGTGATGATTTGAGAGAATAGCATTAAAACATGTATATTATCATATGTGAAACAGCTCGCCAGTCCAGGTTCAATGCATGAGACAGGGTGCTCAGAGCTGGTACACTGGGATGACCCTGAGGGATGTGATGGGGAGGGTGGTGGAGGAAGGGGTCAGGATGGGGAACACATGTACACTCATGGCTGATTCATGTCAATGTATTGCAAAAACCACTACAATATTGTAATTAGCCTCAAATTTAAAAAAAAGAAAAAGAAATATCCACAGTAGGCAAATTCACAGGGAGAGGAAGTAGATCTGAGGCACCAGGAGTAGTGGGTGGAGGCAGTAGGGGAGGAGGGATGGATGGACTGGGCAGAAGTAGAGTTATTACATAATGGTTATAAAACTTGTGTTTGCAGTGATATAAAAGTTGTGGAAATGTTGAACAATACTACCCGTGTAATTAAAAAGAGATGACAGAATACGGAAAAAAATGTTTTAAATGTATTCTAGGAACACAGCAAAATGAAAAAATCTTTTACTTGGGTGGTTATTTACTTAAAGAGGAATGAACACTGTGAGCCTCAAATAATGAGTAATATTCACTAACACAGATTACAGCAGAAAGTAAAATATGAGCAAAACACTCAGATAGAAAAATATAGACTCCCTTGAAGGAGAGAAAACTATGTCAATTCAGTGAGGCCATATTATGAGAAAGACAGGAAGGGAAAACTACGAAGTGTTCTCACTACTAATATTTTTTAGAAATACAAGTCGAATTGAATTCTAACAGATTTTTAGAAATTTAAAAAATGCAAAAACCCTAGTCAGAGGATCATTTATTTGAAACGAAGTCCATATAATGACAAATTTAGTGTATCAAGTTTTGCTAAAGAAAGACAATCACTGGAGTTGATTGAAAAAATTATTTTCTCTGTAGTAAATTTAAAAACATAATACACGCTATTTTCCTAAGTCTTGTATTTAAACCTGAACAAACATAAAATCAAATATATAATATTTCAGTGGAAGTTTTCATTCATTTATTTGCCCTGAGGCTCATTCATGTAACACATATCCTTTAGGATGATCACAGATAAATCTCTTTATACTTACTGAATATATTTTTATAAATGTTAAAATTGCTAAATTTTCCAATTATGATCCCATTAATAAAACTAATTTTAAAAATTTAGTCTGTTTTCTAATAAAGTCTATCTGACAGAAACATTACAGACCTTTTAGTGGTGAAGGGTAAGAAAGGATTGAGGGGCAGGAAGCAGTGTCAGCATCCCACACCAAGCCCATTTACAACCTCTGCCAAGGGAATGTCATATTTACAAACCAACCATCATTTACTTCTGTTCCTTATTTATTCATATGACTAGTATGAGAACACTTAGAAACCAATACCAATCTAAGTTCTTAAATCTAGGAAATGTTAAAGCTAGGATTGCACAGCTTTAAAATACTTCTTGCTTGCTAAGTCACTTCAGTCATGTCCAACTCTTTGCAACCCTATGGACTGTAGCCTGCCAGGCTCCTCTGTCCATGGGATTCTCCAGGCAAGAATACTGGAGTGGGTTTCCACACCCTTCTCCAGGAGATCTTCACAACCCAGGAATCAAACCTGTGTCTATTATGTCTCCTGCACTGGCAGGCAGATTCTTTACCATTAGCACCACCTGGAAAATCCCAAAATATTTTATAATGGGTACCTAATAACTAATTCTAAAAATAATTTTAACATAATGCTAATTGTAAAATAGATACTAAGGATCCTTTACATTTTTATCTCTAGAAATCATCCAATGGAGAACAGATATACTAGCTCTTCCATTTTTACAAAGAAAGAATTCAGAAATGTTAGCCATTCCTCATCTGACTCTATACCAAACCATTTATGTTCATCTGTAATACTAGATTTGACATGACTGAGAATTTCAAAGCAGTTTTATGGAAGTTAATGAAATGCTTGATAAAAATTTTTAGAAACTATATATTTAAAACATTGCAGTTCTCAATTATTGAAAATAAATGCAAAAGCAAAACAATTTCCATGAGTAAAATATATTTAAATTTCTATTAGAATAGAAATTTTACTTCAGTAAAATCATGTCTAATCATATGCCTGCAAAACAATTAGCAAAATGCTCAATAAATGCTTGATAAATAATAAAAAATAATAAAGTAAAATTTTTTAAAACTTATTTTAAGACATCAGTCTCAAGTATATTTAAATGTGGGCTTCCCTGGTGGCTCAGACAGTAAAGTATCTGCTTGCAATGCAGGAGATCCAGGTTCGATCCCTAGGTTAGGAAGAACCCCTGGAGAAGGGAATGGCTACCCACTCGTCTTTTTGCCTGGAGAATTCCATAGACAGAGGAGCCTGGGTGGGTTACA
>SJYW01023346.1:920532-937895 GCA_006410735.1 Raphicerus campestris | reverse complement strand
TCATATTTACAAACCAACCATCATTTACTTCTGTTCCTTATTTATTCATATGACTAGTATGAGAACACTTAGAAACCAATACCAATCTAAGTTCTTAAATCTAGGAAATGTTAAAGCTAGGACTGCACAGCTTTAAAATACTTCTTGCTTGCTAAGTCACTTCAGTCATGTCCAACTCTTTGCAACCCTATGGACTGTAGCCTGCCAGGCTCCTCTGTCCATGGGATTCTCCAGGCAAGAATACTGGAGTGGGTTTCCACATCCTTCTCCAGGAGATCTTCACAACCCAGGAATCAAACCTGTGTCTATTATGTCTCCTGCACTGGCAGGCAGATTCTTTACCATTAGCACCACCTGGAAAATCCCAAAATATTTTATAATGGGTACCTAATAACTAATTCTAAAAATAATTTTAACATAATGCTAATTGTAAAATAGATACTAAGGATCCTTTACATTTTTATCTCTAGAAATCATCCAATGGAGAACAGATATACTAGCTCTTCCATTTTTACAAAGAAAGAATTCAGAAATGTTAGCCATTCCTCATCTGACTCTATACCAAACCATTTATGTTCATCTGTAATACTAGATTTGACATGACTGAGAATTTCAAAGCAGTTTTATGAAAGTTAATGAAATGCTTGATAAAAATTTTTAGAAACTATATATTTAAAACATTGCAGTTCTCAATTATTGAAAATAAATGCAAAAGCAAAACAATTTCCATGAGTAAAATATATTTAAATTTCTATTAGAATAGAAATTTTACTTCAGTAAAATCATGTCTAATCATATGCCTGCAAAACAATTAGCAAAATGCTCAATAAATGCTTGATAAATAATAAAAAATAATAAAGTAAAATTTTTTAAAACTTATTTTAAGACATCAGTCTCAAGTATATTTAAATGTGGGCTTCCCTGGTGGCTCAGACAGTAAAGTATCTGCTTGCAATGCAGGAGATCCAGGTTCGATCCCTAGGTTAGGAAGAACCCCTGGAGAAGGGAATGGCTACCCACTCGTCTTTTTGCCTGGAGAATTCCATAGACAGAGGAGCCTGGGTGGGTTACAGTCCATGGGGGTCACAAACAGTCAGACACGACTGAAGCAACTTAGCACAAGCACATGTTTAAATTTATGTTTAAACAGAATATTTTAGATTATGAAATGACAAATCATTATTCATAAAAGATTATATATATCAATAACTATTAAAACATCCTTCTTTCAAGTTCCTCAAAATAATAAGGGAAAAGATATTATATAATACAAGGATTAAGTCTTTTAAAAATAAATATTTGTGAGTTATCAAACTTGAAATACAGAATCTTGCTAAATATAAACAAGGGTACAGAAACATTCTTCCAAGCCACAGGTTACCATGTGTAATTAGGGCATAATGCATTTTAATGTCATTAAATTCACCAGCATGCATCTAGATTAAAATAATTTTCAAAGGTATATTTATTTTCATTTTTAAAAAAATTATTTATTTTAATTGGAGGCTAATTACAATATTGTAGTGGTTTTTGCCATACACTGACATGAATCAGCCATGGGTGTACATGTGTTCCCCATCCTGAACCCCCTCCCACCTCCTTCCCCCTACCATCCCTCAGGGTCATCCCAGTGCACCAGCCCTGAGCACCCTTTCTCATACATCAAACCTGAAACTGATACATATAATATTTAGTTCTATAGAAACAAATCTGATTTTACCAGGTGTCAAATAAAAAATTAGATAGATTATATCCGAAAGCAATTATCAATATTACCTGAGATGTCCACCATTATCTTTTAAAAAAAAAAAAAAATGAAAGCAAATGTCAGGCAAACAAGATGTTTAGGAACGTGTTTACCAAATGAGAGCATAACTTGGCTTAGAGGTAGAGGATGGTCATGTGCCAAAGAAATCCTCTAAAACTAAAGTAGAGAGGAAACAAAATGGAGACATAAGTGATATATCTGTTGTATAAAGCAGTGGTTCTCAATTAGAGGTTTTACCCCCGGGGAGGATGTCTGGCAATGCCTACATGTTTGGTTGTCACACTGGGGAGGAAAAGGGTGAGCTACTGCCATCTAGTGGGCAGAGGCCAGGGATGTTTCTAAACAACCTACAATGCATAAGGCAGCGAGCTGCCCACAACAAAGAATTATCCAACCCAAAATGTCAACTGTACCAAAGTTGAGAAACTGATCTAAAGGAACCCAGCAGTAATAACAACATAGAGGACAAGATATCTGGTTCTTCTTTACCTCTACTAACTTCATGATTTTAAGTAAATTCAAAGTCTGGGCTTCATCTATCTCGCTTAGAAAAATTTAACAATAACATTTTATTTTGCTTGCCTAAAGACAGCATATGTAGACCATAGATAACCTTAAGTACTTTGCAGTCCATGCTACTCATTCCACTCATTAAATGTGAGCAGTTTATCATAACACATATTCCAGGCCCTACACTTAAGCTAAGAAAGAGCCCTGATCTTGCCATATATGAGTTTTATTTTTGTTGCTGTTCTAGCATTTAGTTTTAAAGGAAGCAGAAAAAAATCCTCTTTGGTAATTCTACTGGACAGAAAAGTAAAACAATTCTAGATTTAGCAACTTGGTTATATCCTTTGCCCAAGTTACATTGAGATGCAAATATAAATACCTATTTTGAAAAATAAGACACATAAATACCCTGTATGGAGGAAAAATCTTTAACACTAACTACCTACTATGTGCCCAGTAACTCATTAGATGGGAAAGATACAAATTATCTCAAGGAACTGAGTTCAACCACAGTGAGGCTTTTAATATAAACTCCAAGAGCATTATAGAGGCGCTCAAATGAACATAAACAAAGCTGCTAAGGAAAAACAACAGAGAAACGCCGAAATCAGCAGGCAGGGGTAAAGGAAGTTTTCTTGAATAAGAAAAGTGCATGAACTGAATTTTGAAGAATAATAAGGTTACAAGGAAGTTCTAGGCAATGAGACCACAAATACACCTGACTTGAGGGGAAGTTTGCTTAAGTTTTCTGAGACTAAATTATCTTGGTACTCTATGCTGTTCTTACTGATGTAGAGGGAAGAGTCTATCACCTAAAAAAATATATAACTCAAGACAACCACTTGGCATTTCATTTCTGAACAGTCACAAAGTTGGTAGAGACCAGTAGGGAGAGCTATCATAGAAAGAAGCAAGGGAAGAAGAGAAGTGCATTTTCAAAAGCTTGTTGACATTTCTTACTTACTTATAAAAGTTTTCTACCTTATGGAAAGTGAAGTTGTGATTCGAGGGTGAAATTTAATATTAGAGAATTCATGCAGTGTCTTGGATTATTCAGGGTGGAAAAATTACTCAAAATACATTCATATTACTAATTTTACTGTCTGATTCACAAGCCTAATTAATTTCTTTTTGCTTCTTATTTTTTTAATATGCATGCAGCAAACTCCTTTTGTTTTACAGATAATGAAACTGATCACCAGAATAGTCCAACTTGTCAAGAAAATGCCCAAATCACAGAAATCTTTCTATTATTAAAAAAAAAATTATATAAAATCTGTCTAAAAGCAAATAATGGAAGATTGGCTTGGAAGGTCTCATGACATAAAACTGTTTCAAAAGGAACCAATTTTAAGTCAGTTGTTTTCTAATTACTTTAGGCCTCTTTTTGTGTGGAGTGGTGAGGAGGGACAAACAACTGGCAATGCCCTGGCTAGTGGGAAGAGGGAGCTCAGACAACAAAGTAAACTTCAGCATCTAAAGCACTTACTTACCTCATCTCTCCCACCCAGGCACCAGTGAACCAAGAGTCCTGTCCCATCTATAGCATAGGCCCCATCTCCCAGTGCACCTTGCCCCTACTCCCTGGACCCACCAAAGTGCCTCTGCCACTCCATCAGTCTGCACGTTTCTCACCTTGCTGCTACGCCAAGTTTCTTCATACAGTGTAAGCCCTTTGAGGGAAGAAACCCTGCCTTTATCCATTTTTATTACTTCTTACTCAGTAATACAGTAGTCACCTAATTGACACAAGAGCCAATATATTACAAAAATTTATCAGGATTAATTCTGCCTTAATAACCAAGACTACTGCCATCTGGTAAGTCAGCAGATTCTCGCAATGTTTCTCCTCTTCTCTGGTGGACACAAATCCGAATAAAAGTCATCTACTCATAGGGGATCAAGCTCTAGATACGAGTGATATCTGTAGCATAGTCACTTTATACATCCAGTACGTTACCCTTCTTTTTTTGCTAATTTGTGCTGCATATCATTAAAACAATTATCTCTGCTCCTAGTACTGCCATGAGGAAGAGCATTTTAAGAACATGGAGAGAGACACACTCACCAAGTCAGCCAGGCTTCCCCAAGGAAGCCACACCTAATTTGATATTCAAAGGCTGAATGGGAGTAATACAGAAAGGAAGAAAACAGTTTGTTGCAGAAGAATCAGCTGGTGTAAAGATGTACTCATTATAGTATACTTCAATTTGCACTTTTATAAAAACGAACCAGTTTACTAGCAAAAAGCCCCACTGAAGTTCTCAATGAACTTTGACGAGGAAAGGAAAATTTATTCTAAATCGACAAAATGTTATGTTTTTAAGTATTTCCTCCTAAAAGTCTGAACTGCCATAAGCATATGGGACGGGGGTGTCAGTAACAAGTCCTATCCTACTGCTGATTCCAATACATCCCAAGATGCTCAAATTAGATCACTGACAAAATATACATTAAAATATATGGCTGGACAAATTCTGAAAAGCAAAGTACAAAATAATGTGCTACCTTCCTTGAAAAATGGAGTGGGAATAAAAATGTATTAACAAATTTATATTTACTTATAAATACATTTAAAAAACTATGTGAAGGTAAGTTAAATACAACAGAAGATAACTGAGGGAGGGGAGGAGAAGGAGGAGACTTTCTTCTCCTTATTTTTCTTACTGCATGTTAAAGTGAATTATCTGGTTAAAATTAAAAATATATCACTGTAAAACATAATTTTAAAAATATCTACCATTACTATTTCAAAATTAAACATAAATTATTTTTAAAAAGGAACTACCCTTAATTCATTGTGTTTAATATGTACCATTTACATGAAAACTGACTTTGCACTTTATATAGTTACCCTCTTGGAATTCACTAATTCATTTTTAAGTTAAGTCCTTATTTATGTTTACTTCTTTTCTCTGCTACCAATATATCATCATTAGCAGTGTTTTTTTGTTGTACAGTAACATTATATATCTATATCTAGCAGAGGCTGATTACAAATTATTCACCTTTAGCTGTTTATTTTGTCAACAAAATTCGATGGAAAAGCAAATGTTTTATTTATTAAGAAAGCTAGAACAATAATATTCTTCTCTTTTTTTCTCCTTAAACAAAAAGCAAGCTAAGAATATTTTGCTGTGCTCTAAAAGTTGAAGAAGAAAAAAATGAAAATAAATAAAAATACCAAGATGCATTTTCTTCCTTGGTAGTTCACTATTACAATTCTTTGGAAATTATGTGTTTCAATAAAAAAGTAATATATTGGGGGAAAGGCTAGAATGACACTTTTCCAGTCTGCCAGGAAACAGAGCCCTTCTTCAATTGAAGACCTATCAAAATATGCAAGCAAATGTCATGGCAACAGAAGCTCTCACCATGGTAACATCATCTCTGTTACAGAGGAAAACCACTCTAATTCGTCATGTACTTCAAGACAAGACATTAAACTATCCAATTTTCATTTTACAATCTATCCATAACATTCAATATACCTGACAGTAGTAAAGATTTAATAAAAACATTAATATTTCATAAGAAAGCAATATTAAAATCAAAGCTGACTCAATTTACATGCAAACTGATTAATGTGAGAAACATAAAATCAAGCTGACCCACCATACATAAAATCAAGATAGTGATGAAAACACAAAAAACAAACAAACAATTCTATCACTACTGCCTGAGAATACTCTAGATTCAACATAGAAACAATTATATGTTTTACTAATCACAATATAGCTGGCAATAAAACAAGAAACAGTCTTTTATAATCAAAGAAAAGATTTTAAGTTTTTACTAGCATGTCTATTTTGCAATGCACTACATNTTCTTCTCCTTATTTTTCTTACTGCATGTTAAAGTGAATTATCTGGTTAAAATTAAAAATATATCACTGTAAAACATAATTTTAAAAATATCTACCATTACTATTTCAAAATTAAACATAAATTATTTTTAAAAAGGAACTACCCTTAATTCATTGTGTTTAATATGTACCATTTACATGAAAACTGACTTTGCACTTTATATAGTTACCCTCTTGGAATTCACTAATTCATTTTTAAGTTAAGTCCTTATTTATGTTTACTTCTTTTCTCTGCTACCAATATATCATCATTAGCAGTGTTTTTTTGTTGTACAGTAACATTATATATCTATATCTAGCAGAGGCTGATTACAAATTATTCACCTTTAGCTGTTTATTTTGTCAACAAAATTCGATGGAAAAGCAAATGTTTTATTTATTAAGAAAGCTAGAACAATAATATTCTTCTCTTTTTTTCTCCTTAAACAAAAAGCAAGCTAAGAATATTTTGCTGTGCTCTAAAAGTTGAAGAAGAAAAAAATGAAAATAAATAAAAATACCAAGATGCATTTTCTTCCTTGGTAGTTCACTATTACAATTCTTTGGAAATTATGTGTTTCAATAAAAAAGTAATATATTGGGGGAAAGGCTAGAATGACACTTTTCCAGTCTGCCAGGAAACAGAGCCCTTCTTCAATTGAAGACCTATCAAAATATGCAAGCAAATGTCATGGCAACAGAAGCTCTCACCATGGTAACATCATCTCTGTTACAGAGGAAAACCACTCTAATTCGTCATGTACTTCAAGACAAGACATTAAACTATCCAATTTTCATTTTACAATCTATCCATAACATTCAATATACCTGACAGTAGTAAAGATTTAATAAAAACATTAATATTTCATAAGAAAGCAATATTAAAATCAAAGCTGACTCAATTTACATGCAAACTGATTAATGTGAGAAACATAAAATCAAGCTGACCCACCATACATAAAATCAAGATAGTGATGAAAACACAAAAAACAAACAAACAATTCTATCACTACTGCCTGAGAATACTCTAGATTCAACATAGAAACAATTATATGTTTTACTAATCACAATATAGCTGGCAATAAAACAAGAAACAGTCTTTTATAATCAAAGAAAAGATTTTAAGTTTTTACTAGCATGTCTATTTTGCAATGCACTGCATATAATCCTGTTTTTATTTCATAGTGAGGGATTATTAATGGCAAAAAATTCTAATCTAGAAATGTGTCTCCAGATGACAAAAGTAAAATCAAACACAATTTTTAAACTGTTATAAATTAATCAGTTACTACTACAAATAAAAATTTACTATGCTACATAAGTTATTAAAATTCTCTTGCAAAAGCTTTAAACAAATAAGCATTATCAACTTTGTAAATTAAATTGAAAGATCTAATATCTGTCAAGTAAAAGATCTACTACCTATGGCATATTAAAGTGCCAAATGGCCACCTTAAAATATTCATTTTTAGGTGACAAACCACAAAAGATTAGCAATTCAAAATGTCAGTGAAATCATAAAACTGAAAACCTTATATGTAAGAGTCTAATAGAACCTATTTCGTTTATGATGTAGACTATAACCAGATGGAAAATTCAATTTGAAGATACTTCTTTTTAAAAATCGTCACCTCAGCATGATCAAAGTTTGAGCCTTAACACTTAGAAAGAATAGAGGTTTATATTAAAATAAACAGTTAATTTTTTCTTTGGAGAAAATACCCATTTTTCTCAAAATATTTAAATATTTTAGCAAATATACTTCAATTTATTTAAAACACTGTTGATGAATAAAGTAATATAACTGTCACCTTTAAATAAAAATATCAGTTATTTTCACATCAGCAAAACACAGAGGGAAACAAAAAGGCAGCATATGATAAGAGTAAGCTGGCTTCAAATCTAGGTATGGTCTTTAACATAAAAGCAAGGGAAAAATCGCTAGAGATAAAGGAAGAAGATCACTCGGAATGCAGTATGATAAAGACAGGAGGATGACAAAGTGGAGGCTGCAGGACCAGTTAGGATGCTGCTGCAGTGGTCCAGGCAAGAGGCAATGAATGACAAGTGAGACTGGAGTGTGGCAGTGGTAATGAAGAGAAAAGGGAATAATTTAAGAGAGATTTAGGAGCTAAAGCAAGACTTGGCGATGGATCAGATGGATAAAAGAGGGGAAGGTGTCAAGATGACATCTAGATTTCTCACTCAAGTAACTGCATTTAAGCAACTGAGAGAGGAAATATCAGGAAAACATTGTGTAGTCTCTATGTTGGCTTGTTGTTTGGCAAATAGAGATGGAGTTCAGCTGTACGGTGATTTCTGGTGTTTTTGAAAAACTGAGAAGGTGATATCAGGGTAGGCAATTAGATAAACAAATCTGGAGCTTAAACAGAAATCAAAACTGAGTCACAGGCTTACAAGAGATAATCGAGCCACGGGCGTGAATGAGACTTCCAGGGAGAGACTGGAGCTTGAAAAAAAATGAAGGTCCAGCATACAGAGTCTTTAGAAACTCCAAACTTTGATAACTAGCAGAAGACAGAGACCTTGAGTGAGACGGAGAAGAAATGGCATGAGACTGAAAGGAATCAGGAGTGTGTGATGTTTCAGAAGCCATGTCAGAGAGTATTGTAAGGAAGTGTGGACAGTGGTACAGACTACCACTAGATAATCCAGCAAGAAAAAGGCTGAAAATGAACTAGATTTTGTAAAGAAGAAAGATCACTATAGACCTTTCAAAAAAGTAGCTGATTCAAATGGTATTTATATAGATGAAGCCCTTTCTAAAACACAATCATTCAGAAGTATGATATATAAAAGAAATAAATCAGGGTTGTCATGATATAAACAGAATGCACATAAACAAAACATGTAAACAGAATGCTTACATAGTAATCTATACCTGTACATGGTCCCGAGGCAGTTCACAGAAACCCAGAAATTTAGAACTTCATGTTTTGAAACCAGTGGGCTTAGAAGTGATAATCTTAGTAGTACCTTTTCATCTTTGATTTTCTATAATTCTATAAATACATTTAACCTACTTTTTCTTAAAAATTGAGGCTTTCCTGATAATTAATGACTGCTGTGTTTTAGTGAATACCAGATACTGATACACTTCTTTATAAACACAAAGAAATATTCTAGTATTGAGTTGTATGAGCTGCTTGAATATTCTAGAAATTAATCCTTTGTCAGTTGTTTCATTTGCTATTAACTTTCTCCCATTCTGAGGGCTGTCTTTTCACCTTGCTTATAGTTTCCTTTGCTGTGCAAAAGCTTTTAAGTTTAAACAGGTCCCATTTGTTTACTTTTGTTTTTATTTCCATTACTCTAGGAGGTGGGTCATAGAGGATCTTGCTTTGATTTATGTCATCAAGTGTTCTGCCTATGTTTTCCTCTGAGAGTTTTATGGTTTCTGGTCTTACATTTAGGTCTTTAATCCATTTTGAGTTTATCTTTGTGTATGGGGTTAGAAAGTGCTCTAATTTCATTCTTTTACACGGAGATGTCCAGTTTGCCCAGCACCATTTATTGAAGAGGCTGCCTTTGCCCCACTGTATATTCTTGGCTCCTTTGTCAAAAATAAGGTACCCATAGGCACATGGGTTTATTTCTGGGCTCTCTATCTTGTTCCTTTGGTCTGTATTTCTGTTTTTTATGCCAATATCACATTTTCTTGATGACTGTAGCTTTGTAATACAATCTGAACCCACTGTTCATTGCAGCACTATTTACAATAGCTAGAACATGGAAGCAATGTAGACGTACATCGACAGATGAATGGATAAATAATTTGTGGTGCATATACACAATGGAATAATATTCAGCCATAAAAAGTAACACATTTGAGTCAGTTCTGATGAGGTGGATGAACCTAGCACCTATTATACAGAGGGAAGTGAGGCAGAAAGTGAAAGGTAAGTATTGTATTCTAACGCATGGAATTTAGAAAAATGGTGCTGAAGAATTTATTTACAGGGTAACAATGGAGAAACAGAAATAGAGAAAAGACTTATAGCCATGGGGAGAGGGGAAGAGAGGGTGAGATGCAACGGAAAGAGTAACATGGAAACTTAAATTATCATATGTAATACAGATAGCCAACGGGAATTTGCTGTGTGGCTCAGGAAACTCAAATAGGGGCACTGTATCAACCTAGAGGGGTGGGAAGGGGAGGGAGATGGGAGAGAGGTTCACAAGGGAGGGGATATATGTGTAACTATGGCTGATTCATGTTGAAGTTTGACAGAAAACAATAAAATTCTGTAAAGCAATTATTCCACACTAAAAAAAAAAATTTTTTTTTAAGAAATATCCTAAGCTTTATTTTCCTCAATATACCATCAATTAGCTTTACTTGTCCTCTTTCTAATAAAAGTTATAAACTAAGTGTGATAGTGGATGTGTTACAAGGTTATGTCTGAAAAACAGAACATTAAGTCAAAACGTGAATGAACTTTATTCTAAGTTGGTGTTGGGGTTTCACCCTCAATAGAATCATCACTTTAATATAGTACCTTTGTCACTCTTCTTCAATATTTTGCTAGGATTTTTTTAGCACTAGTAATATCGTCTATCTTTTATTTGACTTCAGTTCCCTCACTATAATTACTGTAATGAAGCAGAAGTAACTCCTTGCTAAGTTGTAAGTGTGTGTGCTTAGTCACTCAGTTGTGTCTAACTCTTTATGACCCCATGGACTGTAGTCCGCCAGGCTCCTCTGCCCATGGGGATTCTCCAGGCAAGAATACTAGAGTGGGTTGTCATGCCCTCCTCCACGAGATCTTCCCAACTGAGGGATCTAACCCAGTTCTCCCACCTGCAGGCAAATTCTTTTTGTCCATCCTTCACCAGCACCTTCTCTCTGCNAGTGGGTTGTCATGCCCTCCTCCACGAGATCTTCCCAACTGAGGGATCTAACCCAGTTCTCCCACCTGCAGGCAAATTCTTTTTGTCCATCCTTGACCAGCACCTTCTCTCTGCGCTATGTAAGCCTCCCTCAAATTGCTAAGTTGGTCATTCAAAATAGTCCCTTTCTTCATTTACTTGAATTGTTGGCTCAGGGAACCCAACAGATGCAATACCACACTGTGAGAAGCTTGGAGGACTTTCTGATAAACGTGGTGGATTAAACACATGCATTTATATCTACTTTGACTTGAAACTTTGCTAGAATGGGAGTTACAGGAAAGAGATATCAGTAGAAAAGGAAAAACAGGAGAGCAGACAACAGCAGAAAACAACCTTTTGAAAACTAGAAAGTAGGTGAAATTAATAAAGACTGAATGTGAAGTACCTGTGGAGAAGGACAGGAAGGCAGAGGAATTCCTGTCCGGTTCCCCAGAATGGGCTACTTAACATAGATATGTACTGAGAAGGTTACGAGAGGGTGAAAAGGGAGATCTGGTACTGGATAAAAATCAGACAGACTGGGAACAGACTGGGTAAAAATCATGAATAGGTCTGAACCATGAGTATTAACAGAATGAAACACCCTAATTCCTATTATAGTTAGATTTTACTTCTTTCAGTCCAGGGAGATTAGGCTTAAAAATACTGGAAACTCAAAGATCTAAACTCTTCCTAAAACTTTCTATTTCTGTCCCCAGCCTCTAACTCTCCTCCATCTCCTCCTCCTTCAACGACATAAGATTCTTCCCTCCACCTGCTTGACAAGCGGAATGAAACCAGAAGCCAATCACATACCACCAAATTTTCAGTTTTACTAAATAGCAAAGAATATATACTATAGTATTTAATACATAATGTTTGAAAATATTAGTCCTCTTCTGTTTACCCCAGGTACCTAGTTTGATCTCTCTCTACGTAACTTCACAATTAGTTCACACCCTTATTTCTAAGGGGACAGTGAAGGCAAAATGCAGCTTATGACAAGGTAGAGCACATAAAATGCAACTCCTTCCTAGAAGAGCAGTGGTTCTCATACTTGAACACACATCAGAGTCACGTGGAGAGCTTGCTAAAGCACCAATTGCTGGAAGCCCATTTCCCAGTGTTTCTCATCAATAGGTCTGGGTAAGCAACATTTGTAACAGCTTCCTGGGTGGTGGTAATGCCACCTTGTTCACAGGTCACAGTTTTGAGAAGCACTGCCCCACAGAGCACAGGTTCTCAAGTGAAGGCAAACTTGCCTTGCAGGGGAAAGGAGGCAGTGAATGTATGCATTTTTGGTTGTCACAACCTGGAGGGGTGAGAGGGAGAGGTAATACTGACATCTGATATGTACAGACCAAAGATGCTATGAAACGTCCTACCACACACAGGACAGCTCCACACAGCAAAGAACTACGGGGCCAAAACTGTCAATAGTGCAGAGGGTGAAAAATCTTACCATAGAGTAAAACCGAATTTACTCCAAACGTATGATTTGACCATTGTGCTGGTGAAAGGTTTTCAGCGAGTTTCAGAAATTTGACATGGAATAAACACACAAAGAACTGTTTTTCTTCAAATACTGATAACTCTGAATTTTACTCATCCGTGACAAAATGAAGTTTTAAACATAATTAACACTTACAAGATAAACTGGGCTACAGAAAGAAATGAGCATTTATTTACATAAGGTTATTGGTAAATTTCTAGTAAAGAAATGTAAGTTAACATTCATCTTGCAAGAATAGTAAGAAAACTAATTATAATAAGAGACTAATCTTGAAAAATAAAATGATCAGCTGTATTTATTTCCTAAGATAAGTCAAACGTGAACAACTATTCATTTTGCTATAATAAATATTTAATATAGAACCATTTGTTTTAAGGAAAAGCTGATTATAGCACTAATCAATCCTAAGTAAACATATCTAAGGCAACTATACTTTATATATATATGCATGTGTGTGCATGGATATACATAGATACACGTACATGTATACACACACACACACACACACACACACACACACACACACACAGACAAATATACTTACTCCAGTGGGCTGGAAAATAAGTCCATCCATTTCATGGCTGACTTCTTTGGCAAAATTTCCTTCAAGTAGCTATGAAATAAACATTTGTTTTTTTAGAAATATAATAATCAACACAAAATCACTTTTAAAGTTTTTAAACTTTCTCTAAGCTTTATAATAAACTTAATACATAAGCTTCAAGAACTGAAATACAAAATGCGGGAGAAGGGTGATCCAGAGGGATCTAGGCTAATATACTGTAAGATTCTTTTTTTAATATATGAAGATTTCCATTCCATGGCAGGCTAGATATCTCAAACAACAGTCCTAGCTGCAATAACCAAAATGATGGTAAAATATTCAAAACATATTTTTCCTTCTTCTAGTTTTATTAAGATATAATTGACATATAGCACTGTATAATTGTACGTGTACAGCATAATGATGTGACTTACATATATCATGAAATGATGACCACAATAAGCTTAGTGAATATCTATCATCTTATGTAGATACAAAATAAAAATATATTTTTTCCTTGCGATGAGAATTCAGGATTTATTCTTAACAACTTTCATATATAACATACAGCAATAGTAATTATCTTAACTATGTTGTACATTACATCCCTAGCTCTATTTATCTTACAAAGGTGGTCCAAAAGCACCAACTTCCAGTTATAAAACATATTTTTAAATTCACCATGCTGAGCCAGCATAAATGTAGCAAGACATAGAGGCCAAAACCAAAATGAATGTAGAAACTTTGGGAAGAAATAAATATAGGGAATAAAAATAAATGCATCCACAAAGGAAGAGTGCAGAAAATCTTGCTTGGGGATAGGTGGAGTGAGAATAAGATTCTCTGAGAATCTGTAACTACAAGTTAGCTCACATATGGGGATTGCACTTTCGAAATGCATAATCTGTGTTTTCTGCAAAACCTCAAGCAGAAAATTTAACCTTTCTTTCTGTCCTACTTTTGCCTCATTTTTGTTTTTATTGTATTTTTTCCAGCAAAAAACTTGCACTGCAAGGTGCAATTTTTCATGGTGAATACACATGAAATACACATGAAATACAAACAACAGTTTTTTCAATGCCATATCTCTTGAAAAACAGAATTACAGGCCCAATGCTAATTATTTCTGAACAATTGTTTTAAATGCTTCTCTTCCACAGACTGTTATTATTCTGAAAAACTGAACATGTGTATCACTGATGGAGGACCTGAACACTGATTTCTGCATCTTAGGAGAGGGAACAGAAGATACCTTCACAGAGCCAGGTAATAACACTGTTACCCAGAGTCTCGCCAAATGATATAATATTTAGAAAAGTTCTAGGATTCAAATATATTCCACCAAAATTTTGGATCTGCTGTGTTATCTAATCAAAATCTTTCATCACAATCGCATCCTCTTAAAACTGCTATACTGAAAGGGAGATGTGCATTCCGAAAGTGACAACCAAGATTTCCAGTATATTTCACACGTCACAAGATCTGTGATTCTCTTTCCAAACTGTGACTTCATTTTCTCTGCCATTTCATTCCTTGAAATCTGCAATTTCTATAAATTGGGAGCAGTTTAGCAAAGAAAAGTAAGAACTATCCTACTTTCTAACTGCTTTAAGACCAATTTGAGTTTGACTAATTTACACTTCCTTAAAACTGTAATATTCTTTAGTCAANTGTTTTTGTGCTTGGCCCTTTATACATACATACATACATATATATATATATATATACATACATACATACATATATATATATACACATATATATATATATCATTCAAAACACAAAACCCCTCATGAGGTGTATCATTTTAATTTTGTATTATTATTCATTTCACTAGAAAATGAAACTGAGGCCATCAGAAATTAAGCAACTAGTTTCAACTCACTGGAAAAGACCCTGATGCTGGGAAAGACTGAGGGCAAGAAGAGAAGGGGACCACAGAGGATGAGATGGTTGGATGGCATCACTGACTCAATGGTCATGATGCAAACTCTGGGAGATAGTGAAGGACAGGAAAGTCTGGCGTGCTGCAGTTCATGGAGCTGCAAAGAATCAGACATGACTTAGTAACTGAACAGCAGCAGCAGCAGCAGCAGCTTCAACTCTGACAGCTAACAAAGTAAATTCATTCAGAAAAGATTTCAATTAGACTTTAATTAAAAACAAGGAAATAACCAAAGAAAAGCTCTGACTCTCTAAAACAAATGCCCTGAAGACTTCTGAAACTTTCCACATACATCTTCCAATCATCATTTAAAACTTAGAGACTTTAAGTGTACTGTAGCACGTGCTACATGAATAAGATACATACAAAGGAAGACAAAATTCTTGAGATGGAGGGAATTATTTTTTAGGGATAAAAATTTTATTAATATATATAACAAATTTATATAATTAATTTATTATTCATATTAGAAATCAGATATGTAAAATAATGTTAAATTTAAAATATTCCTTTTTGGGGCCATAAATTCTGAAAGAAAATTTATCCAGACTCATTACAAGCATCTTCTATACATCAGTGTCATCATTAGAGCCAATACTTAAGTCACTTAATATATTAATATATTTCCATTACTTTCACTGTTGTCTCTGAGCTATAGCATAGTTCAATTCACACAGGAGATTATCACTGCGGACGTTATCTCAAGCTACAGGTACTGACTTGAATAACACATCAGAAAAGTCCCCTCCGCAAGCATTCCTTAGGTCTGTATTCATTTTCCTGAAAGTGTTCAGCATCTTTAAAAAGCTGATTTATGGAAAAGTTCCACTTTTACTTACAATGTAAAACTTGTCTAACCTGACAATACATTTTTAAAAAGCAGACAATCTGTAAAATCATAGCTTTTGTTAAGGTCATTATCAGGCTAAGGTCTTCAGGAAACCAAGTAAACTGAATTTCAAGCCCTTCAAAGAAAGATGAAATACATCTTTCACTTTTGGAAGAGCGTAAGAGGAAAAACTGGAAGTCATAAAAGCAGATATAAAGAAAACCTGAAAATTTGATAAATTTTTAAAAACCAAGTGTGAGTTAGTTTAACAGTTTAGAATCCCTGAAAGCCCCAAACACACAGGAATCCAAACCTACTCACTAGCTCTATTCAGGTTTCTATTAGGATTCACAGGAAAGACTGGGGGCAGGGCAAGAAAGATGACAAAGCCTCATCTTAGTTGCAAACAGACGTAAAATCCTTCCCAGACCCTACCTTATATGAAATAAAGGCCATCTGAGGATAAAATCGTCTGCAGCTACACAAGGGTCAGAAAGCCTTGGTCCAAGAATATTACATTGATAAAAAACAGGAAAACTTGCTCCTGCCAAAACATCCCATCTGTGCAAAGCAAAACGGCTGTCAAGAGGAAGAGGTCAGCCTACCGATAGGAAACCCATCCCTGAGCCTCAAGTGCCCAGGGTCTGCTTAATATCAAGGCTTGAGGTTAACACTACAGCACTACAGTCCCTACAAGTCAGGCACTGAGTGACAACAAACAGTAGATTACATAGTAGGGAGAGTGCAAGAGTGCATAGTAGACCACCGCATGGTAGAGGCAAGCAGAGGCCACTGAAAGCTACAGGCGAGGCTGAACACTGGAGAAAACCCATATTATACCGCAGGCCTTTCAAGCAACAGAAGTCATCTGTTTAAGGAATCTGAAGACTGTGGAGCACTGAAGATAACTATATAGCAATACAAAGTGAAAGTGAAAGTCACTCAGTCGTGTCCAACTTTTTGCAACCCCAAGGACTGTAGCTTGCAAGGCTCTTCCTTCCATGGAATTCTCTAGGCGAGAATACTGGACTGGGTAGTTGTTGCCTTCTCCTGGGGCTCTTCCCAACCCAGGGATTGAACCTAGGTCTCCCACATTGCAGACGGATTCTGTACCATCTGACAATACAAACTGATCTCAGATACAGAACAGATTATCACCCACTAATCCCACCTCCCACAAATGAAGCTTACTAAACTTAAAGAAGGAGAGGTATGCACATTACTAAGCAAAAGACATTTACCTCATACTGTTCATATAGAAAAAAATGCCAAGCATCCAATAAAAAACTATCACAAACACATGCAAAGGAAGAAAAAATGACCTACATTCAATAGATAAGGTAATCAACAGAAGAAAACACAGGGAAGGCCCCTAATTTGGAATTATCAAGCAAAGATTTTAAAATAACCTTCACATTTTAAAGGAAAAGATGCAAAACATGAATGAGTAAATTGGAATTTCAGCAAAGAGTTAAAAAAAAAATAGAAATCCAAGAAATAAAAACATAATATCAAAG